>SJYA01002734.1:2088637-2099022 GCA_006410615.1 Neotragus moschatus
GGATAGGGGAGCCTGGTGGGCTGCCGTCTGTGGGGTCACACAGAGTCGGACACGACTGAAGTGACTTAGCAGAAGCAGCAGTAGCAAGGAACCATTCCACAACTTAATGGCACAACACAGTTAATTATTTCTCACAATTCTGTGGTTTGACCAGGCAGTTATTATGCTGGTCGCACCCTGTGGTCCCTAATGTGGCTGATAAAAGCAGAACACTAGGATGACTGGGTCGGGCTTCTGTCCCATTGTGGTTTCTCACCATTCAGTTTGGCCTAGCCTTCTTATGAATGCTCCAAAGGGAGCATTCCAAGGGGACCAGCCCCAATGTGTGAATGCTTATCTAGCCTCTGCCTGCATCACATTTGTCGATGTGACTGGCCAAAAACACATTCCATTGGCCAAAAACAAAGCAAGCCTTGTGGCCAACCCCAGAGTCAGTATGGGACTGAGTCCATCCAAGAATGTGACTATCAGGATGCAGGAGTCATTGGAGGCCACAGTAGGGGCTCAGGGACCCTGAGCCTAAACTCATTGAGAGAGTGAGGCAAGAGGTGTACACGATTGATGGGCTGTGGGGTCGGGATGGAGTAGAGGAGAGGGGTCAGGTCAAGAATGTTGACCACATTCCTGTGATCAAGTTGATTAACTGTCCTCTGGTAGAGCCAGGGGGTCACTTGGGAGGACTGTAGTTCTTCATTGTTTCCATCGTCCTCTTTCCTTGGATGTGAACAGTTGGCATCTTCTCAGGCATACTTAAGGCACTGTGCAAACACAGTTTCAAGATAAGCCTCCACGCTTAATCTCCAGCTAGACTGCTTCCTTTTAAGCTGCACCTAGGTAAAAATTTTGGAATTACTACAGACATTGTAAATAAAAGGAAATAAGATCTAGTGAATCCATTAGGCAGACCAATGGATTACCCAAATTTGAAAGGAATAGAGATACATTACAGGGAATAGATAGCTACCAAAATGGTTGTTCATTGATTCATGCGACAGATATTTGCTGAGTACCTGTCATGTGCTGGGCATGTGGTATCACAGGCATTAATGACATTCTGGGGAGGACCTTGAAATCTGCTCACTTGAGTCTTATTTAACAATTGCCTGTGATAATTGCTTCCTTTTAAAAATGTTCATAAAAAAATCTTTTAGATAGTCTTCCTAGACTGTCAGCTTCCTTTTTATCTCCCTGTTGTCCATGGTGTTTGGAATCACTTCATTGCTTTTCTGATTATTTTGCTTTTCACAGTAAAATCAGTTCAGTTCAGTCTCTCAGTCATGTCTGACTCTTTGGTACCCCATGAATCGCAGCACGCCAGGCCTCCCTGTCCATCACCATCTCCCGGAGTTCACTCAGACTCATGCCCATTGAGTCAGTGATGCCATCCAGCCATCTCATCCTTGGTCGTCCCCTTCTCCTCCCGCCCCTAATCTCTCCCAGCATCAGGGTCTTTTCCAGTGAGTCAGCTCTTTGCATGACGTGGGCAAAGTATTGGAGTTTCAGCTTTAGCATCAGTTCTTCCAATGAACACCCAGGACTGATCTCCTTTAGGATGGACTGGTTGGACCTCCATGCAGCCCAAGGGATTCTCAAGAGTCTTCTCCAACACCACAGTTCAAAAGCATCAATTCTTTGGCACTCAGCTTTCTTCACAGTCCAACTTTCACATCCATACATGACCACTGGAAAAACCATAGCCTTGACTAGACGGACCTTTGTTAGCAAAGTAATGTCTCTGCTTTTGAATATGCTATCTAGATTGGTCATAACTTTCCTTCCAAGGAGTAAGTGTCTTTTAATTTCATGGCTACAGTCACCATCTGCAGTGATTTTGGAGCCCCCCAAAATAAAATCTGATACTGTTTCCGCTGTTTCCCCATCTAGTTCCCATGAAGTCATGGGACCAGATGCCATGATGTTACTTTATACATTTTCTTCTTTTTTGAAAATGATCTATGCTTGTTTAGAAATACCTGAATATACAGATGAGTGGAAAGAAGAGCGTAAAAATCTCTCAAAATTCCGTCATCCTGAGGGCATCACTCTTAACATTTTCATAACAGTCTTCAGACGCCCCTCAGTGGGTATATGTACATGATACAATAACTGGTGTTCGGCTGTAACCTGGTTTTTTAGAATCCCATTTTGTGAATTTTCAAATTTGTGTAATCCCACAATAATGGATACTTAGCTTGTTTCTAGTTTTTAAACTAGGATTAGATAATTTTTTATTCTCTGATTTTAACTGCACCCCCCCCCCCCCAGGGGTTTTCCATTTTCTCTGGGACATGTTTTTCTAGTTAGCTGAAGATACTATCTTTGTCAGCTTTTTTTTGTCTTTTCAGTTTTGATCATTGATAGCTATTTTATTTAGACCTGTGATAGGAGTTTCTAAGTGGTTTTCAAGTAATGTGTGATAGACTTTTAAAGGCCTCATTCAGTCTTTTCCTTAAATGTAGCCTACATTTGATTGACTAAACCATCACCTGAATAGCTGTGTGGTAGGTTCCTAGGCGGGCCAGTTCCCTTTGTATTGTTGAGTTGAATTATGTGTAACCATGGTTACCAGGCTTTCTACCACTCACTCCTTAAAGTGATTTCATACCATCAGCATTTCCAGCCCCAGTGAACCTTGGCTGGCCTGGGTGTTCAGGGGTTAAATTCCCTCCAGAAGTTCTGTGCTTTGGCTGGCATTGTGGGTAGGGTGTGAGGTGGGCAGTGGCCTAGGTGGGCTTCTGCTCCACTTCTTCACCGCCTCATCCTGAGATGGAATTCTGGGCAGTGCCCTGTTATTTTAACCCTGTCCCATTGCACACTAATCCTTTGTTATGTGACTGCCTCTTTACCCTGGCTGTGACCATCTCAAAGGAGAAGCCTATCCTATTGGTCTGTGTCGCCCAGGTATCCTGTGCAGTACCTGAGAAATGTTTGCTAAATGAATGACTGAGTGAATAAAGGCAAGGAAAAAATCCTGATATTTCCAGTCAAGCAATATTTTGGTGCTAAGTGCAAGGGATGAGGAAAGAGGTGGGGAAGGCCGAGTTACAGAGACACACAACCTTAGGTGTGAGGGCTTTGGAATGGGAAAACCAAGATTCAAGTCTGTGCCAGACAGCCTAGCAGCTGCATGATCACGGGCAAGTCACTCAATTTTTCTGCACTCAAGCCTCCTTATACATAAAAGGGGATTAATTCAAGTAACAGATTGATTCAATAAGTATTTATTGAATGCAGTGTGCTAGACACTGTTCTAGGTGCTGAAGAATCAGCAGGGAACAGTGTTATTTGTGGCAGCCACGGGCTCATGCTGTTCAGAACACCTTTAAGAGAGAAACTCTTGAGAACCATGAAGCAGCTAACTTTACCATGCCTCCTCCGTACCACCACGTTCATCCCGAGGCTTCGGTGAGGGTGTAGGCCATTGCAGCCTGGGCTCTTCTTGTTCAGTCCTTCCTTCCTTTTCTGTCTCCATATGGGTCAGATGTATATCAGGGTTGATAGCTTTCCTGCCAACTCCTGCTCCTGCTCCTTCATCTTTCAGAGATGGGTCTCCCACTAAGTCTCTTGTATGTCTAATTCTGTCTTGCTATCAGCTCCGTGGACAGCCCAGAGAAAATAAAGCTCTGTTCTCAAGAAGTTTACCTGATGGAAATCAAGTAGGACATACCCCAGCAGGTTGTGGTGAGGATTAAAATGAGATGATATTTGAGAATGGCTTAGCCAAAGGCCAGTATCCACTAAGACTCAGTCAAGGATACACATTGTTTTTTCTATTACTATCATCTTCATTGACTTTATTCCCCAGGTGAGCAGATGGAGAATGCTATCTTTCAGGTATCAGTTTCCTTGGTTGGTTCAACCCAGTGGACTGCCCCTATATCCCGTGTCCTTCAGGGTTTCTTCAGGAACAAAAGGCAAGAAACTGAAAATGGGAAATAATGGGAGATACTTTATGGCCTTCAGAAAGTGAGGCTGTACCTCCTAGAATAATCTTCTGACTCTAAGAAGGTCCAAATGTGGAGGGCAAAAAGCCTGAATGGACCATCTCTGGAGTCTCTCCTTGCCTGAGTGTAGCACTGGTCACTCACTGAACCTTAGAGGAAAGCGCCATAGGGCAGTGGAATGTGGTGAACATGGGTGCAAGAGTGTGGAGCCAGGCTCCTCTGTGCAAATCCTAGCCCTGTCACTCACTGCTTACCTCTGAGGCTTGCTTTGAGATTTACAGCAATAAAGATAGAATGCTCAGCACAGAGTGTCTGAAAACTGTTGGCCATCTCCTGCACCACCCCCAACACTTTTATTCTATTATACTTGGAATAGTTAACATCAGTGTAACTTCTCTGTGTTGGACAATTATGGTCAGGGCCTGGACTAAGGAGGCACCGTCCTGATCTCTGTGGGTTATTGTGAAGGAGAAGAACGTCCAAGGTGTGAAAGGAAGAAGGGTGTGTGGGCTTGGAAGAGGAGTAGGGCTTTCACTGGGCAAATGTTTATTGAGCAGCCACCATATGACACCCCCCTCTGCTGGGTGCTGAGTTTATGAAGGTGATCAGGACACAGGCTGTGTTCCTCAGGGGCTCAGATACTGACTCGGAAGCCAGGGGTAGACGAACAGGTCTGTTCTGTAAATAGTGTACTGGGTCCCATGATGGCAATGGACAAAGCTGGAGAGCCTATGACCATGGGTGGAATGGTTCTTGCAATTTCTCCTCTCCAAGACTGAGTGAAGCTTCTGTAGCTTCTCGATTTTTCCATAGTGCACCATTACCCCATGGGCACTTAAAAGGCGTCTCCCTTCCCTGCTAGATGGGACTCTGTGAGGACGTGACCCCTGAACGCCCTGCTCTTCTGTGCCTCCAAAGCATGGTACAGTGGTCTTCTGTCTCCTTGCTGTAAACAAGTATGAAACGGTGGTTGTGTGGAGTCAATGGGGTCATGTTTATCAAATGTACATCACCTTATAAATGTCATTATTGTATACTTTTCTAATTGGCCTAGTCTCTTGTGGATTATTGTAGTGAGCTGTGCAGTCTTTGAATTTTCTTACATGGTTATGTGGAGGACTAAGTAAATATATATATTATCAGAACAGGGCCTACCTATCATGTCATAAACACTCAAAAAGTCTTAGGTAAATCAAAGGACATAAAATTTCAGTTATGTAAGATGAGTAAATTCTAGATAACATAGTGACTATAGTTAACGGTATGTTTTATATTTAAAAACCTGTTAAGAGAATAGATCTCACCACAGTTACATTCTTCTTGTAAGAAAGAATTGTTCTTATTGCAATTAAATACATTCACCCCAAATTGAAATAAAAACAAAACAAAAACTCCATGAAGGACAAAAATATGTATAGGAAAAACAGAGGCAGTGTTACAACCTTATAATAGAGTGCCAAGAACAAATATGTAGCTCCTAAAATTTATCATTCACATTGGTTTAGAACCTATTACAATTTCAGATTTAAGTGGTGAAAAAATGTGTGTGGGGAAAAAGTGTTAGGTATTATAAATATTAGTTAGGTATTATAAATATTACCATTACTGGTAGTTTTTTATGTGTCATTTTCTGATCAGAATTCGAGAGTCAGAGAGCCAAAGCACTGTGCGAGGGACCACACAGCTTCATGTGTGCCCACACTGCTACATGGGCAGAGCAGCCCAGCTAAGTCTCTGAGTCCCAACCCAGAGCTCTGGGACATTCTTGGAAGTATCCGCCAGGGGGCGTTCTTCACCCAAGATAGGCTCCAGCCTAGACTCCACTGGTGGCCTTTTCTCACTAGGAGAACTTAGTGTTCTAGAGCTAGTAGGGAGTTTGACCAACTGTGAGCCCTTGTTTAAGAGGGAGAAAAATAAAGCTCTGAGAAAGTGTGTCTCTGGTCCCAGAGTCACCCACAGCCACCAAGTGATGCTGAGATGTTTGCCCATTTCCGAATCTCATTTGCTTCCTGCCTTCTTGTGTCATCCCTTGCCCACACCCCAACAGACACTCTGGACTCTGCCCTGCAGAGCTGGGAGCTTCTCTGCTGGGCATTTGCAGGGCTCTGCTGCCTAGGGGTGAAGAAGGTATTTGGTAGCAGGACAGGGGTTGAGGCAGGCTGGGGAGGCCTCCCCCTGCATTTCTTACCATTTTCTGGAGTCTTTCAGGGTGCTGTGGGCACTGCTAAGGGCAGGGATTCAGGAACTAAGCTGCCTTTGTCCAAACCCTCGTCCTCCCCTTACCAGCTCTGTGTCTCATTGTTCCATCTGTAAAACAGGGGTGGTAAGATACCTGTCACATGGGGTCTTTGTGAGGACTGAGTTAGTAAGTGCAGAACACTTGAAATAGTTGTAAGCACGTAATTGCCATCAAAGTGTTAGTTCTCAATATCATCTGGCATCCTACCTGAATATAGGAGTTGATGTGAGAATTCCATCATACTCCTCAGCTATTCACTGGTCTGTAGTATCCTTTCATAATAACCATCTACTTGCAGTTAGGTTGTGCAGTATGATAAACCTGTGGTTTCACTATCTCAGTTAATCCACGGAGCAACCCATGGATACTATTATTGTACCCAACTCAGGATTAGTCAAGACTAAGGCAGGGTCACTTTACCAGGATCACACAGAAAGGGATAGACTAGACTCACACTCAGGCCTGTGTAATGTGAAAGCTGAGGCTTTTTACCACTACATGGTCTGACCTCCTCTTGAAGCCAATTAGAAACAATAAAGTCAGGCCCCTGAAGTGGCCCCAGGCATCAGCTCTGCTCACTGCCTCTCTGCAAGACCTCTGTCTCTCAGAAGCAATCCTTCTGCAGGGTGAGGTTTCTTAGCACTCAGCCTGGGTGACAAAGAAGCAGATTTCACAGAGGTCTCCCTGCTTCCTGGCAAAGACACAGCATGCTTTGACTGACAAGGAGGCCTCTTCAGATTAGAGCTGAGTTAGCCACCCAGCCTTCAGTGGCCACCTTCCCAGCCTCGCGTTTCTTCTGCAGCCTGAAGGCCACTTACCTGGGCAGGCTTTGTGCCTGCTGAATTCACTGAGTTCTGGGCACTCCAGGGTGTAATGTGAGCTCTCAGTGACTCAGACTAGCCTACCTGGGACTTTTCCTCTCTTGGCATGTGAGAGAGCCTGCAGCATTGACATCTTTTAGCTGAGAAAGAAACAGCAGGCACCAACCTACAACTGCAGAATTATAGAATGTCAGTCAGGCCTAGAAGCGACCACAGGATGCAGAGAAAAGGACCCTGGTTAAGGAAATCTCTTGGTCAGGATCACATTGAGCAGGAAAGAAAGTGCCTGGATTTAAGCCCTTACTTATCCTTGGTACCTTTCCTGGTACCTCCAGTTCTCAGGGGTGCTGAGAAGAGGGCTGAGCTGAGGCAGGGATGGGGATGTGCATCTAAGCCCCTACGTGTATGTGCATTCAGTGTTCTCTCTCTTTCTCATAAGTGATGAGGCTTTCTCAGTCTCAGCACTAGTGGCATTTGGAGTTGGATAATTCCTTTTTGTCTGACAGCATTTGGCTTCCTATGTTTAGCAGCATCTTGGGCCTCTACCCAGTAGATGCCAGTAGCACTCCCTCAGTCCTGTGACAACCAAAAATGTCTCATCGTTGTTGTTCAGTTGCTAAGTCGTATTTCTTTGTGACCCCATGGACTGCAGCATGCCAAGCTCCCTTGTCCTTCACTGTCTCAGAGTTTGCTCAAACTCTTGTCACTTGAATCGGTGATGCTATGTAACCGTCTCATACTCTGCCACCCCTTCTCCTCCTGTCGTCAATCTTTCCCAGCATGGGGGTCTTTCCATTGAGTCTGCTCTTCTCATCAGGTGGCCAAAGTATTGGAGCTTCAGTTTTAGCATCAGTCCTTCCAGTGAATATTCAGGATTGATTTGCTTTAGTATTGACTGGTTTGATCACTTTGAAATGCAAGGGACTCTCAAGAGACTTCTCCAGCATTGCAATTCAAAAGCATCCATTCTTCGGTGCTCAGCCTTCTTTATGATCCAGTTTTCACATCTGTATGTGACTACTGGAAAAACCATACAGATCTTTGTCAGCAAAGTGATGTGTCTGCTTTTGAATATGCTGTCTAAGTTTGTCATAACTTTTATTCCAAGGAGCAAGCATCTTTTAATTTCATGGCAACAGTCACTATCCACAGTGATTTTGGAGCCCAAGAAAAGAAAATCTGTCACAGTTTCCATTTTTTCACCATCTATTTGCCATGAAGTGATGAGATTAGATGCCATGATCTTAGTTTTTTGAGTGTTGAGTTTCAAGCCAGCTTTTCATTCTCCTCTTTCACCCTTATCATGAAGCTCTTTAGTTCTTGGTGGCTCGGTAGCTGCCAGGGCTTTTTAATATGAGGACTTGGAAGTCCCAGGATGTCATTCCCTCTGTTGTATTATTCTAGTCAAAGTGGTCACAGGCACAGCCCAGACTCACAGGGAGGGGACACAGGGTCTGCCTCTGGAAGGGGAAGAGGCACACGTGTGCCACACAGGGAGGGAGGAGTAGAATAGTTGGGGCCACTTTGGGATACTGAATATCACAGCCAGATTTTCATTCCAGAAAGAATGTTCTGTCAGTATTGGAGATAGGTAGAAGAGGGCGAGACCAAAGACACGAAGGTGAGTTATGAAGTCACTGTAATGGCTTCAACAACTTTCATTGAATTGGTCACTCAACAAATGGAAAAGACTGGAGTAATTATTTTGTTAATAACAATAAGCCAGTAATCATACTATCCTACATTTACTGAGCACATATTATATGCCGAGCACTGTGGTAAGTACTTTTCTATACAATTTAATCCTCACGGTTAGTCCATGAGATACATTCCTGTTTTACCTTTCTGAAACTGAGATCAAGTGTTTTAGTCACCTTAGGCTGCTGTAAAAAGGTACCACAGACTGAGTAGCTTAAACAACACAACATTTTCTCAGAGTTCTAGAAACTAGACATCCAAGATAAGGTGTTGGCTTCTTTGGAAGCCTCCCTCCTTGGCTTGCAGATGGCTGTCTTCTGCCTGTATCCTCACATGGTCTTTCTTCTGTTTGTGTCTGTCCTAATCTCTTCCTATAAGGACATCAGTCCTATGGATTGGGGCCTCCCACCTGACTTCATTTTACCTGCATCACATTTTTAAAGACTCTGTCTCCAAATACAGTCACATTCTGAGGTAACTGAGAGTTAGGGCTGCAACAAACAGTTTTTGAGAGGCTATAATTCAGCCCATAGAGTCAGGTGATTAGCCTCTGCTCATGTAATTAATAGGTGGGAGGCCAGAATTTGACCTGGTCTGTCTGACTTAAGGCTCCTGTTGTTAACTACTCCTTATAGTATCACCTTAAGTTGTTTTCAGTTTCATTACCAAGCAGGAAAGAACAAGGTGGAGGAAGATACCAATCCTGTAGAGCTTTGCATTTAGAACTTAGTTATTTCTGACTGAGGAGCAGGGCTTGAATTCCAGTTAGCTATTCTGCATCCTTCACCTGTCATTCTATCACCGTGATCTTTTTGGAAGGGTACTGAAAAGTGGCAGAGTGGCATATCTGGATAGAACCATCCTAGGAGATGGTGGTAGTGATCGCTAATACTTTATGAACGTGTCCAGTGTGCCAGGCAGAATGCTAAGTGCTTTACATGTGTTATTTAATTCTCACAATAATTCCATTGGGTGGGTATTATTATGTTTCCTCTTTTACATATGGGGAAAATAAGGTAGAGTGGTGCATTAACCTGCCCAAATTCACCTTGTNGTGGTAGTGATCGCTAATACTTTATGAACGTGTCCAGTGTGCCAGGCAGAATGCTAAGTGCTTTACATGTGTTATTTAATTCTCACAATAATTCCATTGGGTGGGTATTATTATGTTTCCTCTTTTACATATGGGGAAAATAAGGTAGAGTGGTGCATTAACCTGCCCAAATTCACCTTGTTAATAAGAAGTGGCAGAGTCAAGCTAAGTATTTGGGCCATCTGACTCCAGAATGGGATTTCCCTGATAGTTCAGCTGGTAAAGAATCTGCCTGCAATGCAGGAGATCCTGGTTCGATTCCTGGGTTGGGAAGATCCACTAGAGAAGGGATAGGCTACCCACTCCAGTATTCTTGGGCTTCCTTGATGGCTCAGCTGGTAAAGAATCTGCCTGCAGTGTGGAAGACCTGGGTTCAGTCCCTAGGTTGGGATTCCCTGGAGAAGGGAACAGCTACCCACTCCAGTATACTGGCCTGGAAAATTCCAGGGACTGTATAGTCCATGGGGTTGCAAAGAGTCAGACACAACTGAGCGAGAGTAAGAATATGTACTTATAACTGTTATTCTTCCATAGCGCTTCTGGGAACCTGATAAAGAATGAATCTATGCTGTAATTCTTTGTTTTTTTTT
>SJYA01002734.1:2102272-2310549 GCA_006410615.1 Neotragus moschatus
CAGTGATTTTGGAGCCCAGAAAAATAAAGTCTGACACTGTTTCCACTGTTTCCCCATCTATTTCCCATGAAGTGATGGGACTGGATGCCATGATCTTTGTTTTCTGAATGTTGAGCTTTAAGCCAACTTTTTCACTCTCCTCTTTCACTTTCATCAAGAGGCTTTTTAGTTCCTCTTCACTTTCTGCCATAAGGGTGGTGTCATCTGCATATCTGAGGTTATTGATATTTCTCCCAGCAATCTTGATTCCACTTGTGTTTCTTCCAGTCCAGTGTTTCTCATGATGTCTGCTTGTGATTAAATCAGATTCATTTCCAGCGTTTCCTCCTAACAGCCTTCCAGGATGCCCCAGGCAGAGCAATCCAATGGAATCATATCCTAGTGAACTTAATCAGGAAAGCAGTTATTTTCAAGTCTCTTTACCAACCCTAGAAATTAATTGTTTTGTTGACTCATTTTCCTTCCCCAAAGAGTAAAGTTTGAGTTTGTCTTCTATACTGTCTGTTTTACTACAAATATTCTTTCATTATGTTGCTCTCCCCTGATATTTTTGTAGTATAGTCAAACATTAAATAAAGTTTTTTTTCTTTCATTTTTTGAGGAGCAGTTGCTAATATTCTAAAGCCCTAAGCAAGGTACTGTGCAGTTTACAAAGAAGGGCCAGATGCAGTCCCTTCATGCTGTTAAGGGATAACAATAGGACAAATGATAGAAGACAGTCAGTGATTATTTACCAAATGAGTGATAGATACCAGGTGGTCCCAACCTGAGCTTCCCAGCCTCATGAGGGTATTGGGGGAAGAAGGGGGGGTGTCTGTGAGCTATTTTCAGTACTTCAAAAAGACGGACCAAAAAAAACCTCATATATATCAGAGATTAGATGCACAGGCTATTTAAACTAAAACATCAGGTTTCTTTTTTCTGGGCTGGAATTACAGCAAGCCAGTATAAAAACACCAGTTACTCCGTGCTGACTGGGATCTCTGATTGGCAGTTACCGCTGTCTTTGGTTAATGAAACATGAGAAAATGAATTATTACTTGATAAATGTGTTTTGGGTTGATAGACAAAAAGTATTTCAAGGCTTGGGATTTGTGAAGGGAGGATAATACAGTAATTTGGGTGAAAAGACTGGGAATAAGAAAGATGGACAGGAAGTGATTAGGACAGAGACTGCAGAGGAGGAGGGACCCTGTTAAACAGGATTGTGAAAGATGTGCAGGATTCATATTTCCCAAGGTGTGGTCTGCACCCACAGCATCAGCACCACCTGGAAATTTGTTAAAAATACAAATTCTTGGGCCTTATCTACTGAATTGGAAACTGGGAATGAGGCCCAGCCATCTGCCTTCTAATGGCCCTTAGGTGATACCGATGCACACTGCAGCTTGAGACCCAAGTCTATACCATCCTTTCCTAAAGTCTGAAATACTAACGAAACGGGAGACAGTTCTAAAAGATACCTGTTCAGCCTTGAAACAAAATGAACCACTATCAAGAAAGTTATTTCCTTTTCCCATTGCTCATGCCATTTGATAGCATCATAGGAAAAAATAGGCTGGTCCTTAGAGATCTGTTAAAAAATAATTATTTTCATGGCTTCATGAAGTTGCTTTTATTTATTTTTAAACAAAGAGAATAAATTGCATTCAGGTTCAGAGGCCTGGCAAGTAATGGAATCTAACTTGACTCTGATAACTTGACCTTTAGATAACTCTAATGACTCTAACAACTTGGTTTTCCTTCTCTCACATTTATTTTTATATTTATCTTCCCTTTTGGTAAGTGCTTGTTTTCCTTTTGCAAAAGAAGTGTAAAGTATTCCTTTAGAAAACTTGTTTATGTAAAAATGTGATTGAAATTAAAGAAAAAAGTACTAGAGGTATGGGAAGTGGAAAACATACTAAAGGCATTTGGTGAATGACATTGCAAAGTATATTTAAGACAACAGTTTGTGTGTATATTTGTGTTTGGTGATGTTTGAATGGATGAGTTTGTATTTGTTCTTGTTTATTTGTTTTTTTAAAAGAATAAGCCACAGATTGAAGCAAGCACAAGTGTAATGAAAAAGTATCCAAAGAGCAAAAGGCATTCAGGCAACAAACTATGACTACTTGTGGGAGTAATACTTAGTATTGCTCAGCAAAAAGACCCACTTAGTTCTTTGGAGTCAGTTGTGCCAGGATTTTGTGATACTTCATTTCCTGAAGTATAGGGTTGCTGAGATGATGAGAGCTGTAACACAGGCTTTGTAATCTCTTGAGGAAAAGAAGAAAACAGTTCTTGAATAAGTGACAATTAACATCGTGTTTGTGCCCATACCAGATTCATAGAGATGCTTTTTAATCACTTCATTTTGATTCAAGAAGTGCCCAAGTTAATTGATTTATGTACAAACATAAATGTGTCCTAGCATGCTATAGGGTTATTCACGGGGAAATTATACTGCATTCCTTTTCTCACAACATTTTAATTACAGGTAAAGCCTGATGAAAAGCAGTATAAAAGACATCCTCTAAGACGATGATTCTCTAACTTCTTTGACTTCAACACGTAAAACACATTTTACAGCTTGTTCCAGTGTGTGTGCACACACAGGTACACACACATGCACACACACTTTTTAATACCTAAACAAAGGTTTAATGAAGAACATTCATCTGTATAGCAAGAGCTCTGCAAGATATGCTCTCCCTCAGTTTTATCTCATTAAAAATGATTTTCTAATCCCTTAGTAGTCTCTTCCCCACCTTCATTCTCTGGAGATACTGATTCAGTAGGTTAGGTATAGGGGAGGGCAAGTTTTGATAAGTGAACTAGAGGATTCTGTTGCAGGTGGAACTTGGCCATGTTTTGAGAACCACCACATATCACAACTAAGAATTTGCATGCTGCAACTAAAGATCTTGTGTGCCACAATTAAGGCCTGGCCTGAGCCAGCCAAATAAAAAATAAAAATAAATATTAAAAAATAATAGAAGCCTAAGATGTTAGTATGTGAAAAGCTTTACGGATATTGTAGTCCAAAGTTGGAAGAACCTCTATTACCTGCTAGATAAATTTCAGTTATAGAATGTCAGTCAAGGCCCTTCATTGGCTAGTTCCTGATGGGCTTTTCAAGTCTATCTCCAGCTGCAACCTTGCTCCTGTCCCTCACTCCTATTCCACGCAACCAAACTGCATCAGATAAATCATCACTACTGCACCACATGCTTTTATGGGGGACTTCATTTCTTGCAGTATTGTGGAATGACTTTTCTTAACTGATCCTCCTGCTGAAAACAACTAAATGTACTCAATGACATAAAAAGCCATTAAAAATGTGTTCCTGATGAGTCAGCAAGTTGTTAAACAATCCTAAAAGACCAAAAAGTAAGTAAATAAAGTAAAGAGAGCCCAAAAGGTCGCGTTTGCCTCAAAGATATTTGTTGAATTGGCTGATTTTTTAAAAATTATTTATTTTTTAATTTTTGGTAAATGCTGGGCTGGATGAAGCACAAGCTGGAATTAAGATTGCCAGGAGAAATACCAGTAACCTCAGATATGCAGATGATACCACCCTTATGGCAGAAGTGAAGAACTGAAGAGCCTCTTAATGAAAGTGGAAGAAAAGAGTGAAAAAGCTGGCTTAAAACTCAGCATTCAGAAAATGAAGATCGTGGCATCCGGTCCCATCACTTCATGGCAAATAGATGGGGAAACAATGGAAATAGTGACAGACTTTATTTTGGGGGGCCCAAAATCACTGTAGATGGTGACTGCAGCCATGAAATTAAAAGACACTTGCTCTTTGGAAGAAAAGCTATGACCAACCGATTCAGCATATTAAAAAGCAGAAACATTACTTTGCCAACAAAAGTCCATCTAGTCAAAGCTATGATTTTCCAGTAGTCAAGTATGGTTGTGAGAGATGGACTACAAAGCAAGTTGAGCACCGAAGAATTGATGGTTTTGAGCTGTGGTGGTGTTGGAGAAGACTCTTGGTCCCTTGGAGATCCAACCAGCAATCCTAAGGGAAATCAGTCCTGAATATTCATTGGAAAGACTAATGTTGAAGCTGAAACCCCAATACTGTGGCCACCTGATGCTAAGAACTAATTTATTGGAAAAGACCCTGATGCTGGGAAAGACTGGGGACAGGAGGAGAAGGGGATGACAGAGGATGAGATGGTTGGACTGGCATCACTGACTCGATGGACATGAGTTTAAGTAAGCTCTGTGAGATGGTGATGGACAGGGAGGCCTGGCGTGCTTCAGTCTATGGGGTCACAAAGAGTCGGACACGACCAAGCGACTGAACTGAACTGCATTGGAAGTGGGCTTTATCTAGTTGAGCTGAACAGGGGCTACTCTTCCTTGCAGTGCTCGGGCTTGTCATTGTGGTGGCTTCTCTTGTTGCAAACCATAGACTCTAGGTGCATGGACTTTAGTAGTTTCAGTTCATGGCCTCACTAGTTGTGACTCACAGGCTGTAGAGTGCAGGCTTAGTTGCTTTGCAGCATGTGGAATCTTTCTGTACCAGATATCAAACCCGTGTCCCATGTATTAGCAGGCAGATTCCTATCCACTGTGCCACCAGAGAAGTCCTGAACTGACTTAATTTTTGAACTTTGGTTTTTCATGGGGAAACAGAAGGTGAAGCCTAGAATAGTCCTAAGATAGGAGTCCAAGAGGACCACTTCTATAAAGTGAGGACTTCAAATGTCCATAGGCCAGTTTAGTGCATAGGCAGTTTAGTGCATGGGTAATTTAGAAATAAACCTGTCACCTAAAGAATAAAAGTAGTTGCTTGTCTTAAACATTGGGGCTGGATAGAGGGTCAAAAAAATATCTTCCCTGAAAATTTGTGATCACAAGTCAACTCTTATGAGGATCTATAACATGAATTCACACAACCAAAGTGACTTACATTGGTAGTGTCCTTGAGGTGCCTAGCAGAACCAAATGTTCATTCCCTTAGAAGAACTTGTCTTCCCCAACCCTCAGGGAATTAAGGAACTCGTCAAGATAAAGTTTTAAAGAAATTTTAGCTCATGCTCAAAAATGATAAAAATACCTAAGAAAATGAGGTAATATGAGTACTCAGACAACAGAAACATCAGACAGCAGAATCAGACCCATAAAGACTGTAGATAGTGAATTATTGCGTATAAAAGAAGTATTTTAATATGTTTAAAGAAATAAGAAATAAAAGTATGAATAAAAATCAAACTGTAAAACTGACAAAGTATATTTAAAAGAGAATTTCTGGAAATAATTATGGATTCAACAGTTAATTAGACACAACTGAGGAGAAAATCATAACCTAGGGGAGAGTTCTAAAAAATATGTACAGAATGTAGCATAGAGAGACAAAAGAATGGGAAACATGAAAGAGAGGTTAAGTGATCTGGAAGGTAAAATGAAATAATTTTATACACATATAATTGGTGTTCCAGAAGACGGGGAGAGAAAGAATGTTGCAGAGACAATATCTGAACAGGTGATAGTTGAGAATTTGTCAGTACTGGTGAAAGACACCCATTTACACTTTCAGGAAACCTCGTGAATCTCACGTAAGATGAAAGAAATCCACACCTGCAAATAGTATACATGAAACTTCAGAACACCAAAACAAAGAGAAGATCTGAAAGCAATCAGAAAGATTATCTTTAAAGAATAGTAATTATCCTGACAGTTGTCCTCTCAACAGCAATAAAAGACATCATTGAAATATCTCTGTCACTGAAATATGCTGAGAGGAAAAATAAGTTAACCTAGGATTATACATGTACCAAAAAATATTTTTAAAGGAGGATTTGCAGACAAAATCTGTGAGAAGTCATTGCCAGCAGACTCTCACCAAAGGAAATTCTCAAGAATATACTTTAGGCAGAAGGCTGGTCTGAGATGCAAGAAGAAGTGAAGAGCAAACAAAATATTGTATGTGAGCATGAACAGAAAAAATTCAACTCTATAAGACAAAAAGAAGGTCTTATAAAGTTAAAAAAAAAAAAACAAGAGAAAACTGAACTATAATGTTCAAAATTTGGGGAGGATGTGACTAAAGTTGAAGTGTTATAATACTTATATTTTGAGGGAGAGGAGGATCACAATACTGATTGATTTGGATTTTGACAAGTATCCGTGCTTGCCAGATTTCTGGTCAGTTACTAGAAGAGTAGGAACAGGATGGTTGCCATCTCTCCCCTCTACAGTCTGCAGCTCTAATGTGAGTGGACNTGTTATAATACTTATATTTTGAGGGAGAGGAGGATCACAATACTGATTGATTTGGATTTTGACAAGTATCCGTGCTTGCCAGATTTCTGGTCAGTTACTAGAAGAGTAGGAACAGGATGGTTGCCATCTCTCCCCTCTACAGTCTGCAGCTCTAATGTGAGTGGACTCCTGTATCTCACTCAGGGCTATACTTCTGGTTAGTGATGAATAAGAGAGGGGCAGTGCGAATGGTCTGCCCGTGTGGAGAGGAGTATTTCATCAATGGCATTGTTTGGAGTGCCAGTACACAGTAACAACAAAGTCCCCCAACTTTTGGTGGGTTTTATCTTTGTTTACATTCTCTATTCCCCCAACTCCATGCCACTGTTTCCAGATTCTCATTGATTACTTTCCCCTCTTCAAGCAGTGACCCATGTGAGGTCTGATTTTTCAGTTTGCAGGTATCCGTCTCTCTGCTTCTTTTTGCTCATTCTTCTTTAGGCCATTACTGTGATTAACAGCATAGTTTAGGGCAGTGATTCTAGAACATTCACAGACTCTCATGAACCTATCAGGGGATCTTCAAGATCTAAACTATTCTTCGATTAATATTAATCTATCATTTGCCGTTTCAGTGTGTTGAAAGTGTTAGTCGCTTAGTTGTGCCCAACTCTGTCACTCCGTGGATGGTAACCCACCAGGCCCCCCTGTCTATGGAATTCTCTAGGCAGGAGTACCAGAGTGGGTAGCTGTTCCCTTCTCTAGGGGATCTTCCCTGATCCAAGGGTTGAACCCTGGTCTCCTGTATTGCAGGCGGATTCTTTAGCATCTGAGCCATGAGGGAAGCCCCAATGGTGCAAAAACACTGTTGGCTGAAGTTGTCGGCACCTTAGGAGCAATCATGGTGGTGACACCAGTCTTTCTTAGTATTACTTGTGTTGTGTGCCAAAGTGGCATGATTGTCTTAGGAAGAGCACCCCTGCAACTGTTAAGCTGTGAGTTGAACAAGCTGCTTTTTTCACAAAACACCTTTTTTTTTTTTTTTTAACTCAAAAGAATGAGTGACAGAGGACTGAGAGGAAGGTTAGTGCTTCAAAGGAAAACTGTGTGTTGTCTATACCACATGCTTTGCTGCTTAGGATTCTATGGAGCTATTTTACAACTCTGTAAGTTGTAGATAACTGATAGCAATGCAAAATAATTCTTTTCTATAGAAATGCAAATGCCTTGTGTCTGGTGGAAGGATACCCCATCGCCCTCTATTCTGCACCATGTGCACATTCATTTCAGCATTCTGTTCATTACAATTTGTGCTTCTTTGGCTTTCTCCTTTGAACAGGTTCAAACATCTGCCTGGCTCCTTCATTAGGACTTAAAGAAATCTCTAATGTGGTTGTTTTATATCTGTATGAGAGTTATGTTTGACCTTTTTTTAAGAAAAATTATCTTTTAACAAAAAACTGTAGTTATTCTAGTTACTACTAGATATGTAGTAGAGAATTTCTCAAAAAATAATTGAAATGAGCCTGTCAAGGAAAACACTGACAGTATTTGTTACCAAAGATCAAATTCAAGCTTTCAAGTGAAAATTAGAATATCTGCCACTATGAACTTGACAGCTTCCTAACACTTCAAGACTCATCTCTTGAGATTGGCAGTGATGTTAATGAATGTGATCTTGTATAGTGAAATGTGACAACATTTGGAAGATCTGCATAACTCAGTGGGCCAGTATTTTCCAAATGACCAATGCATGATGTCAAAAAATCACGCATAGGTAAAAAAGGATAGCTGATAGATTTTAATATAACAGAGTTCACTGATACAGTTTTAAATAGTACATACAACTAATCTTTAAGAAATTGACACTTGCAGAGTTTTGATGTAATTGGTTATCAAAGAAGAAAATTCACAATTTTCTGAAGTCTATTAAATATTCCTATTCCAACTATATATCTCTGTGAGACCATACTTTCTTCATGTACTTCAACCCGAACAACCTATTACAATAGATTGAATGCAGAAGCAGATATGAGAACCCAGCTGCTATCAAGCCAGACATTAAAGAAATTCACATAAATGTAACACAGTGCCACTTTTCTTATTAAACTTTTTTTGTTTTAGAAATTAGTAATATTTCATGAAAATATGTATTAATGTTCAAGTGTAATGAGGTTATTATTATTATTATTTTAAAATAGACTAATATATAGTTTTGAAAAACCATATAAACAAAAGTTCTTTGGGAATCTTCAATAATTCTTAAGTGTGGAAAAGGATCCTGACATCGAAATGTTGGAGAACCATGGCCTTAAAGAGAGCTTGTTGAACGTGAACGGGTTAAGACAGAGTATGGACAGAGGCGGTCCTGTAGGTTAAGATGAAGTTGAATTTCCTCCTGCATCATGCACAAGTCTTCTGGGAAGAAATTGGTCTAGTTCTGGCTTTGCCATTAAAGGTAATAGTTATTTTTGTTGCCTATATTTTATGCTACGTGGGCTTCCCAGGTGGCTCAATGGTAAAGAATTCTTCTGCCAGTGAAGGAGACAGCCGAGATTTGGGTTCAATCCCTGGGTTGAGAAGGTCCTGTGAAGTTGGATATAGCAACCCACTCCAGTTTTCTTGCCTGGGGAATTTCATGGACAGAGGAGCCTGGCAGGCTACAGTCCATGGCACTGCAGAGTCAGACACAACTGGGCGACTGAGCACACATTCAGAAATTGTAAGCTAAATATACTACATTAGTCACGTGAAATGCTTCATTTATTCCTACAACATCTTTAAACAGTAGTTTGATTCTTATTTTTATCACTGTAAATATTGTTGATCTTAAGGAAACCCAGGTTTAGAGAAGTTAAGTGACTTGCCTGGAATTTAATAGCCATGATGCAAACCTCACTCTGTCCTCGTCTTAACCAGGAAGTCCCTTTTGTCTCCTGATTCTGAGTGAGCAAGACCAAATTTCCTCATTTTCCTGGGTCTCAGTTTCTCTCTGTGTAAAACAAATGAGATTAGAGAGAGCTTCACCCACCTTGGATCAGGTCCTCAGCTCTGTGCAAAACATGTAGCTTGTTCTCCTGTCTTCCAGAGGCTCCCAGTCCAGGTGATCCCTAATGTCTGTTCAAATTGCCCAATTCTATAATTTTCACAGCACGTGTTCTTTTTTACTGTTCTTAGGAGTCCTGGGGTTTGCATGACTTTGTGGTTGGAAGTGAAGAAACCGAAGCAGACAATGAAGAGACTGCCAGTTCATTACTGTGGAGTGGCAAGATATTAATCCACTAGTTAATTCATCTTGCGACTGAATCCTAGAGGCCTGAAACCAGAAACCTAGTTCTTGTTCCACCGCCAGCGGATTTTATCCTGCCCTGCATTCCACCCGCTCCCGCGCCGCCCCCCCCCCCCCCAATTCAGGAATTGCTTTCAGCCAACATTACCTCTGCTTTCTGAGCACAAGCCAAGCTATTGTGCTGGAAATAATCTGTGTTAGTCTTATTGGAGTGGCTTGCGTTGCCATAGTTACTGTTTAGGTTCTGTGCACCTAAAATTTCAAGGATTTATCAGGAAAAAAGTTTGCTGATTTTTCTCTTTGGAACATCACATGGGAGAAAAAACAGATTTTTTCCTACTATGTGCCCATTCTGGGTGGGTACTGTCATATCCAGCATTGTAGAATTACAGTTAACCCTCCAGTGGTGAAAAGCAGGCTTGGCCACAGCCTTGAGAAATAGACTTGTCAGCGTCCTGCTGAGGACCCACAATCACTGCCTGATGATGGATGGAAAGGCAGGTTGTCATTGCTGGTTTTGTAGCTCAGGAAATTGCACGAGACAGCTGGTTATTTATGACAGAGAAACACAGAGCTTCTTAGTAGGTTTCCTAGTTGCCTCCACTCTATAAACAGTGACTTTCCACGCAGCGCTGAGGCTCAGTCAGAAGTTTGCGTGGAGACAGGAAGGGGAGGAGGGTGAAGAGAGCAACCTGCCGCTTGGCACCCATGGGCAGCTGGAAGTGCGGTACACAGAAACTCTGCTTTTGTAGTAGTTGTGTCTGTTTGTGCTGCCTGTTTGCTTGTCTGGTTTGCAGACTGCGTCGGCCCACATTTGAGTCCAGAAATAGTCCCCTATGCCTAGTCTCCATGAGCCAGACTGGTCTTTATGTGGCTGTCTCCTAGGAGCCCAAAGCTATGCCACATGGCTGGAAGCTGTGTTTACAAGCTTTTCATCCATCTTCCTTAACTTGTGGTTGCTATGGTTTCCTTCGCCTGCTGGGCCTGGCCTTTTTAGGGGGACAAGCTGTCCACTCAGCCGAAAGCCAGGGGCACAGCTCTGCCAGCATTGGCCTTTTGGCCACAATCCCAACCACATCACATCACCTGCCCATTCTGAACCTTAAACCTTGTCCGTTGTGGGATGACCTTGACTTCTGTCCCAGTGCCAGTCCAGTGTGGGGTTTGCTACCTTACTGCCTGTCCTGGGACTTTCCCACTGGCCTCATCAGAGCACTCATTTTGTTTTCATCAGAACTGACTTCTCAGTACCTTGGATGTTACTTTGTAGAGACCTATCCTCCACTATGTTCATCACAATCTCCTACTTACATACACAGATCCTTTAAGCCCAGAGGCAAACTCCACCAAGTGGCCACAGCATCCTCTGTCATGGACATCTGTTGCTGCTGGCCCAGCATCCATTCCACCAAAAAGCAAGGTGACGTTTTTTGTGTGCCTCAACTGTAATCCAAATACTTGAGTCAGGATAAACTCCCTTTTTATGCAAATGCCTGTTGGAGTTTGGTTTTCTGACATAAGTGACAGAGTCTGATATATTATTAAAGATTTAAGAGGACATTAAGGCTCAGAGAAGTGAAATAACCTGAGCAGGATACCGAGCTACTGCAGTGTGACCCCATTTTTCTTGTCTCTAAAGACTGTCTTTTCTGCTGTCCCATTGACTTTGAATAGTAGTCTTATATTTTTGACACATTTCACAATATGCAGACTCCTTTCACAGGACTTGTACCACAGACCAATTTACTGCTCCCATTACAGGGCTATTTATTTTTATTGTTATAAACATGATACTATCATTCCCACTTTCTAGATGAGAGTATTGAAGACTGGTTGCATATGCATACTGGTTGTATTGAAGACTACGTGGAGTTGCTTATTTTAAGTCTGGTTTAATCATTCCATTTCTCTCCATTACTTCCTGAATTGCCCCAGCTGCTGGCCTCTTGTCTCCTACTTGCCCCCAAGAAGCCTTGACCACTCTATACCTTGGAGGTAGTTGCCTTTGGAGGAGGTCTGACACAATGGCAAGGGCATAGGGTCTGGGGTCAAACAGTTCCACGTTTAGATCTTGCCTCTACCACTTACTGACCCTATAACCATGCGCAAGTTTACTCACTGTATCTGAACTCTAGTTTCCTCTTTTGTAAAACCAATGAGGGAGAATAATACTTACCCTGTAAGATTTTTGTGTGGATTAAATGAAGTCAATGCATGTGAGCAATAGTAATAATATAAACAGTGAACATGAATTGAGCATTTACTATCTTATTTAATATTCTTATCACTGCATTCCAAATGAGAAAACCAAGGCATAGGAAGGTAAATGACTTGCCCAAGGTCATATATCTCATGAGTGGCAGAGTACCATTCAACCTAAACGTGCTGGTTTAGAACTCTTAATCATAGTGTAAGTGTCTAGATAACAGAATTATTTTCTACCTTGCTTCCATTTCTCTGAAAAGCTCAGCATCTGGCATTCAGGACAGAACTGAAGCAGTGGATCTAGGGTAGAATAAGGCCATGTCTGGGTGGACAGATCATAGTGGGCTGGAGGCCGTGCCAGAGAGGTAATGATGGTCAGAGCACTTATGGGTATCTGAGACCAGGAAGACAAGTAGAGCCTGACTGCCAATAAAGGAGGGCCTAGCAAGACAAGTGGGCTCAGGAACTAGAGACCCACAGGGCCAGAGAAAGCACCCTAGGAGATATCTTAGTGACCTAGAAGGCTCTTTATCTCAAGCCAAGAGCTTTGCTGTGGTTTCTGTTAAAAGTAGTTGACCAGGGCCCTGAAGAGGAAGGGGTTAGGACTAGGTGGAACTGCAGCTTCTGGCAGGCAGCTGTATCTTAACATTGATTGAGGCTTGATAGTGATAATCTTTCCTCATTCACTCAATCTTTATAACCCAATGGAGAAGAGTCTTATTTTCTAAGCAGTAGGTTCTTTCCTCTCAGCACTGCCCATCCTTTCTTATTTCAGGAGACCCATGTAGATGGGTGAACACTTTGATCAGCTGCTTGGGGTGGGAGGTAAAGATGAGTTCCCATGTATTAAGCTTGAAGAACAGTATGTAGATAGGTCTGCTGTATTGCCTAACCATCAGGCTCATATTAAGTTGAGTGGGTTCGCACTCTCAGGCTAAGAACTGAAAGCTTTGGAAAAATGGAGCATGCTTTTTAGAGGCTGAGAAAATGGAAGAGGGTGAGAAGGAGCAAAAATGAACTAACTAGCAGGGGAGAAGATTTTGAGGGAAAAGAAGAAAAATATTTAAAGGCTCTTTTATGAAATCCCATCATATTATATGTGTGTAAATGTTCCTTTCTGCCTCCCCACCGATTAATGTGTTATGGAGTTTAAACTCTTTTGAGAATGCATTAAAATGTGAGTCCCAGGTCAAGCTGGGCATACGATCAGCAAAACTTGCCCACCAGGAGCTTGCCACATCTGGAACATGTTTTTGGAGCACCTACTGTGTGCCAGATATAGTGTCAGGTATTGGTCTTGGCTCCTAAAAGGTGTACAATCTTTTGGCAGAGAATGTATGGAAACAGTTTCAGTGGGAGATTTTCATCTGGGACACACATCAGAGTTGTTCTAAAAGGATATTAAATGTGATCATTCACTTACAGACAGACAGTAGACCATTGGTATAAAGAGCCCCAAAATAAACCCTCATATATATGGTCAAATGATTTTCAGCCAGAGTGCCAATACCATCCAAGGGGGAAAGGACAGTTTTTTTCAACAAAGAGTTTTGGGAAAACTGGATATTGACATGCAAATGAATGAAAATAGACCTTTATTTTATACATAAAAAAGATACCTCAAAATGAATTTAAAACCTAAATATAAGAGCTAAAGCTATAAAACTCCTAGAAGAAAACATAGGGGAAATTTTTCAAGACATTGAATTTAGCAGTGATTTCTTGAATATGGCATCAAAAACACAGGCAACAGCAAAAAATAAATTTGACTACATCATAATTTAAAACTTTTGTGAAACAAAGAGCCAGAGTGAAAAGGCAGTGAACAAAATGGAAAAATATTTTGCAGATCATCTATCTGATAGGGAGTTGATATCTAGAATACACAAATAACTCTTATAACTGAAAAACAGCGTTAAAAACAATTTAATTAAAAAGTGGACATAGGACATTTCTCCAAAGAAGAAAAACAAATGACTAGTAAGTTCATGAACAGATGCTCAACACCACAAAATCACTAGAGAAATGCAAATCAAAATCATGATAATGTACCACTTCACATCCATTAATCTGGCTACTATAAAAACAGAAAATAGTAAGTGTTGCTGAGAATGTGGAGAAATTTGAACACTTGTACACTGTTAGTGGAAATGTAGAATGGTACAGACACTGTGGAAAACAGTATGGCAGTTTCTTAAAGGAGTAAAAATAGAATTACCATATGATCTAGCAATTCTACTTTTGGATATATTTACACAAGGATTGAAAACAGGGAGTGAACAAATATTTATAAAACAATGTTCATAGCAGCATTCATCACAATAGCCAGAATGTGAAAACAACTCGAGTGTTCACTGATGGAGGAATGGATAAACAAATTGTCGTCTATACAAACAATGGAATATTATTTAGGCTTAACAAGAGAATGAAATTCTGACACATGCTACCACATGGATGAACCTTGAGGACATTATTCTAAGTGAAATTTTCTATTCACAAAAGGGTAAATACTCCATGATTCCACATACATGAGAGACCTAGAGCAGTCAAAATCAGAGAAAAGAAAGTAAGATGGAGTTTTCCAGGAGCCGGGGAAATAGGTACAGGGTTTCAGTTTGGGTTGATGAAAATATTCCTGAGATAGATGGTGGTGATTGCATAGAAACGTGAATATACTTAATGTCACTGAACAGCATACTTGGAAATGTATGGTTATGATGATAAACCTTAAGTGTATTTTACTGCAGTTAAAATATTTTTTAATAAAAAAGTTATCACTCACTCAAAAAATCACACATTGTAAAGACTGAAAACACTGTACTATGAAGAGATGGTGTGATCCAGTGAACTGTGAATGACTGACTGATGATGGCTGCCCAGAGGTAAATTGTTGGAGACAATGGCCAAGGCGATGCAATGGACTTGTGACTACTGAAATTGTGATCGTCTTCAAACATTTATCTGTTGTGGCAGACAAAAGCGACTTTAGGTTGATCATTGTCAAACTGAACAGATTTTTGCATTGAGATATCCAAACTCCAGAGCTATTGTGAGTAGAATGGAGCAGGTCAGAGTGAAGCAGGTCTGAATCCTTCTATGCAGATGATCTTTCACTGTGATTACAATATGAGAAGTGCCATGAAAGAGATAGATGTATAGTACCTATTTGTTCACTCAGTCTTGAGACAGTTTCTATGGACTTCATCTTTCTAGAAGATAGGACAGAGGTGTACGTTCCTAATTCTTCTCCATCCTCTGACATCCTGTGCTTTCTTCTTTAGGCATCATGCTTTGGCTGTAGGGTTCATTTTGGTTTATTAGCAAAACTGATGTGGTGGAAATTGACCCTGGAAAACGGTACCTTTTATTCAATGGGGAAACCAGCTGTCTTAAGCTTTTTGGCGGCTTGTGTAGAGATTTATGGGATTCCTCTCAGCAGCAACACCTCTGAGGGAGTGAGTCCAGCAGAATCAATCCTTGGGAAGCTCTGAAGCTGGAATGGTCCTTCAGAGCTGTCCAAAGTGTGATGGGACTACCGGTGCCACATGCACTAATGCAAGTCCCTGAGGAGAGGGCATAACCTGGAATGAGTGGTCTCCTTGGGTGAGATCAAGACGTGAAGCGAGTTGTAGTTGGGAGCTCTCAACAGCCACCACTCCTCAACAGCCACTCACTCCAGTCAGTCCAGTCAGTCCTGCTGGGGATCGGGTGGCACAGCAGACTCACAGGCACTGTATGGATACTCTGCTTTGGTCCTCAGGAATTCTTGGTGCGAGATTTAGGCCATTTCCTGGAAAGGTAGCACAAAATACCAGGAGTTGAAAAAAACAGGAGTTGAATTTTTTGTTAACTTAAAAAAAATCTGTTGCTCAACCAATATACAGCAAAAACAGAAATAAAAATTTAAACCCCTGTCTTCCTGATGAATTACTTGTTTTCACTTGCTGTGCTGTTATCTGGCCAGATTATCCTTATGCACATACCAGTTTTATATAATTAAGATTACAGATATTATATATATGTGTGTGTATGTGATGTTTGTATTATATGTGTATAAGCAAGACAGTTTTTCCTAATCACAGTGGTTATTTTTTTAATGAGTTAAATTTCATACAGAGAAATGTAAAGATCTTAATTATACAGTTTAATTAGTTTTGATAAGTGTATATACCTGAGTAACTATCACCCTAGCTGAGACAACATTTCCATCACTCTGATAAGTTCTTGGTGACCCACCCGATTAGTTCCTACCTCCATGTGCCAAGTTGCTTCAGTCGTGTCTGACTCTTTGCACCCCTATGGACCACGATCCTATGGACTGTAGCACTCCAGGCTCCTCTGTCCATGGGATTCTCCAGGCAAGAATATTGGAATGGGTTGCCATGCCCTCCTGCAGGGGATCTTCCCGACACAGGGATTGAACCCTCATCTTTTACTTCTCCTGCACTAAGGCAGGTTCTTTACCACTAGTGCCACCTGGGAAGCCCTCCTACCTCCATAGGCAATTCCTATTCTGGCTTATTAAACATTTCTTCTCCAGTTCTGTTGGGATATCATTGACATACATCCCTGTATAACTTTAAGGTATACTTGTTTTTGCGAGGGGTGGGGGAGCTCCAAAATCACTGCAGATGATGACTGTAGCCATGAAATTAAAAGATGCTTGCTCCTTGAAAGAAAAGTTATGACCAATCTAGGTAGCATATTAAAAAGCAGAGACATTACTTTGCCAACAAAGGTCTGTCTAGTCAAAGGTATAGTTTCTCCAGTAGTCATGTATGAATGTGAGAGTTGGACTATAAAGAAAGCTGAGCACTGAAGAATTGATGTTTTTGAACTGTGGTGTTGGAGAAGACTTTTTTTAAACATTTATTTTTTATTGAAGGATAATTGCTTTACAGAATTTTGCTGTTTTCTCAAGCTTCAACATGCAAAGGAAACTATAAGCAAGGTGAAAAGATAACCTTCAGAATGGGAGAAAATAATAGCAAATGAAAAAACTGACAAAGGATAATTTCTAAAATATACAGGCAGCTCATACAACTCAATGCCAGAAAAACAACCCAATCAAATAGTGGGAAAAAGACCTAAATAGACATTTCTCCAAAGAAGACATACAGATGGCTAACAAACACATGAAAAGATGTTCAACATCGCTCATTATTAGAGAAATGCAAATCAAAACTACAATGAGATATTACCTCACACTGGTTAGAATGGCCCTCATCAAAAAGTCTACAAACAATAAATGCTGGAAAGGGTGTGGAGAAAAGGGACTCTTGCACTGTTGGTAGGAATGTAAACTGATACAGCCACTATGGAAGATGGTATGGAGATTCCTTAAAAAACTAGGAGAAGACTCTTGAGAGTCTCTTGGACATCAAGTAGATCCAACCAGTCCATCCTAAGGGAAATCAGTCCTGAATAGTCATTGGAAGGACTGATGCTGAAACTCCAATACTTTGGCCACCTGATGCAAAGAACAGACTCATTTGGAAAGACCCTGATGCTGGGAAAGATTGAAGGCGGGAGTAGAAGGGGATGACAGAGGATGAGATGGTTGGATGGCATCACCAACTCAGTGCAGAGAGGCCTGGTGTGCTACAGTCCATGGGGCCGCAAAGAATCGGACACTACTGAGTAACTGAACTGAACTGATACAGCATAATGGCTTGACTTACGTACATTGTGAAATGATTGCCACAGTAAGTTTAGTTATCAGTTATCTTATACAGACACACACACACAAAAAAAAGGAAAAAAATGTTTCCCTTGTAACGAGAACTTAGGATTTACTCTCTTAACTTTCATATATACTCTGCAGCACTGTTAACTATAGTAATCATGTTGTATATTACATCTCCAGTACTTATTTATCTTATTGAAAGTTTGTACCTTTAGACTACCTTCCTTCAATTGCTCCATCTTACCCACTGTCTCTCTGGTAACCACAAATCTGATCTTTTTTTGAGTTTGGTTTTGTTGTTGTTTTTAGTTTTCCCAAGATTTGTTTCTTTTTTATGGCCAAATAATATTTCATTTTATGTAAATACCACAACTTCTTTATCCACTTGTCTGTGGGTGGACGCTTAAGTTGTTTCCAGATCTTGGCCTTTGAACATAGTGGAGTGGGGTGGGAGCAGATTTCTTTTTGGCATAGTGTTTTTTTGTTTTCTTCAGATACATTCCCAAAAGTGGAATTGCTGGGTCATATGATAGTTCNCTCCATGATTCCACATACATGAGAGACCTAGAGCAGTCAAAATCAGAGAAAAGAAAGTAAGATGGAGTTTTCCAGGAGCCGGGGAAATAGGTACAGGGTTTCAGTTTGGGTTGATGAAAATATTCCTGAGATAGATGGTGGTGATTGCATAGAAACGTGAATATACTTAATGTCACTGAACAGCATACTTGGAAATGTATGGTTATGATGATAAACCTTAAGTGTATTTTACTGCAGTTAAAATATTTTTTAATAAAAAAGTTATCACTCACTCAAAAAATCACACATTGTAAAGACTGAAAACACTGTACTATGAAGAGATGGTGTGATCCAGTGAACTGTGAATGACTGACTGATGATGGCTGCCCAGAGGTAAATTGTTGGAGACAATGGCCAAGGCGATGCAATGGACTTGTGACTACTGAAATTGTGATCGTCTTCAAACATTTATCTGTTGTGGCAGACAAAAGCGACTTTAGGTTGATCATTGTCAAACTGAACAGATTTTTGCATTGAGATATCCAAACTCCAGAGCTATTGTGAGTAGAATGGAGCAGGTCAGAGTGAAGCAGGTCTGAATCCTTCTATGCAGATGATCTTTCACTGTGATTACAATATGAGAAGTGCCATGAAAGAGATAGATGTATAGTACCTATTTGTTCACTCAGTCTTGAGACAGTTTCTATGGACTTCATCTTTCTAGGAGATAGGACAGAGGTGTACGTTCCTAATTCTTCTCCATCCTCTGACATCCTGTGCTTTCTTCTTTAGGCATCATGCTTTGGCTGTAGGGTTCATTTTGGTTTATTAGCAAAACTGATGTGGTGGAAATTGACCCTGGAAAACGGTACCTTTTATTCAATGGGGAAACCAGCTGTCTTAAGCTTTTTGGCGGCTTGTGTAGAGATTTATGGGATTCCTCTCAGCAGCAACACCTCTGAGGGAGTGAGTCCAGCAGAATCAATCCTTGGGAAGCTCTGAAGCTGGAATGGTCCTTCAGAGCTGTCCAAAGTGTGATGGGACTACCGGTGCCACATGCACTAATGCAAGTCCCTGAGGAGAGGGCATAACCTGGAATGAGTGGTCTCCTTGGGTGAGATCAAGACGTGAAGCGAGTTGTAGTTGGGAGCCCTCAACAGCCACCACTCCTCAACAGCCACTCACTCCAGTCAGTCCAGTCAGTCCTGCTGGGGATCGGGTGGCACAGCAGACTCACAGGCACTGTATGGATACTCTGCTTTGGTCCTCAGGAATTCTTGGTGCGAGATTTAGGCCATTTCCTGGAAAGGTAGCACAAAATACCAGGAGTTGAAAAAAACAGGAGTTGAATTTTTTGTTAACTTAAAAAAAATCTGTTGCTCAACCAATATACAGCAAAAACAGAAATAAAAATTTAAACCCCTGTCTTCCTGATGAATTACTTGTTTTCACTTGCTGTGCTGTTATCTGGCCAGATTATCCTTATGCACATACCAGTTTTATATAATTAAGATTACAGATATTATATATATGTGTGTGTATGTGATGTTTGTATTATATGTGTATAAGCAAGACAGTTTTTCCTAATCACAGTGGTTATTTTTTTAATGAGTTAAATTTCATACAGAGAAATGTAAAGATCTTAATTATACAGTTTAATTAGTTTTGATAAGTGTATATACCTGAGTAACTATCACCCTAGCTGAGACAACATTTCCATCACTCTGATAAGTTCTTGGTGACCCACCCGATTAGTTCCTACCTCCATGTGCCAAGTTGCTTCAGTCGTGTCTGACTCTTTGCACCCCTATGGACCACGATCCTATGGACTGTAGCACTCCAGGCTCCTCTGTCCATGGGATTCTCCAGGCAAGAATATTGGAATGGGTTGCCATGCCCTCCTGCAGGGGATCTTCCCGACACAGGGATTGAACCCTCATCTTTTACTTCTCCTGCACTAAGGCAGGTTCTTTACCACTAGTGCCACCTGGGAAGCCCTCCTACCTCCATAGGCAATTCCTATTCTGGCTTATTAAACATTTCTTCTCCAGTTCTGTTGGGATATCATTGACATACATCCCTGTATAACTTTAAGGTATACTTGTTTTTGCGAGGGGTGGGGGAGCTCCAAAATCACTGCAGATGATGACTGTAGCCATGAAATTAAAAGATGCTTGCTCCTTGAAAGAAAAGTTATGACCAATCTAGGTAGCATATTAAAAAGCAGAGACATTACTTTGCCAACAAAGGTCTGTCTAGTCAAAGGTATAGTTTCTCCAGTAGTCATGTATGAATGTGAGAGTTGGACTATAAAGAAAGCTGAGCACTGAAGAATTGATGTTTTTGAACTGTGGTGTTGGAGAAGACTTTTTTTAAACATTTATTTTTTATTGAAGGATAATTGCTTTACAGAATTTTGCTGTTTTCTCAAGCTTCAACATGCAAAGGAAACTATAAGCAAGGTGAAAAGATAACCTTCAGAATGGGAGAAAATAATAGCAAATGAAAAAACTGACAAAGGATAATTTCTAAAATATACAGGCAGCTCATACAACTCAATGCCAGAAAAACAACCCAATCAAATAGTGGGAAAAAGACCTAAATAGACATTTCTCCAAAGAAGACATACAGATGGCTAACAAACACATGAAAAGATGTTCAACATCGCTCATTATTAGAGAAATGCAAATCAAAACTACAATGAGATATTACCTCACACTGGTTAGAATGGCCCTCATCAAAAAGTCTACAAACAATAAATGCTGGAAAGGGTGTGGAGAAAAGGGACTCTTGCACTGTTGGTAGGAATGTAAACTGATACAGCCACTATGGAAGATGGTATGGAGATTCCTTAAAAAACTAGGAGAAGACTCTTGAGAGTCTCTTGGACATCAAGTAGATCCAACCAGTCCATCCTAAGGGAAATCAGTCCTGAATAGTCATTGGAAGGACTGATGCTGAAACTCCAATACTTTGGCCACCTGATGCAAAGAACAGACTCATTTGGAAAGACCCTGATGCTGGGAAAGATTGAAGGCGGGAGTAGAAGGGGATGACAGAGGATGAGATGGTTGGATGGCATCACCAACTCAGTGCAGAGAGGCCTGGTGTGCTACAGTCCATGGGGCCGCAAAGAATCGGACACTACTGAGTAACTGAACTGAACTGATACAGCATAATGGCTTGACTTACGTACATTGTGAAATGATTGCCACAGTAAGTTTAGTTATCAGTTATCTTATACAGACACACACACACAAAAAAAAGGAAAAAAATGTTTCCCTTGTAACGAGAACTTAGGATTTACTCTCTTAACTTTCATATATACTCTGCAGCACTGTTAACTATAGTAATCATGTTGTATATTACATCTCCAGTACTTATTTATCTTATTGAAAGTTTGTACCTTTAGACTACCTTCCTTCAATTGCTCCATCTTACCCACTGTCTCTCTGGTAACCACAAATCTGATCTTTTTTTGAGTTTGGTTTTGTTGTTGTTTTTAGTTTTCCCAAGATTTGTTTCTTTTTTATGGCCAAATAATATTTCATTTTATGTAAATACCACAACTTCTTTATCCACTTGTCTGTGGGTGGACGCTTAAGTTGTTTCCAGATCTTGGCCTTTGAACATAGTGGAGTGGGGTGGGAGCAGATTTCTTTTTGGCATAGTGTTTTTTTGTTTTCTTCAGATACATTCCCAAAAGTGGAATTGCTGGGTCATATGATAGTTCTATTTTTAATTTTTGAGGAACCTCCATACTCACTTCCATAGTAGCTACCCCAATTGACATTCCCACCAACAGTGCACAAGGGTTTCCTTTCCTCTATACCCTGGCCAAAAATTTGTTATCTCTTATCTTTTTTATAATAGCCATTATTTTTTTAAATAGCCGTTCTAAATGGCTATTTTATAATAGCCATTATAGCAGCCATTCTGACATTCTAACAGGAATGAGGTAGTATCTCACTGTGGAATTTTTTGTTTTAATTTTAATTTTTTGCATTTATTTTTTTGACCACACGAGGTCTTTGTTGCTTCATGTGGGCTTTCTCTAGTTTTGGTGAGAGGGGGCTGTTCTTTGAGTTGCGTGGGCTTCTCACTGTGGTGGCTTCTTTTGTTGTGGAACATGAGTTCTAGGTGCTGGACTCAATAGTGTGGCCCACAGGCTTAGTTGCCCTGTGGTATGAGGAATCTTCCCAGACCAGGGAGCTGTGTCCCCTGCATTGGCAGGCAGATTCTTAACTGCTAGACCACCAGGAAGGTCCTTACTGTGGTTGTGATTTGTGTTTCTGTAATGATTAAAGATGTTGGGGCACTTTTCATGTTGGTCATTTGTATATCTTCTTTGGAGAAACCTTTGTTCAAGTCCTTTGCTAATTTTTAATTGGGTTGTTTGTTGTTTTGCTATTGAGTTGTATGAGTTCTTCATATATTTTGTATATTAACCCCTATCAGAGTGATGATTTGTAAATATTTTTGCCCATTCTTTTGGTTGCCTTTGCATTTTGTTGATGGTTTCCTTTGTTGTGTAGAAGCAGTTTTAGGCCTCTCTTTATTTTTCACTTTTTTGACTGTGCTTTTAGTGTCATATTCAGAAAATCATTGCCAAGACAATGATTTTTATCATCATGGATTAGTTTTGTCTGTTTTTGAATTTTATATGATAGGAAGCATAGAGAATTGACTCTTAACACACACATATTTTAAAAATCACCTTTTCCTCTTTCTTTGATAGTAATTTATCTTTCTGGATGTGGAAAGTATATCCTTTTATTATCAACATCTGAAAATATAGAATAATATTCAGTTCAGTCGCTCAATCATGTCCGACTCCTTCCTACCCCATGAATCACAGCACGCCAGGTCTCCCTGTCTATCACCAACTCCCAGAGTTCACTCAAACTCATGTCCATCGAGTCAGTGATGCCATCCAGCCATCTCATCCTCTGTCATCCCCTTCTCCTCTTGCCCCCAATCCCTCCCAGCATCATAGTCTTTTCCAATGAGTCAGCTCTTCGCATGAGGTGGCCAAAGTATTGGAGTTTCAGCTTTAGCATCAGTCCTTCCAGTGAACACCCAGGACTGATCTCCTTTAGGATGGACTGGTTTAGCATTAAAAATTATTGTTCTTAGATCCATTCCCCATAGATAACTGCTGAATCTTAGCATATTTTCTTACAACAGTTGTTTTCAAAGTCTGGTCTCCAGACTAACAACATCAGGAAACTTGTAAGAAATGCAAAATTATCAGCTTCGTCCCAGACCTTCAGAGTTGGAAACTTTATAGTTGGAGCCCAGGAGTGTGTTTAAAGAAGTCTTCCAGGTGTTTCTGATGCATGAGTATTTGAGAGTCATTTCCTCAGAATGTTTTTCTTTCCTTTCTTTCTTAGATGTGCTCACATTTTTACAGTCTACCTTTTCATGGAACAGTTTATCAGAAACATTACTATGTCATGATAGGTAATGAGTTAACTTATCCAGACTAAGAAAAAATCAGTATGGTCTGTAAGTGCAGTAAAGAAGCTAATTGTGGCCTGTTTTGGCTTTTGCCATCTCTTGGGATAACTACTTTCCAAGTTGACCACATTTGTGGGCAGCTTCCTTTACTGGCTCTCATCACCATTTAGCAATGATGATGCTGGAAATGTATTTGAGTGGAATGATTCCAGTTGTACTTGGGAAGATTTACAAACAAATCTCATGTGGTACAGAACTGGTGAATAACAATTCTATCCAGGTGAATGATACGAGGGCTGACACTTGGTTCCCAAATAAGAGTTGGTCTTCAGAAGTCTTGGTGGTCAGACACAGACATGCCAATAGAAAAGGAGAGAGACATCTTGAAGGAAAAGTAGCTATGTAGCTCTGTTGGGGACACTGTCTAGGCCCTTGTTTATGGTTGAACAATAACTCTCCGTCTTGCCTCATGAACCAGTTCTGCTAATAAACCCTGTGTCTACTGAGGGATCCCAGACTGACAGTCCTGACTTTGGTCTACCTGGCAAAATGCCCATTATATCTTTTTGTCTTGAGATGTTATTTGTTAGGCTGAAAGGCCAAGAGACCTTATCTATAGTTGTTCTGAGAATGTCCTTCCATAGAAAGGCTTTATAGTCATCTCACAAGAAAACATCTTTCAGGAGATGGCTTGTGAGGACTCAGATTGGGGCAGTAACTTACGTCACAGAGTTGACGTGTGCTGGCAATGTTGTAATTCCATTTGAAATCACCTAACTTCAGATTCAGCTTAATTTCTACTGTCAATATTGCCTCCTGGAGTGCATGTGGTCCTATTCTTATGCCTGGTGGACAGGGCATTAGGAAAGGAGTCGGTGTCAGACTGTTTCAGAGTGATAGTTGCCTATGTTGACACTTCTGGGGAAAAGTGATGGAAGAAAACATGGAAGGCAGTGTGGGTAGGTTTTGGGAGTGGGTTGGTTTGATTTAGAGTCAGAGATAAGGCACTTAGAGGTTGTGTGACTGTATGAGCTATCTCTAGGTAAGTAACAAATTATCTTCCAAAGTGTGGCATAAATACATTTCTTATCTCATGGTTACTGTGGGTCAAGAATTGAGGTCTGGTTTCCCTGGGTCCTTTGCTTCAGGGTCTGTCATGAGGCTATAATTAAGGTGTCAGTTGGTACTGAGGTCTCAGACTTAATGGGGGAAGGGACTTTTACAAGTCATCCTGGGCTGCCATAACAAAGTACCACAGACTAAGTGGCTTAAACAACAGACATTTGTGTCTTCACAGTTCCAGAGGCTGGAAGTCTGAGATCAGGGTGCCAGCATGGTGGGCTCTGGTGAGTGCTTTCTTCCTGTCTTGCAGACAGCCACATTCTTGCTTTGTCTTCATGTAGTGGAGGGGGATAGAGCAAGATCTCTGGTCTATTCTTATAAGGACACTAGTCCCTTCACGAGGACCTTACACAATTGAGCTCATCTTAACCTGATTAATTGCCTCTCAAAGGTCCCATCTCTTTGGGGGTTGGGGCTTCAGCATATGGATTTTCAGGGAACACAGCTCAGTTCATAGCAGATCTGCTTCTAAGCTTATGTGCTTGTTAGTAGGATTCAGTTCCTTACGGGTTGTTGGACTGAGGGCCTCAGTTCCCTGCTGCCTGTCAGTCAGACATCACCCTCTTTCCCTTCCACATGTGTCTCCCCAATAATTTGGATGACTTGACTTCTCTGAATCATCCTCCTTTCTACACTATAAAATGGGAATAGTTACAGTTCCCTGAGAGTTACTATGATAATTCATTGACATAATGTATAAAATATTCGGTTGGTGCAAAAGTAGTTGAGGTTTTGCATTGTTGAACTTTGCTGTTTTATATTAGACAGTCTTAAATAAATGCGGTTATAGTATAGATAATTTTAATGTGCATTTCTTTGTGGTTTTTTGCTAATGGCTTATCTCATGCTGTGTATTTTATATTTATTTTAGACTATGGAAATGATGTTAGATAAAAAGCAAATTCGAGCGATTTTCTTATTTGAATTTAAAATGGGTCATAAAGCAGCAGAGACAGCTTGCAATTTCAATAATGCATTTAGCCCAGGATCTGCTAACAAATGTACAGTGCAGTGGTGGTTCAAAAAGGTTTGCAAAGGAGATGAGAGCCTTGAAGATGAGGAGCACAGTGGCTGGCCATTGGAGGGTGACAATGACCAACTGAGAGGATTATTGAAGCTGATCCTCTTAGAACTATGTGAGAAGTCGCTGAAGACTTCAACCTTGATGAACGGTCATTCAGCATTTGAAGCAAATTGGAAAGGTGAAAAAGCTCAGTAAGTAGGTGCCTCATGAGCTGCCTGAAAATAAAAAAAAAATCATCATTTCAAAGTGGCGTCTTTCTTATTCTTCATGAAAACAACAAACCATTTCTCAATCGGGTTGTGTCATGTGACAAAAAATGGATTTTAAGTGCTGACCAGTGACAACCAGCTCACTATTTGGACGGAGAAGAAGCTCCAAAGCACTTCCCAAAGCCAAACTTGTACCATAAAAGGTCATGGCCACTGGTGATCTGTTGCTTCTCTGACCCACTACAGCTTTCTGAATCCTGGCAAAACCATTATATCTGAAAAGTATGCTCAGCAATTTGATGCACTGAATTGTTCAACAGAATGGGCCCAAGTCTTCTCCACAACACCTGACCACATGTCGCACAGGCAACACTTTAAAAGTAAAACAAGTTGGCTGTGAAGTTTTGCCTCACCCGCCATATTCATCTGACCTCTTGCCAACTGACTACCAGTTCTTTAAGTATCTCAACAACTTTTTGAAGGGGAAACGCTTCCACAACCAGCAGGATATAGAAAATGCTTTCCAAGAGTTCATTGAATCTGGAAGCACAGGTTTTTATACTACAGGAACAAACAAAGTTATTTCTTGTTGGCAAAAATCTGTTGTTTGTAATGGTTCCTATTTTGATTAATAAAGATGTGTTTGAGCTTAGTTATGATTTAAAATTCATGGTCCAAAACAGCGATTATGTTTGTACCAACCTAATAGCTTTGCACAGAGGCTGGCGCCTTGTTGGGGCTTCCTAAATGGTAACTATTATTACTATTATAATTTCTTAGGCATCTGATATTATAGGGCCTGGTTATTGTCCAGATTGCATATAAGGCTATGTCCCTTGTCCCCTACTATAACACAGAGTCTTCTCCAGGTTAAGGACAGTTCATAAACCTCAGAGAAAATACAGCTTATTTCCTGGAGCATCTCAGACCATGGGACTGGCAGTTTTCAGAGATGTGCCTTGAAGTATACTGTAGTCACATGCTCTGTTGTCCCTCCATGTCAGCTTTTTAGAGCAGGCCCAAAAGTGTTTTTTTCTTTTTTTTCACACTCCTAATAACCAGATCCTTGAAAGCATCTACTGATCATAAATGACATAGAGTCTCCAGGAGATTCAACTTGAGCCATGTTTGCTCAGTTCAGCTCAGTTATCTTGTCTCTTAAGTCACTGTCTGTTCTCCGACTCATGTTCGGTATTATCTCAAGGAATCTGTGTCTGCTCCTTTCCCATCTGACCCTGGGCACAGTTAACAAGGTGAAGTGGTGCTTTCCAGAGACCTTGGAAGCCATATCTTTCTCAGTCATCATTTGGGGCTATTACAGGGGGAAGTATAACTTTGTTTTATTGTCACAGGATCATGTAGATGTCCTAATCCTCACTCTGCAGAAATAAGATCAGACTGAGTGTCTGTTCTGAATTATTTTTCTGCCTAAACGGAGCCCAGGAGGGATCCTAACTTGCAAAAAATATATTATTCAGCCCAATGCTGATTTCATTTCCTAAAAGAGATTGGGTCTGAATAAGACTTTAATTAAATTCAGCCTCTTGACCTGACACTGACTTGGTTCTCCCTCCCAGTGCCTTCCAACATTAGACAAGGGAGGAGGAGGAGGAATAGACAAATAAAGCGATTCACATGAATTTTTAGGCTGAGCCACTTCCACATTCCGTAAAGCCCAAATGGCTGTATAGGAAACAGCTGCAGTATTTACTGGGGCTTGGTTAAGCATCATTACCATCCCACCTCCTCACAGGGGGGAGTTCAGCTCCAAATGGAGTGCAGTAGAGGGAGTAATTGACTCTGCTTCCCTGGCACCTGGTGTTTCTGCCAAATCCCTGAGGTCACTGCAGTAGAGAAGCCCCCCTCCTGGGCTGGGTGGAGGGAGGCCTCAGGGCCTCTAGTGAGAGGGGGAGAGTAGTGCCAAGAGGAGGTCAGAAGGGATTTCGTTGTTCACTGTTCTATCTTTGTCCACTCACTCAAAGATTTTTTTTTTTAATTGAGCATCTACTAGAGGTTTGGTACTATTTTGGCACAGGAGATATAGTGACAGACATGGTCCTTGCCTTCTTAGAGCCTATATTTTAGAACAGTATACAGTAACCACAAAATTTAAATGTAAATTCATTAAAACAAAATCAAATTGAAAGTTCAGTTATGTAGCCGTAGGTGTGCATTTCAAGTGCTCACAGGCTAATGGTCATTGTATTGGACAGTGCAGGTAAAGAACATTTCATGGCAGAAAGGTCCATCACTTCAGTTCAGTTCAGTCGCTGAGTCATGTCTGACTCTTTGCAACCGCATGGACTGCAACATGCCAGGCTTCCCTGTCCATCACCAACTCCCGGAGCTTACTCAAACTCATGTCCATCAAGTTGGTGATGCCATCCAGCCATAATAAAGTGAGTGGGGTGCAGAGGGTCATTAAGTAAACAATCATATAGGTAAATACAGTAATGTTGGAAGTAGTGGTACTATGAAGACAATAAAACAGGGAAATGGGCTAGAGTTGCCTTTCGAGTTGGATGGTCTGGGTGGGCTTCTCTGAGAATTACTGAAGTGCTCACTGAGCCCCTGTTTGCCTTGACACATGGGCCAAGAGCCTGGAGGGAGCTGGGGTGAAGAGCAAGTGTTTGGAGCATTCTAGAAGTGTTGTAAAGCTGCTGTGGCTTGGAGTAGGGAACCAGAGGGAGAGCAGTGTGAAATGGGGTCAGGGGCAAGGCTGAGGCCCAGTTGCCTGGGTCATGGGGAAGAGTGTGATGGGAGACTTCTTTAAAGGGAAGCATCAGGATCTGATTTATTTTTTAAAAGCTTATTCTGGCTTTTGGGTTGATCATGGATTGTAAGAAGACAAAGCTGGAGGCAAAGGGACCAGGAAGGAGGCTATTAAAACTGTTCCAGTGGAAGAAGCTGGGTCTTGGCATGACGGGCTAAGGTCAGCAGCTACCCCAGAAAGGTAGCTCTGCAAGAGATAATTTCCTCATATGGGGACAATAATAGTACCCACTGTATGGTGTTACTGATACAAGGATAGAGTGAGGCAACATTTGTGATGAACCTAGTCTTCACAGCACCATAGTATGTGGCATTATCTTGTCTAACCCCCTTTATAGCTCTCCTGGATGATGGTAACAGCCTCTCTGCTTTCTAGTCTCTTGTCTTGCCTCATCTAGCCCAGTTTCTACACTGTCACTGGAATCACCTTTTCTGAAAGGCAAATCTGAAGAGGTCAGTTCCCTTCAGAGGCTCCCGACTAAACCTCAGCTAAACTCTTAACTTGTTAACATGGCTTAGGAGGCTTTCACTCTGTGGCCCTTGTCTCTTTTAGGGATCATCTCCTTCAGGCTCCACTTTGAGCTCAAGGTCCAACCTGCACTGATCATTACCTCTGGCCCGAGTCCTTGTAGATTGGTACTATGGTCTGAATGTTTGTGTCCCCTGAAAATTCACATATTGGAATCCTAACACGAAATGTGATGTTATTAGGAGATGGGGCTTTGGGAGGTGATTAGGTCACAAGGATGGGGCCCTTGGGAATGGGTTTAGTGCCCTTGTATTAGAGACCTGAGAAAGCTTCCTAGTTCCTGCTACCTAGTGAGGATACACAAGAANGTCTCCTGAAAATTCACATATTGGAATCCTAACACGAAATGTGATGTTATTAGGAGATGGGGCTTTGGGAGGTGATTAGGTCACAAGGATGGGGCCCTTGGGAATGGGTTTAGTGCCCTTGTATTAGAGACCTGAGAAAGCTTCCTAGTTCCTGCTACCTAGTGAGGATACACAAGAAGTCTGAGTTGGAAGGGGGCCCTCACTTGATCAGACTAGTGCCCCGTCTCAAAGTTCCAGTCTCCAGAACTATGAGAAGTGTTTGTTGTTTATCAGCCACCCAGTCTGTGGTGTTTTTTATAGCAGCCTGAACAGACTAAGACTCTAGGCTACCTGACCAAGCACCGGTAACTATGGATTGTTGTGACTTGCCCCATACCTTGGAATTAAAAACCTTTAAAAGGCTTAAGTACTCTAGTATTAGACTTTCATAGGGTCAGTATATCAAGCCCTATTCTTCCTCTTTCAAGTTTGGAACCCACTAGAGATCTCTTCAAGAAAATTAGAGATACCAAGGGAACATTTCATGCAAAGATGGGCTTGATAAAGGACAGAAATGGTATGGACCTAACAGAAGCGAAGATATTAAGAAGAGGTGGCAAGAATACACAGAGGAACTGTACAAAAAAGATCTTCANAGTCTGAGTGAACTCTGGGAGTTGCTGATGGACAGGGAGGCCTGGCGTGCTGTGATTCATGGGGTCGCAGAGAGTCGGACACGACTGAACGACTGAACTGAACATATTAGTGACTGTCTTAACATGTGAAATTCCAGGGGCAGCAACCCTGTAGTGCTTGATTTCATTTTTACGGAACAGATCTTATTCTGCCTTGAGTGTGTGTGAAATGGGTTTAATCTCCAGTAGAATGCAGCAACCTTTGCACATATGCATGGGCAGAACCTGGGGTCATACAGCACAGGAGTGAATGCTGGTGACTTTGGGCAAGTCACCTCCCATATCTGTGCCTGTTCCTTCACGTGCACTGTGTTATGGGTTTGCTGAGGGGTTTACTGAGTGCTTATTACTATGCTCCGTGCTAAGCTTAGCTTCACATTCTTACTTGAGCCCCCAAGAGCTCCGTCATTCCTGAAGGCCCCTACCCTGCAATACTTTTTCCTCACAGCACTTATCATCTTCTATCATACATAAATTTCTCTTTTTGTTATCTTTCATCTTCCACTCCTAGGGCCTCTTGCTTTGCACAGTTCCAGAAGGCACCATTCACGATGCATTCTGAGCTCTGCTTGGGGCTGATTTTACTGAGATTATTACCATGACTAGTGCTGACTTCCCAGAGTTGGGTGATGTGGAGACTGTGGAGCTCCAGGAGTGGGGAATTTTTTTTTTTTTTGCCTGGTTTAATCATTGCCATGTCCCCATACCCAGAATGATGCCTGACCTATATTAAACTGAAATACATGTTGAAAGAAAGAATGAAAAAATCCTCCAAAAAGAACCATTTTACTGGTAAGGAAACTGAGGCTCAATGAGTTATTGATTTGCCCTGCGTCCTGCTAAACCCGTGTCCTGAGGTGGCTGGGTTTCCAGCAAGCTTGCTCCCAAAGGCTTTGCAAAGCTGCATGTCTGAGACACTTGGCATTGTCCCTGCCGCCCCATAATGCTCCACAAATATTAATGAGCTTGCCTACATGGATCAGCCCCTCTCCTCCGCTAGACAATCAGGCAGAGTGACAAACTGTCACATAGCCATTGCTTGAGAAATTGAATTAAATTGCATGTTGCAAAAAAAAAGGTGGACCTTTTGGAGTTTTTGGAGGAAGAATTCCTAACCCAACTGCCAATGGTAGGAGCCTTCATGGGCCTCTCAGGCCTCCCTAGCCCAGTTCTTTTTCCTGCCTCCTTCCCTTTTGTGAGCCTTTCTTCCTCTTTTTGCTTGCAGTGAGTTCAGCTCTCCTGTAGGCTACAATGTGTCAGTTGTTATAAAATCCGGGAGGTGGAGCTTGGTGACGAGAGCTGTGGGGGAGCACTCGGCCAGCCCTGCAGGGCGTGCAGTCCAGCCTCCAGTTCACCGGAGCTTAAGCCTTGCAGCAGGAGAACTTCCACCTCGCTCTCCTGGCTTTGAGCCTCACTGTATATCCGACCAGAGGCGCCGAAGGGAGGGAGGATGCGAGATGACCGGCCCTTTGGCAACCTGACCATCTCTTTAACAGAGCCTTGGAAAACCAGCCGGAGTCTGACTGCAGGACCAAGGAGGCGCCGCGCCTCTTGTGGGTGTGTGTGTGTGTGAGTGTGTGTGAGAGGGTGTGAGGGTGTGTGAGTGTGCATCACGACTGTGTGTGTGCATGGCTGGATGAGTGCACCAGTGCACGCATGAGTGTGTGACTGTGTGTGTGTGTTTGTGTGTGTGAGAGTGTGTGAGAGTGAGTGCTCTTGGTTATTATTTTTTTGGAAGAAAAATCTTGAAAATCTCGGGCAGGTTACTGTGCTCCTAGGGTGGTGGTTCTTCTGCAAGAGGAGTTGACCAGACCAAGCTACTTGAGACATTTTTCTCGCCAAGTAAAGAGAAATTTCCTCTGAGAACGAGAGGGATTTTTCCGCTGGCTCTGCATCTGAGTGAGAGATTAGCCCCCTACACCTGTGAAATCTACGCCGTGTGATTACTAGGGTTGGAGCGAGGACTCAGGAAGAAGAGGAGCAATAAATCCAACAGCCTGTCAGTGCCTTTGGCCACATTGGAAGATGTCATCTCAAACTAAGTTCAAGAAAGACAAAGAAATCATTGCCGAATATGAAGCCCAAATAAAAGGTGAGATTCGGGCTGGGGAGTCATGCCTCCCCTCCCCTTTCCTTCTCTTGCTTTGGCTTTTTTTCCCCCTTTTCCTGCCTGCCATCATGAAATGTTGTTATGCATCAATAATCTTATTGTGAGGAGGAACAGTGGCAGCTGCACAAGTCCGGACTGGTTTCGACTGCAGAGAGCGCTGGTGCTGGGAGTACAGATTGTAGAACGGGCGGCGATCACTGCATTGCAGGTGTGTGAGGAGGATCCTACACCCAGCTTTAGGAGTGTCTCAGATACTCCATCATCTTGGCCGTGACATGTTACTCTCAGGCCATTTTGACAGTCACTGCCAAAGACAGTCACTACCTCCTGCCCCCGCCATGCAAAAAGCCCCATAATATGATGTATATTTTTTATGATCTGCTTCCCCCTTCCCCCTTTCTCCTTTCTGTTTTTTGTCACTGCTTTGCCTCTGCCCCTTTCTCTGGTCTGGAATTCACATGCATATACTGTGGGAAGCAGCATCCCTGCGCTGCACTTCTTTGTCGGGGTTGCCATGGATTAACTGTTATGGAGCATATTGATCCAAACTAATGCAGGCATTTAGGCATAAAGAGGGAGCTCAGTGCAGAAAATGCATTGTCTCGCAGTGTGCGGCCCCCATCACCATCCGTGCGCTAGTCTTTAGGGTCATCAGCCTTCATTGAAAGCCAGCAGTTCAGTGTGCCGGCTGGTAGATGCTGCCTGGCTTCCGTAGTGTCAGGGAAAGCCTGCCAGGAGGGTGAGATGACCTCTGGCTGCTTGTTCCAGCTTTAGTGCCACTCACGGGGTGCACACTCCTCTCAGAAGCCGCTCCCTAAATCCACACTAGCAAGGGGAAAGAGGAAACCAGACACAATTGCATAGACAAATTCAGGTAGATTCCTTATTCAGGCCAGACTGGGGCTTCTCGCACCCTTGTGAGTCCTAGGCTCAGCTTTGGCAAGGAAACCATGAAAGCACCATCCATGCTCATCCTTTCTTTTAGGATATACCCTAAGGGAACCCTGGGCCTCACGGCATCTGATTTGTTTCTGGTCATGGTTCTCCTTGCTGTGACATAGGGTGTGTTGTGGTCTCTTGTAGAAAGAGCAAGGACCGAGTACATCTTCAGGGGGTGCTGATGCCTGCCCCCACCCTAGGACTATTGAGCAAGTTGGTTATTTGTTGCTCTGGTGACCTGAGTTTCCACACCTGCTTCTAGGTGCCGCTGCTGCTCAAGGCTCAGTGACCCAGGAAGTTGGGTGGCCTCCCCAGGAGCGTTGGGAGGTCGTGCATCACAGCTGCTGTCCACGCTTCACATGCTTGGGAAACTTTGGGAGGGGAGCAGCCCATCAGGGGAGAGCTTTGTTTTTTTCCACCCTTGCCAACCGTCTTGTGCCTTTTAGTTCTGGTCAAACTCAGCATGCAAATCACCTCTCGGTAGACCCCAGGGAGAAATGAGCAGAAAACCCTGCTCTTCCCTGGGCTCCTCCTCTGCAGTTTTCAGTTCAGTGTGGAAAACAGTGACTTACAATATTTCAGCCTTGCTGAAAATTTAGAAATCCACCCTTTTATTGGTCAGGGATCTGAATTCTCTGACAGCTCAATACAAAAGCCTGCACACACTTTTTAGGGAGTTTATGGTCTGTAAGACTAATCTGGCTGATTTTTATTTTTTTCTGTAAAAACTGAGTTTCCCATGAAAAATGCCATCAGAGAGAAGAGTAGGCCAAGTTTGGGGCAGTTTTGGGTTTTTATAAGCATCGGCTTGGTAGGAAATGTACTTATTTCATTTTTGAAGGATTGCTACCATTGGGACCGTGAACTCTGCTTGAAGATCAATTAAGCATTTGTAGCTCTGAGTGATTCTTTTACTTTTTACCTTTTGTGTTTATTTTAACACCTAAGTAGCAAGGGCAGGGTAATGCATTTCAGCAGGAAATTTGTCCAAATGATCTTATCTCTTCTAAACTCTAAATGTCTTTGCATTCTGGTTAAAAGAATTTCATTTTATTCCTCTAGGGTTGACATCCACACCATTTAGGTAAGGATGCTGCTGTGCCTGAAATTGGAATCTTTTCTGTCAGAATTCTATTTTTCATCATCATCATCATCATCTATTGATGTGTGTTCAGGGCTCAATAGTTTCCATGGCTCACTCCCAGACCTCGCCCCTCTTGGCTTATGCAAAGTACAGACAGAGTTTGTAGGAGCTCAGTTTTAGAGATGAGAAAACTGAGGCCTTGTAACGTTAAATGACTTGCCCAAGGTCACAAGGTGGGAAATGCGAAGGCAGTTGGTTTCCTTCCAGGCCCAGTGTCCCCGATACATTGTTTGCCTGAAGCTGCCCCTTGAAGGACTGTCAGTAGCAGATGGCAGTTTTGTGGTGAGGACCGGCTGCCTCCCAGTCACAGTCCATTGTTTACCCTCTTACTTTCCTCCCTTGCCTTTGTTGCTGGCCTCTGAAGATCGTTTGACCAGTCATCAAAAATAATGCCTGACGCCAATTACCTTGGGTATCATTTGGCCAATTTGGCACAAACATTCCACCTAGTCTGATGGATTTTGTCCTCTGTGCATTTTGTGAGGGGGCTTTTGATTTTTAAAAGTGATACTGAGTTCTTTGTTGGCTTAGTCCCTTTTTTCTCTTTTTGAAGAATTTACTGACTGGAACAAAGAGGACTGTTTTCAAAGTTCTTTTTCCTATTGTGAAAAATTTCAGACTCATGCCTTCTCTTGCCTAATCAGACCCTTGAATCCCTTTGATTATATACCTGTGACATAATAGACACCATATGCTTGCACATTCCCAGTGATGGGAAACTCACCACTTCCCTAGCCCACATATTCCATTTTTAGACCCCTCTGGCTGTTGTAAGGAGATGTTTTATGTTGGGTTAAGTATGTCTCTCATCCACCTTTTGGTTCTATACCTTGGGACTTCATAGAACGAGGCAGATGCTTTTTCCCCATGACTGCCCATTGGATATTTGCGGACTCTGATCATCAACCCTGAACCGTGATTCTCATTTGCTCATGCAAGGTGGTTTACTGCTGCTTTATCATTTTAACTCTCTTTTGGATCTTCTGCATCCTGGGTTGCAAACTCCAGGCCTTTGAGTGCTTGGCAGAGAGAATAAGTGAGTGAAGCTGGCCAAGTAAGATTATTTGTGGCAGTTGGCCTACCACCTCAGTCAGGGCAATATAAGAAGTGGGGTGGTGATTATGATTGGCCTGAGAACACATGTCCTGTCCAAATGGGCAGTCACTACTTGGGTTCAACCAGTTGTTACCATTTAGGATGTAGGCCCAGCCAGATCTTTCAGTTTTTCAACAGATGCCATTAATCTGGATTAGAGCTTTATGCTTTTAAAGAGATTTTGCCAAATGGACCTGCAGAAGACTGTACTGTCAAAAATCTTCTTCAAGAGTGATACCAGGTTCGAAATGAGACTCTTTAAATGTGGTCAGAGAAAAAAAAATCACTTCCTAATTTATGGTGTATGTAATGCTTCTATTAATATAGCTTAAGGGTTGAATTAGCCCTTTTCACTGCCCACTCTCTCATTGCACCATATATACTGTATCTGCTATGTTTCTTCAACCTACTGGGCTAGGAGCCTTATCAGAGAGAAGAAAATGAAATGAATTTAATATGACTTGTTCTTGGTGACCCTGTGCTGGCTCCAGATGGATATTGCTTCTTGTCTGAGGTGTTCACAAGTGTTCCTTTATGAACCTGTTCGGAAACCCTGCCTGAGAGTGACATCATATTCTCCAATCTGGGACTGGCAAACTCAAACTTCTTTCCCCCTTTGAAAATCAGAACATTTTCCCATCTCCAGCTTTTTGGCACTTATCCTATCTTTCACAGTATCCTCAAAGATCACTGATAGTGTTTGGTAATCTTATTCACAAGCATTTTCCAGTAACCTGGGTTCTAATTCATCTTGCTGTCAGATATAATGGTCTGTTCTGCATTTACTCAGAGTTCAAATTTCCATTTCATCCTAATAGAAAATGAAAATAGAAATTCAGTGATTGACTTCAGTGTTTGGTTTTTTTATTACACATCCATATTCATTTTAGGCCATCTTTTTAATGGCATAAATCTAGAATTGAGGGGAAGAAGAGCAGGTAGCGAAGATGACCACAGAGAAGCATTTATTTACTCACTCACTTATACATTCACTCAGTGAACACTGAGTGTTGACTTTGTTCTTAGCCTTGTGCTGAGTGTTGTGAGAGATGCAAAATATATAATATATCCTTAACTCCCAAGAGTTTTCTTGGAATATGGCAATAAATTCAGTGAAGGAAAAGAAAGAAAAATCTAAAATCTACAAAACTCCTAATTTAGCATGAGAATGAATTTAATCTTAAATTGCCATAGAGTGATTGGACAGTGACCTTAGGAGCCATCATCACCTTCACTGGCTTCAGTGAGGAAAGTAGGCTGGGTTGGGGAACAGTGGGGAGTATTGGAGACTGTGGCTGACTAGGGAGCTCATTTAGAGAAGGCAGCCCCTGCTCAGTTTTCCTGTCATTATCATGAAGGGATGTAAGCCCAGAGTGGTTAGTTCTTTCAGTGTTTCCAGAGCATCTGGATTTCAAAACAAAATCTCCTAATATTTATTTTAAATATTTAGAAATTTAACTTTTAAAACATTTAAAAAGTGGGGTTGTCTTTTCCATTATTGAGCTGTAAGAGTTCTTTCTACATTTTGGATACAAGTTCCTTATGAAATAAAAGATTTGCAGAATTCCATTCTGTTGGTTATCTTTTCTCTTTTCTGATGGAGTCCTTTGAAGCACAAAAGTTTTTAATTTTTATGAAGCTTTATCTATTTTTTCATGCATTTGGTGTCTCATATCTAAGGGTTCTTTGCCAAATCCAAGGCCATGATGAAAATCTCCAAATTTTTAAGAGGTAGTGCCAGTTTATAAGAAATACTTTGCTTTCTGAATGAATCTGTCAGTAGGAAAGCTTCAACCCATGCCCACCAGTCTTCAACTTCTGGCCTACAAGATGAAGTCCATGAAGGGTCTTGCTGATGAGGCCTCATCCAGTTTACCTGTTTCATCTTCAGGTGTTTTCTCTATAATAGGCCTGTGCTGTCATAACCACATTAGAATGATTCCTTGTCTCTGACTCCTCTATCCCTTTTCCCACCTCCAAATATTTCCCCACTTGTGCCTGTATTCTGCTTAAAATGTCTTCCTTTTCCCCCCACCCCCACTTTTTTGGTTTGGCCAGCGCCTGACCATCCTTCACTGCCTGCTCAAATGATCCCTCTTCCATGATGCCTTCCTAATAACTCTTCCAGGCAGAATCATATCTGCCTTTCTCTTCAGAACTTCATTATCCTTCATTACAATTTTGTGTTCAGTATTTTGGGCACGGACTCTTGAGAAATGTTTACGGTCATTTTCATTTCCTCCATGTGATTGATGTACAATCAGTTGAAGCAGTGGCTAATAATTACTAACAGGAAGTTTTACTTTTCTAACTCACAGCCAAGCTCAAGTTGGAGTTATATTTTCTTTGACATTTGTCTTAGCTTGGGTCGCTATAACAAAATACCACAGGCAGCTGGGAAGCTTAAACAACAGACATTTATTTCTCACAATTCTGGAGGCTGGGAAGTCCAAGATCAAGGTACCCACAGATTTGGCTCCTGTTGAGAGCACACTTTCCTGCTTGTGGCCTTCTTGCTGTGCTCACATGGTCGTTCCTCTGTGTGTAGAGAGAGAGCTCTCTGTCCTCCTCTTCTTAGAAGGGGACTAATCCCATTATGAGGGCACCACTCTCATTATCTCATGTGACCCTAATCACCTCCCAGAGGCCCCACCCATCTCCACACACTATCACGATGGAGGTTAGGGCTTCAACATGTGAATTTTAGGGGGAAATACCAAGCATTCAACCCCTAACAACATCATATTTTCTGTGCCATTGAAAGTAAGAGTTTTATTTGTTAAGGGAATATTCTTCATGGTTTGATGAATTTCCTTGTTTGTCCCTGATAGGGGAGATATTTATCTATGAAGATTGGATGAATGCTGATGTGTTTAAAGTCAAGGTGATGTTTGACAAGGTGATGTCTGTCATATTCATGGTGGGAAGTTGGTTGGGGAACATGGCACATCAGGTGCCTCCCAGTCGGGAAATCAGTGAATCTGGGGTGTGTATTGGAGTTCTCACCACCAGAGTTTATATGTTACGGGCTACTTTTCCTTTCCAGAAACCTCTATTATTTGTTCATTTGTTCATTCACTCACCATTCATTCAATGACTGTTACAAGCCATGCTTCAGGCTATACAGCTTTGTTTAGCAATGGGATGTAATTAATTTTTATTTATTTCTAAGTCTCAGTCATGCATATGGTGTTTCATTTTGTAATCCCCCAAATTCTGGAAAATAGTCATTATTATTCCTATCTTATAGATAAAACCTGAAATCCAGAGAAATATGTTGTATTAGATTGCACAGTGAATAGTGGCAGAACTAAGGTTAAATTGGAGGGGTCTGACTTCCAGCTGTGCAGGGAGGCAAGAAATATGCCAGGGCAATTCTGCTTTGAAACCCAAGGGTTTCTTCACTGGGGGCCAGTCTGGGACGGGTCTTAGTCTTTGACTTCCTGCCTTTCCTAGCCCTTCCACAATCCTTCTGATGAAACCTTGCCTATCCCCCAACTTGAGGCTGCTTAGCTGTGTGAGATCCCTCTCTCCCACCCGAGGAAGTCATCTTTGAAAAAGTGCCTACTGGAGAGTTGATAGAGGCTCCACCAACCTGGAAACATGGAACCAGAAATCTTAGATGTCTGCTAGTCCAATGCTCTCACTTTTGTATTTCCCTCCAGATGTGGAGACTGATGTTCAGAGAAGAGTTCTGGCTTGTAGGCACTTCTAGAGCGTATTTCCATGAACACAAAAGCTTTTTTGGTTGGTTCATTGCTGTAGCCTTGTGCCTAGCATCTCATTGGTGATAGTAATGGTATTGCGCTGAATTGCTCCGGTGGGTGGGGCAAGCCCAGTTGGTGGTGGTTGCCTGGGAGGCAGAGCAGAGCAGAGCAGTGCTGTGGAAAACACAGTTAGGTGAGGATAGAAGAGGGTAAGGATTGGAGAGGTCAGGAGGACATGAGGTTAGGCTGGTTCAGAAACTGGGTCCTGTCCTTGTAGCTGCCAGGAAGTTGGGGGATAGGGGCTGACTCTTAAAGGTGCTGAGTTTAAATTCAGAACCTCTGGCCTAATACANCAGTGCTGTGGAAAACACAGTTAGGTGAGGATAGAAGAGGGTAAGGATTGGAGAGGTCAGGAGGACATGAGGTTAGGCTGGTTCAGAAACTGGGTCCTGTCCTTGTAGCTGCCAGGAAGTTGGGGGATAGGGGCTGACTCTTAAAGGTGCTGAGTTTAAATTCAGAACCTCTGGCCTAATACAGGCCACAGCAGGCTGTATTCTGGGCTCTACTTTCCTTGTAAATGATTTGTTCCTGATGGCTTGTTGGTGTTTATAAAATTTCTTGGCTGGCCCAGGAGTGGGGTTTTGGCTCTGTTCTCTTAATTTGTTTAATCATTAGGCCAATTTATGTTTGGAGTAGTGTTCCCTGAGGTGTATTCCATGAAATTGGATGTAAAGAGGAATTGGGTGGAAAAAAATAGTTCTGTGGTCAAATAGGTTTTGGAAGTTTTAGTATGAAGTGTGTTAAATAGGCTTGTTTCCCATAGGACTTATGGGAACCTTGAATGTGTTAAGTATGAACCGCCAAGAAGGGGCCACCGATGTTCCTCAAACTTTATTCAGTCTTGTAAACCTTCGTGGAATATCCACAAGACTGTGTTCTGAAGGTTGACAATGTCAGGCTATAGTTTGTGGGTTATCCAGTTTCTTTATTTTTTTGCCTTTTACCCAGTTCCCTAATTTTTATAGTTTCCCAACAGGATAGTGTGAAGAAGGGAAGAGATAAAACAAATGTGTATCCAGCTCAGATAAATGATTTCAATGTGGTGTTTTGAGGTCACTTAGAAAATGTGGGTTTTGACATTTCCAATTACTGAGTGCTCAACCATTGATTTAAATGGTAATTTGGCGACAGCTCTTTCTGATCAATATGTGTGGTGTGTGCACGTGTGCCCAGCTGTGTGTGACAGTTTAGGGGGTGCCCTCAGCTGCAGGCAGCGTTCAAGAGGCCTTGAATGGACCTGGGTGCCACCCCTGGGATAGCGCAGTCAATGCCAGGTGATAATGGTGCAGATGGACACGCAGACGCCCACAGCCTGTGGAGCCTCAGAGGAAGCAGTCTCAGCCCCAATCCAGGTGCAATAAAACTATGATTTTCTTTATTTTTCTGTAACTTGACTTACATTTCACATCTCTATTCTGCTGGAAATGACAGAAATAAATCTAAGGGGATTGGTTTCTTCTTGCTTTCTCCAGCATTGTGCCCAAGGTCCATGGGGGGCTGGGGTAGTGCCAAGGGGACATCTGTTGTGGTTTATCATCAGCCTACTTTGGCAACTACTGAGATATCCTCCTTCCTGCTGGATCTGCAGTGGTCAGTCCTGCACTGATACTTCTCTGTTCCAAACCTGAGGTCACTTTGCCCATTCCCCTCCACAGCTCCTTCTATGAGATATGCAGGCACCAGGAGTCATCCTGAGGCTCCCATACCGTGCTGGGTCATGAGAGTCTCTGGACATTTGTCTCAGGCTCATGTTGCCACTTACTTCTCCTCCAAGGCCTCCCTAGGGTGCCACCTGGGGAAGTGGCCCAGCTCATCCAGCCTCAGATTCTGCAAATATATGTGGGCATTCTGTTATCACCCACTCTCCCTGGGCTTGTCTAAGGTGAGATAGGGTGGGGATTATTTTCTTACAGATCATAAAAGCTACATACACCTTGCCTTACAGTCTCCTGAAATCTGTATCTGTGTGAGGAGGAGGGGAGGGGAGGGGAAGGGGGTTAATAGGGGTGGTCCCCTGGCTCTTTGTCATCAGACTTTCTTACAAATCTTTTGTCCATAACCCACATTCTTTCTCTTCTCCCTGAGAACTAGGGTTTTGAAAGTCAAAAGCCAAGAATTGACTCTTTCTCTGTATTATCCCTGAGGCACTGAACAGAGAATGCCCTCCCTGCCTCAGTAATGTTCAGGAAATCTAAGGAAACATGAGAGAAAAACCTTCAATACTCCATCCTATCTACACTATCTTGGCCTAGTCCATCACCACCTCTTGCTGGGACCATGGCAATATCCCCCTATCTCAGTGTTTTTCTGCCTCCACACTACTGATGTTTGGGTCTGCATCATTTTTTGTTGTGGGAGCTGTCCTGCACCATGTGGGATGTTGAGCTGCATCCTTGACCTAACCCACTTGATGTCAGCAGCAACACTCCCCCCCCCACAAGTTGTCACAACCAAAAATGTCTCTAGACATTGGCAAATGTCCCCTGGGGGGGAATAAGCCCCAGTTAATGCCACTAAAAAACTGACAAATAGATTCNGAGAGACTTTATTTTGGGGGCTCCAAAATCACTGCAGATGGTGACTGCAGCCATGAAATTAAAAGACCCCTACTCCTTGGAAGAAAAGCTATGACCAACCGAGACAGCATATTAAAAAGCAGAGACAGTACTTTACCAACAAAGATCTGTCTAGTCAAAACTATGATTTTTCCAGTAGTCATGTATGGATGTGAGAGTTGGACTAAAAAGAAAGCTGAGTGCTAAAGAATTGATGCTTTTTAACTGTGATGTTGAAGAAGACTCTTGAGAGTTGGACTCTTGAGAATTGGACTGNCAGAGACAGTACTTTACCAACAAAGATCTGTCTAGTCAAAACTATGATTTTTCCAGTAGTCATGTATGGATGTGAGAGTTGGACTAAAAAGAAAGCTGAGTGCTAAAGAATTGATGCTTTTTAACTGTGATGTTGAAGAAGACTCTTGAGAGTTGGACTCTTGAGAATTGGACTGCAAGGAGATCCAACCAGTCAATCCTAAAGGAAATCAGTCCTGAATATTCATTGGAAGGACTTGTCCTGAAGTTGAAACTCCAATACTTTGGCCACCTGATGTGAAGAACTGACTCATTAGAAAAGAACCTGATGCTGGGAAAGATTTAAGGCAGGAGGAGAAGTGGATGACAGAGGATGAGATGGTAAGATGGCATCACCGACGCAATGGATGTGAGTTTGAGTAAGCTCCGGGAGATGGTGATGCACAGGGAAGCCTGGTGTGCTGCAGGCCATGGGGTTGCAAAGAGTTGGACATGACTGAGTGACTGAACTGAAGTGAATGTCATTATTCCTAACTGATCTCCCTGATGCTTCTCTTGTCTTCAGAGTCTGTTCTCCCCACAGCAGCCAGCAGTAATCCTTACACAACTTAGTTTAATCATGTCACTTCCTAGTTTCAAACCCTCCAGTAGAATTTCACTGTTCAAGAATCAAATCCAAATGCCTAGCTGGGCTTATGAAGCCATGCTCTGTCCATCATGGATACCTCACCTCTCCACTTTCCAGGTGCCTTGAATTCTCTAAACTTGTACCCACTTTGAGACTTTGCACGTAACTTTTCCTTCTTTCTGGAACTCTATTAATCCTGTATTGTCACATGGCTGGCTCCTTCTAGGTATTTGACTCTTGCCTTGCCTATTATTTTCTGATCACCCAAGACTCAGGAGAGCACTTACAGCTCTATGATATTTTTCCTCTTTAAATGTTTTTTCTTTTTTACCAGAATCGAAAGTCTATAAGAACAAGACTTTTGTTTCTCATGTTCATTTGTGTTTTATTAGTACCTAGAACAACATTTGGTGTGTAATAGGTGACTGTGGGATTTGGTGAGTGAATGGTGAGCATAAATGTCATTGTTCTAGACTCTATACATAAGGACATGTATATATTCTGCTTTGGGGTGCATGGTTTGTACCAGAAATTACAGTTTAGAGGCACAAAATGGAGCAGATTCAAGCTTTCTGAAACCCTGACCAAGAGGTAATTCAAGAAGATGAAGAATCAAAGAAGGGGAAGTTGTGTCTCTGTAAAACTATCCAACCTTTGGCTTAGAAGGGAATGAAATTGAGAGACCAGGGGGCCACTTGCAAGGATACTACAGGGAATTTAATATTTTCCATTAATTGGTTATGTATGTAGCTGAAAGGGGGACACAAAAGGGAACAAAATATAGCCTCTGTCCCTGTCTTTGATGGACTCACAGTTTTTTCGGAAAGGTAGTTGAAGAAAAATAGATGAATCGGTTATGATACAGTGTGGTCAATATTGGGACAGTGCTGGAATCACACTGTGAAAACAGAGTGAAAGTGACAGCTTTGTTGGGGAGAGGAGGAGATTTTCTAGAAGAAATGACTTTTAGGCAGGGTTTTGAAGGATGAGTAGAAGCTCTCCAAGTGTTGAAAGGCATTTCATGAAGAGAGAACAGCATGTGCAAAGGCATGGGGGTCATGAAATGACCTGGGTACTTGGACAGTGGTGAGAAGTCTGATGTCGCTAAAATCCAGAGTAAGTAGAATGGAGTGGGGGTAGGGGATGAGACCAGAAGTGACAGGAGTTCAAAGTTCATTTCTAGCCATTGGCTCTGTGAGTCTTTCATCTTGGAGATACTGGATGAAACTTATTTTTTGATAATTTTTTTTCTGATTTTGGATGTAATACATGCTCATTCTTTTAAAAGTTTTGAAAATACAGGGGGAAAAATAATCTAGAAGCTACTACTCGAGATAATCACTATAAAAATTCAATGTATTACCTTTTAGATTTCATTCCTTTATCAAATCTGTTATATATATATGAAATAAAAAATGGGCTTCCCTGATGGCTCAGGTAGTAAAGAATCTGCCTGCAATGCAGGAGTCCCAGGTTCAATCCCTGGGTCGGGAAGATCCCCTGGAGGAGGAAATGGCAACCTACTCCAGTATTCTTGCCTGGAGAATCCCATGGATAGAGAATCCCATGGATAGCCTGGCAGACTACATTCCATGGGGTCGCAAAGAGTCAGACACAACTCAGTGACTAACACTTTCACTTTCATCTATGATGGGATCATAGGTCTTTAATAGGTCTTTAATGAAAAGTTATAAAGGTAAAGCTGAGAGGCACATCATCATAGGCCTGTAGGACTATGGCTTGAGATAGAGTATGTCCTTACAATAAAGAGACTTTGCTAAGTAAGAACATCAATCAATAGGCATGACCTTCCACATGTTTTGATGGTCCACGAGGGAGTGCTGGGGATTTGTTTGTTGGAAACCATTTTCTTGTGGTGATAGACTTGTGTGGCCATTTCTGTCCCACCAGATTTATATAGAGCTCATCAAGAACTTCCCTCCACATCTGTTCCTACTACTTTCAGCTAAAAAATTTCCCCTTTCTTGTCCCCCATAGTCTCACTTCCCTGTTGGTAACTGGGCAGCTGTTCCTGCCTTTGGCAGGAAGTATTAAACGGAGAATCCTGTCAAAGACAAAGAATTAAGGCCCCACAACAGGTTCCTCCTCCCTGCGGGTACTTTCCCTCATTGTTGGTCCTCTGCCTGCATCTGTGGTCATCAGTGGTGCTTTTGGTATTACTCATTGCTGGTCTGCTCCCAGCAGTGGTACCTTGCTATTCCCCTTGCTTCTGATGGCTAGTGAGGGTATTTTCAGAGTATAGTTTACTGTTGATCAGTAAGTTTTCCAACCCTTTGCCAGATAGAAAGTCCTGGATCCCTGTCAGTGGGTAGGGTTCCCATGGAGAAGTTGTCCCCAGTGGGAGGGGACAGCTCTACAGGGGAATCTTCCATAGCTTAAAGTGCCTTAATCTTCAGAGACAGATGCCACGAGAGGACCTTCCCAATAAAACACCTTAGCCACCTTCAGGGATACAAAACAGCGGGTGTCTCTTCTCTGATTTCATTTGTACTAAAGAACACAAATTGGCTGAGCATGTGGCTGCTTCCCAGCTGTCATCTCAGCAGGACATTTCCAAGCAGAGTTACCGGCATGTTACTTTTTAGTTCACAGAATCTTTATTTTGATCAGTGGTCTCTCCAGACAGCGTGTTTTGGATCTCCTGAAGATATATCATGTTGGAGAAGCCCAAGGCAGGATGACAGCCACTCTCGCTTCTGACACCTGTTAATCCGTTACTCCTTGCCTTCCCAGCCTGGCCATTTGGACTTCTGACCTTTTGCCTGATTGTGTTTGAGTTTATTTGTCCCTTGACAAAGCTACTCTAGGGCTTTTGTTTTGGCCTGATCCTTCTGTCTCAGGCCTTACTCTGAGTACCTCTGTCTTGCTCGATCTCCTACTTGGCATAATATTGCCATTGAAACTCTGTGTCAAAAATGGTGGAGGCCCTATTGTTTTATGCCAGAAACACAGAATTGTTAGACCATTGGGAATAGTGGGAAAGAAATGTTGAGAATGTAGTGATCCAGTTCAATCTGATTTAGTTTAACAAGTATTTACTGAGTTCCTACTATGTTCCCTGACCTCATAGACTTTATAGTGCTGCGAGAAAAACAAACTTTAACTTGTAATTACAAAATTACTGAGTATTATGAAAGAGTGATTTAGAAGTCTTCGGGGAACATATAGGAAATGGATCTAAATGGTTGAAAATGTTGTGATTTCTGATATTGGTCTATAAAACTGAATCAATTGGCTAAGCTTACCTTCCCACCATTATTTTCTGAGTTATATAATATTTAGACTGAGCCATCTCACCATTGGAGATGGTCAGAAGCCATCAAAATACTTAAGAGGTCAGGAAGATGGGTACTTCTAAGAGAAACACACAGTTCTTTGTGTAAAAGATAAAAATGGTTCCAGAAAGAGAATTTCATAATAGTTATACTCAAGTTGGTAAATATAATCATTGGATAAGTGCTTTTAAGGTGAAATTAAAGCCAGGGATCAACTGAAGAGGATTGAAATCCATCTTGTTTGGTTAGAGTTATGCTAAAGTCACAGAAAATGGCTGAGACAAGAATATGGATTGTAAAAGGAGGCAGCTGTGATGGGGTGGGGATCATTCTCTGGATGGAATTGCACAGACCTGGGTTTGAGTCTTGGCTTGTGGCTTATTAGCAGAATGATAAGTCTTTCTATATACAAGAAAGAGAAGAAAGCACAGATAATATCCTGCCAGTTTCCCTATTTGAAAAATGGGGATAGTAATCCTTCATTTGTGTGTGTGTGTGTGTGTGTGTGTGTGTGTGACAGGGGCCGGGGGGGAGAGAGAGAATTAGTTGAAACAAGACAAATCAGAATTTCTGGCATGCTTCTTGGCACATACGAGCATTCACTGAATGGTGGAAATTTTAGCTCAACCTGTCAGAAGGTCACCAGCATTGAGTCCTGGAGAGTGAACCCAAGCCTACAGGTGAAACCCTTAGTGAATGCATCAGATTAGGGGGAGAAGAGAGTGAGGCAGTACTGGAAAACCATCAGGAGATGATGGGTTACAATTATGGGCAGCTAGAAGAGGAAGGCTCCAGAAAGTCTTAGGCACCATGCCTTAAGTAGGCATGATGCTTTTTCCTGCCCTATTGCATTTTTTCCCCCAGTGTGGCTCCTGGGCCACCCAGATCAGAATCTCTGGGGTTTGATACCCAGGAACCTGCATTTTACAAGTTTTCATGAACTTGGAATATTTGAATCTGGTCTGTAGTGAGCTCACCAACTTGACTGTTTGTGTATCTTTTTTTTTGAAGGCAAAAGAACATTTAATTGTCATGTAGACTACTGATGAATGAGAAAAAGAACCAACCTGAGCACTGTGTGTGTGTATTAAAATCCTGTGTTTTTTTAAAATTAAAAAAACGTGTCTTTATATATTTACATGTGTATAAAGAGCCCCATAGTTCTTACTGACTGGTAATGATGGTTACTGTTGGTAACTAGGATTGAGGTGGTCAGGGATAGGGGCAGGATGGCAGTGACAGGGAACACTGAAGAGGAGACCTTTTCCCCTTATGTTGGTCCTACTGATTCACTTCTAAAGTAATGAGCGTGATTACTTTTCTAATTAAAAAACCCACCAACTTGACAATAAGTAAGGCATTTGACACATTTTCCTGCTATGGAAGATGTTCAAACATCTTCCTTATCAAAAGAAAAGAATGCTAGAAAGAAAGAAAGACACCTGTAAGAGATTTAAGTTATGCTTTACCTCTTATGGTGTTCATTATGTAGTGTAAGAATGCTTGCTGACATGAAATTATTATTTTATTGGTTTATTCCCCCATGTAGCAAGAAAAGTGCTTTTCACTTCTCTTTCAAAATTTTAAGAGATAGGCATGGAGGGGGCATAGTCAAGCCTAACCATTTAATTTATTGGATTTAAATCAGAAGCCATTGTGGTGCTATGTCCAGATTCAAGGATTCAAAGGCACAGACCTGGTTTTCCATCTGTGATCTGTCTTTTGAATAAGGCACATCTCTGTTCTGCATACTTGCTTCCTCATCCATACAATGAAGTGTTACCTACCTTTAAGGCTAGTCACTGTGAGGATCAAATGAGGTGCTGTATGAGAGAGTAAACTCTAGAGTGCTGCAGAAATGTTAATTATTTCTATTTTTGCCTAGTGCCCTCCCCCTCATGCTGCTATTACCGCAGGGTTGTTTATGTGTCTGTCTCCCTGTGAGCTCATTGAGTGCAGGGGCCTTGTTTTATTCATTCCCCAAATTCTTATGCCTAGTGCCTGCCACACAAGAGGCATTCAAAGCAAGTTCTGGAATAGCTATCAAGGATAGAAAAATACATGCACAGTTAGGTTTCAGCTTATGAAAATATTAAGATGTTCTTCCAGGAAATGCTGTCTTCTACTTCTATTTAAAAGAATTTTAAAAAATTCACTCAAGTCCACAACAACAGTGATACTGCTCACAGAAGGTAAAGAATTTTGTTAAGGAAAATTTAATTGCCCAGTTTCTAAAGAGACGGCCACAACTCTCTGTCCTCTTTACTGTCAAGTGCAGGATGGCTGTTTCCAGGGAGGACAACATGAGTGAAAAAAGACTGTGAAAAGGAAAATCCTGATGCTCCTTAAGAAAAGTCTCCCAAGAAACAGAAATGCCCCCGGATTACCAGTTTCCTTTATTGTTTGTCAGGGCCCTAGAATAAGCCTTCTCTGGAATCCTCAGACAAAGGGCCTCTTCGGCCTCTACCCCAGACCTTGGGTGGTGAACCACAAAGTCTCTCATTTCCCCTGGAAAATAAATTTCTTGACAAAATTGGAAGGATTATCTGAGGCCCGATTTAGGGGGCTCTGGTACCTCTAAGACCCAGATAATTATCATCTGAATGGGCCGAGGGGAGGACTGGGGCCAAGACTGGAAACAGCCCTGTTCTAGATCTGTAGTGAGGACAGAAGGGAACAGTCTCAGCTCTGGTAATCTGGACCATCCTCCAGTACTGCCATGAATCTGCACTGTCTTCTGCCTTTCCTGTACCAGTTGCCTAAGCCAGAACAGCTGGAGACCACTATTACATAGGTTCATAATTGTCCAAACAAATACTGATTGTTGCGTGGACCATCATCAGCCTAGGTGAAATCTCTAGTGGCTTGCCAAATGGCTCTATCCTGTTCATTGTTTTAACTGAGTATTTGGTTGAGGACATGAGCATGCCTATCCAGTTTGAGAATGTCAGGAAACCAAGGAATGCAGGCTTAGTGATCAGGACATGGTTGTTGATACTGAACTGTCTAAGGTTTGCATCCCAGCTTCTGCACTTTCTAACTGTGTGACTTTGGGCAAGTCTTTTCATCTCTTTGAGCTTCAGTTTCCCCATCTGTAAAGTGGAGATAATTATCCAACCTCAAAGAGTTATCTGGGGGGTTAAGTGAGATAAGGGAAGTAAAGCCCTCCGCACAGTGCCTGGCACATAGTAAGAACTCAGTGTTAGCTATTATTGTTAGTAATCATAACTGTAAAAGTAGTATGGCCAGCTTGGGAGTCCAGTAGATCTGGGCTCAAATTCCAGCTGTACCACTTATTAGTTGTAAACACATTGTTGAACCTCTCTGAGGCTCAGCTCTCTGTACCATTGTAAAATAGGAACAATAATACCTACCTTGGGCATTTCTGTAAAGAATTCAGGCCAGACCAGACGTACAGGAGATGCTCTATAAACAGTGGTTGCCATGAAGAGAAACAGCACATCGTGTGGCAAACAGAACCAGGAAGCTGAGCAGTCTTAAGAGAATGGGATGGGGTACCAGCTCTAAAAATGTAAGTTTGATAGCATCCTTAAGAGAATGCCTCCAGCTCTTCAAAAGAAGGAAACATTTTTGAATATTGAGCCCTGAAAGAGATTTCTCCTTTGAATAGATAGCAGTGTGAGGCCTAACAAATTGGCCTTTGGTTAGGATGCCAGACCTTGGACCCTGGTTCTAGCTTGGTCCTTTATCCAAGTGGTTCTTGGCCCCTCTCCAGAAGGTTCCAGGGAAATAGATGATAGAGGCCATGGACTAGGAAATGAACACCTGTATCAAAGCTGTGACTCAGTGCCCTAATGCAGAAGTCTGGCAAGCTATGCTGTATGTGGACTCGTTTGGTCCAGGTGGCTTGGGCATATAGGCCTCCCCCTCCAAGGCCACATGTGAATCTTATTTCTATTGCTCCAGGGTAACCAAAGCTGATCTGGAGCTTGAACCTCTGCCTCTTCCCTGTGGGGACCAGTCTGAACAACTGCCCTGCCTTTTCTCTGAGATGCCAACAGGCCTAACCAGACCCAAGGGAGCAGAGACAGTCAAAAGCCTAGACCCACCCAGACTTAATCTTTGACCTCCTTGGAAACAACCTTTTGGAACTTTGGTCCATGAAGGTGCCTAGAACCTGGAAAGTCCATAATATAATTTCCTTCCTATCTTTCTCTGTGGAAAAAATCAATGGAGAATCAGTGACACCCTGTCTGCATCCTCAGTGTTGCTCCACAGCATGGCTGCTGTGCAGCCAGGAGCTGAGTATTTAGCCCTCAGGGATTTAAGAATGCCTCTTTGATGTCCTTACTCTTTATCCAGATGTTCAAAGCAGCTCAAAACTAAATTTAAAAAAGTCAATTTGTTTTCTTCTAGACTGTCACTGATCGCCATACAAGCAAGAGGTGGTCTGTAGACCAGTGATGAATTTTATTGAGATGTACAACAAAGTTGAGCAACTTCATAGAAAAGAAGTTGTATTTCTGTATTTCTGACTCTTATGAGACAAACTGGATGATCTGGTACACGGGCCCTCCATTCCTTCATGGCAGCCAGTTAGCCATGAGTGGCAGCTGCCCCTGTTAGGTGAGGGCTGCATTCTTAAGTCTCCACCACTTCTTGGGCCAAGAGCTCTGGGGTCCGCACACCCCCTTATCTCACACCCACTGCTTCACTCATTTCCCCAAGCTCCCTGGTTTCTATCTATGTACAGTTGGGTTTGCCACTTCTTAATAAGCCCAAGAAGATATATTCTATCTTGCCTTTCAAATTATGCTCATCAGATAGGGTTGTACAATGAGAATCAAATGATTCGATATCTATGGAACAAATGATTCAATATCTATGAAATGAAAATGCCTGAATTGCCACCATCCTTTCAAATTTCACAATCGAGACTCCCTGGCATTACTTTTTTTTCCTTCTTCACTTCTCAAGGATGAGTTCAAAGTTGGAATCAAGGGCAAGACACTATCCTCCAAGTAGAAGTGCTGTGGGGTTTGCCTCTGATCCATCCCTAAGGGGAACTGGGGACAGGTGGGATGGAGGGTCCTTCAGCTGCTGGAGGATGTTAAGGACCTTGTGATGTGGTGGATGGTGGCCTTAGTCACCCCTGTAGTTGTCACCACAACACGTTTTTAGTAGTTAAAAAAATCCCTCAATGTAATTTGATAGTTTGCACACCAAAACACAATTCACTAAAAGCAAAATTCTGCTTAAACAGTGTGGTCCAGAAACTGTACATTGAACTCTGAAGTCAGACAGACCTAGAATGGAATTTCAGCCTCATCACTAATCAATTAACCTTGGGCAAGTCATCTCACCCCTCTTTTCTTCAGCTTCCACCTTCTTAAAATGAGTACCTCTTGTGAAGATTAAATGACATAATTCTCATTCAGTATTTAGCTCAGTGTCTGTAGCGTGGGCAAAACTCTGTTATTATGCTTCCCGAGATCTTGAGGGCTTGATCTGATCCAGGAGTGAAATTAGAACATTTATAGCACAACTGGCAGCTTGGAGGCAAACTTAAATCCGCTAGTGTGTTTTGTTTGGCCTTTGGAACATTTACAAAGGTGGATGAATTCCCAACATTTAAAAATTAAGAAAGTCTTAAGAAATCAGGAGAGTTTACATACAAATCCATATTTCTGGCATTTCTTATGAATGGGGAGATCTAGAAACACTGGGCCCCTATTTTCAAACAGAGACAAGATTTGGCTGCCTCCCTCAACTGGGGCATGGGCTCCACTTTGTTCTTGGCCCACCTCTCTCATGTTTTGTTACTTGCTTGGGCATTTGAGTTTTTTGATCTGGAGGAATGGATTGACCTTCATTTAAATCTTCCATAAGTATTTCTAGCAACCAGGCTTTGGAGAAGGAGACAGCAGGTCATATTTCCTGGCAAATGCCCCAGTCCCTTCTGTGGTATCTATTATGTATAGGGCCCTCAGTTTCAAAAATCTGTGGGGCACAAGTAGGGTCAAGTTTCTCTTAAAATAATCTAGGAGACTTCCCTGGCAGTCCAGTGGTTAAGACTCCTTGCTTCCACTGGATTCGATATCTTGTTGGGGAACTAAGATCCCACAAGCTATCGAGTGCAGTGTGGCCAAAAAATGCAATAAATAAAAATAAAAAACTGAGGGACTGCAACAGAAATTGATATAAAAGCAGAAACCAATGAATCAGGAACAACAACAACAAAAAAAACTTAGAAGAATCTAGGACGCTGACAAAGATTTGTACCTGTGACTGGATGCCCACCTTATTGCAACACATACGTGGGCTGAAAGTTAAGAAGGAGGAAAATGTAGAGCTTGCCCTCTGTCTAAGAACCCAGCTGGCCAAATACAAACTGGGGAGAGGTGTGTTTAGCAGAGCACTGGTGAAAAAGACTCAAGATTCTCGTTGCCATTAAGTTTGGTGTGAGTCATAGGGAGGCAGCTGCCAAAAAACCTAATCTGATTTGGGGCTGGGTTTATGAAAGTCTAGTGTCTGGAAGACCTTTCTAATAATTAGAGCTGTCTTGAAAGGATAGGCAGACAGCCTCAGGAAGCCTGGAGCTCCCTGGTGTAGGAGGTGTTTGAAGCTGGGTGACATGCCCCTGGAAAAGATTGTCAGAGTGGGGATTTAGGCATCAGAGGGAGGTTTGTTCTATGTGACAAATAAGGTCTCTGCCAACCCTGTGATTCTGCTTCCTGCAGCCCAGTGGAAGAAGATAATTTCCATAACAAAAGTAAAAACCTTGCTTTCGAATAGAGAAAAGCAGAACATACTGAAGAGGCAGCCATTTCGCTCAGGTTCTGTTAAAATGGCAATATAAACTCCTAGTTCTCACCTAGCAATCTGGGCAACACGTGTCCCTGGCCCCGCCTCATCCCTGAACCTCATCTCACCTGCAGCACCATCCTGACACCCGCCTCATTTCTCAGAGAAGGAGGGGGTGGTGGGGAAGGATCTGTTTTGCACATTCTGCTAATTTGTTTAAGCTGAACTTTTATGCAGAGCTTGCAAACTGACGGCACACGGGCCAGATCCAGTCCTCAGATGTGTTTGATTTGGCCTGGACTGTGTCTTTGAAAAATGTGAATTAGATGCCAACAAGTAAAAATGAGATTTCACATAAAATCTGGACTTCCAGCACCTTTTAAAAAAGTCAGAAGGTCTGGCAGCTCTGGGCCTGTATTCCCACGTGGCAGCTCACGATGGTGCTGAGCACCAGAGCCCTTCCTAGACAGGATTTGTCTTGTACTTGGGCATGTCCTTGTCCCCTAACCTTGCCTGCTCCACTAGTTCACCTGATTGCCCCACTCCTAGGCCCCTGTAGGTCCTGGCGTTAGTGACCCCTGGTACAGTGTTGTGGTGGTTGTTTGTTTTAATCAGAATGTCATTAAACTTTATTTTCATTTGGTAAAAGCCACTGATTTTCTCCAACTTTGAAGGGAGTATCCTGTTTGGGATGGTCCAACTTAAAATATGGCCTTTGTGGTTTACCTGGATTTCACTTTCTAGGATGTGGGTTGAGAAGGGCACCTCAAAGCGGAATAGACATCTTCAGAGCAGCTGGAACCAAGATAAAATAAAATCTGAGTCTCAGGAAAAGCTTGCTATAGATTCTAAGACAGTGCAGACCAAGAATGCAAAAAAGTACCACCGTCAATGTCAAACTGAAATTTTTCTAACTTTGCAGAGGATGCTTTGCTCCGAGAAGAGGTTTATTTGTTTATATAAGCATGACCAGCACATTAGGCAGCAGTTTGTTTTCAAGGCCACATCAAAATGTCCTGCATGGTCAGAGGCATCCTTTAGGTGGAGTCCTGGATGCCTCTTGGTCATCTCCCTAATGGTGTGGCGAGGAGCTGAGGGTCATGGAGGAGGGTTGGGAGTTGGGTGGAGGCAGCTGAGATGTCTTTGCAGCTGCTCCTAAAGAATAACTGTGGCTCATATACCATTGACCCTCATTTCTTGCATCTCAGCAAACAGCCCTGACTCTTCTTTTGAATTGCTCCAAGGCTTTTGAGTGCTTCCCAGGTGACTCAGTGGGTAAAGAATCCACCTGCAATGTAGGAGATGCAGGAGACATGGGTTTGATCCCTGGGTTGGGTAGATCCCCTGGAGGAGGGCATGGCAACTGACTTCAGTATTCTTGTCTGGAGAATCCCATGGACAGAGGAGCCTAGTGGGCTACAGTCCATGGGGTCACAAAGAGTTGGACATGACTGAAGCAACTGAGCATGAATGCATGCAAGGCTTCTGATAGTTTTCTTTCTACTGACCCAGATCTTCGTCCTCATATCTTCCACACCACGGGCCTAGTCTGGAGCCATGGAGAAAGGGCACAGCCCTGCAGATGTCTGCCTAGTCATCTCCTCTCTTTCTTGAGCTGGCTGACCTTCCCTGCTTGGAGGAGATGGGTTATGGGTGGGGGAGCAGACAGACAGGTGGAGGTGGATGAAGTGATGTTCACACATGGCTCTTAAGCTGGGCCACTTCTGCTTGGAAGCCTGAGTTTCATATGAAGCGCCTTCCTCTCCAAAGGCTCCTCAGAAACTCTCTGCCAGCTGGTGGGGTCTGAGGGAGACTGAGAATAACTGAATCTTCATAGGAAACTTTGGTATTTGGTGGTAGAAATTGCAAGATCTTCACCAGAAGCAGAGGATGGTCAAGGGCTGCTAGGAATCAGGGGAGTGAGGTCCACTGTGGGCTTATTGGTTGGCTGCCCCACCCCGAGGTGGAATCTGCTAGACCTTCACCCTGCTTGAGCCTGTCTCTCTGCTCTTAGGAACTCAGACCAAAATTGTCCAACCTGGAACTTCAGAATCCTTAGGAACTCGCTACAAGACCACTTCATTGCAGAACGAGCCACTCCCCACTTCTGGTCTGAGTATTTCTAGTGTAGACAAAGGGTCTTGTCTGGTTCTCTACGGTACAAATCATCTGGCTCCAGTTTTCTGTTTTTACTGTAGTCGCCTCCGTGTATCCTTTTATCGAGTCATGTTCGCCTGTTATTGTCCTTTCACCTTTCCCTATTTTTTTTTTTTAAGACTTGCCCTTTCTTGGGATCTTTCTTCCACAGATAGAAGTGATATCTGTGAATTGTGGAAATTCCAGGAAGAGTTATCTCTCTGGAATGCCAGGGACTGTCTGTGACTACTTGGCATCTGGAAAATGCTGGATCTCTATGGTAGGGGAGAAGATGTCATCTGAACTGCCTGGAGAGGGTTAGCAGTGCAGGGTGGTGAGTGAGTGGGTGGGGTTTTCCATAAGGTCTGTCTCTCTCCCTACTGTCTTCCTTCTATCTGCTTCCCCACATTTCTCACTTATTGTTTTGTAAAGAGAAATGGCTACATCGATTTGTAAATAGCATGACATCTCCGTATAACATCATCATTGTTTCTTAATCTGGGGCCCTGACCATTCCCTTCCTAACCTGCTCAGCCTTCCCTGGGTACTTCCTTTCATCTGAGTCAGCAGTAGAGAGGTTCTGTGTCTCAAAGAGTTGTTCCTTGAACTGGGCACCCTGAGTAATATTTGGTGACAAAATCCAGTTGGTACTGCAGGCCTTACATGGAAAAGCTTGGAGCACAGAGCATGTATGCGTGGAGTATGAGGAGGAGTCTGTTGCGGTAGGAGAGCAGATGTTCCTTCCTGAGGAGCGTCTGTCCCCATCAGAACACCGTGGTTTGTGGAACGGCTTTGCATGAAGAAACAACCTGTCTGGAGCCCGTGTCATTCCTGTGGTGTGGGGAGCTAATCAAAACTTCATGAGAAGAGATGACTGTCTTCCACCCAGAATCAAGATTGATTGATGTTGGCTAATGAAAACAAATCGAATCTCTCAGCAACCCTTCCCATTAGGCTTCTAATAGTTCACTTTTCTATGGAGGCCAGGCAAGTTTGTATAGAATCTGCAAGTTCTTGGAAACAGTTGACTCCTTAAAGACATTCATGTCTGTTCTCAGAGTGGCTGGTGGGAAATGAAGAGAAAATGCCTCCAAGTTATTGAGATGAAGTTGTAATTCTCATTTGCTTGTGGTTTGCTCAACCCACTCACATCATTGTTGCATTTCATCTTCCACAGCCTGGAGCAGGTGGAGCTGAGTTATTATTATCTCTGTTTTCCAGGTGAGGAACTCTCTACACCCTGGAACACTAGTCCCTCAAGATGTCTGCTCTAAAAAGGACTGTGTGTTCAAATAAGCATAGGGAGCATTCTAGTGTGTTCCCTCCTTAAGAGAGTTATAGCACATGGCTACATATTAAAGGTTCTGATAAGTTCTGTAAAAAAAAAAAAAAAAGAGAAATATTTAATGCATTGTTTTTTAAACTCATTAACTGAGGTACTTTCTCCCCCCCTCCTTTTCTTTTTACAGTATACTGTCTTTCTCTAGATGTTCAAACTTTTTCTGTAAAGGGCCAGATGGTAAACATTTCAGGCTTTGTGGGCCATATAATCTCTGTCTCAACTACTCATCTCTGCTCTTGAGTGCAGTAGCAGCCGTGGACAATAGAGAAATGAGTGGGCATGGCTGTGCTCCAGCAAAACTTTATTTATAAAAAGAAGCTGTGGGTTAGATTTGACTCATGGACTGTAGTTTGATGACCCCTGTTCTAGAACAGACATCCTTGGGACAAGCTGCTTGAAGTGTCCAGAGAGTCCTAGGTAGGAACTTCCCTCCCAACCCCCAGAACAGGTGACATGGTGGCAGTGTCTCATTGAATGTGGCATAGAGGTTGGACACTTTGCCCAGTATATAACTTCCAACTGCTGTCAGAGATGTCTCTGGTGAGAAATCAGGAATATAGCCAATTAATGTATAAGAATAGACTAAACACCTAACATGTGCTCTCACTTTAAGTAGAACTTTTGGTTGCACAACTAAAGCCAGATGGGGCTGGTGGCAGTGAAAATGGAGTTTATTATGAAGATGCAGGATGTTCTGTGGAAGCCAGGTGAGGACATGCAGTTGGCCCTGGGCTGACCTGGGGCCAGAAACAGAGTGCTAGGGAGCCCTGGTTTGTTCTAGAAATTAAATTGTGGTGGTGATATTTAGTCGCTCAGTTGGGTCTGACTGTTTTGCGACCCCATGGACTAGACTGTAGCCCACCAGGCTCCTCTGTCCACGGGATTTCCCAGGCAAAAACACTGCAGTGGGTTGCCATTTTCTTCTCCAGGGGATCTTCCTGACCCAGGGATTGAACCCACATTTCCTGCATTGCAGATAGATTTGTTACCGCTGAGCTACCAGGGAAGCCTATTAATTGATGTACTTTCTCTCATTTTGGCTTCTCTCTGTACATCAGCTTCACTCTCCCTTCTTAGCAAACTGGCAATTTCTGATACTTGTATATGACAGATAGATAGCTCCAAAGTCCGTGTTTTAGCTGGAGTGAACATGGGCAAAGATTGTCTCTCTGTCTCATTTGCCTTCTTTTCCTCCTCCCTCAGTGTTGCTGGGGAAAAGACTTGATTTACCCAGCTTAGGTGGTCTCTGAACCAGTCACTGTCACCAGGAATGTGGGGCTAACAATAGAACTCCAGTCAGGATGCTATTCCTGTTGATGAGGCAGGCACTTTCCCAAGTTGAGCAGTCTATACAGTCCCGCCCTGGCTACATAGGTTCAAGGTGAAATAGACTTTTTATTCACTGACATTTATAAACTAGTTGGAAAGTAAAACACTTAGTGGCAATGAAGACGGCAGATGTGCTAAACTGTTTCATTCGGCAGTGAAGAATGTAATAGTATAAATAAGGATCTAATTTTGCTGTACAGATGTTGAGTGCAAAAAGATAGAAAAGAGCTGTCATCGGCTGGCATCACCAGGAAGGGTTTTAGGCAGCAAGTATATGTTCTCTGAGGGCAAGTGGGAAGCAAAAAAATTCTGACTAGGGAGATACATACATAAAGGGCATACATAAAGACATAGAAGTGAGTGTGGTCTGGTTCCTTAAGAAGATTGGGGAGGTAACTTTAGTGTAGTGCAAAGTACACCTGGGAAAGTGGGAAACATGGCTGGAGGCATGGTCCACGGGTCTGGTTCACTGCAGCAGGAGGGGGCAGGTGGGGTTGTAACAGGAGGGCCTGGAAGACAGAAGTCCCCCCACTGGGGGGAGGGGCCCCCAGCTCTACAGGGGCAAGGGGAGTCCAAGCAGGTGTGGGTCTACCTAGGTGGGAGTCCTGGGTGTCTGGAATGGGGTTCTGTGTGGCTACTAGCAAGACAGTGTGAAAGGCAAGACCTGACCAACAGATTGGGTAATTCAGAGACAGCACCCCTGCACTCGGGAATAAGGCAGATACTGTTGCCAGAGAGTGAGACAAGGCAGGACTCGAGAAAGCGGAGATTGAGGTACCAGACAGAATCCCAGGGAATCTGAATCGGGTCATGATGTCAGAGCAGGGCCAGCAATGAGAACAGAGTTCAAACTCTCCTCTTCCCTTTCCCGCATTGAAACTTCTCTGTTCTCCCTCCCATTGCTCAGGACCTCAACAGTTGATGATTAGCTACTCATCTGGGGAGTCAGTGATCAAAGCAATCTCACCCATTTTAGAGATGTTTGCGTTGGAACAGAAGCCCCAGATGCCTCAAACCAAGAGGCAGAAAGTGCCTGGGATTTTAGGACAGAGATATTGTACTAGGTGCAACATCAAAGGTTCCATTGGTGCCCCTTTGTTTGGGGATAGAATGCTCAAAGAAGATGCCAGCTGTCCACGTGCTTTGACCCTGGACTGAGCACTTTTAGATCAGCACATGTAGGGCCATCACATAACAACTGGGCAACATCTTTAGGAGGAAAAAGCAGCCAGCATGGGTCCTATCTGAGGATCAGTTATCTTCAGAGGAGGCCTTGTCTTGGTGTTCATTTGCAGCTAAAAGATGTGGGGAGGGGTGGCGGGAAAGATGGGTGTGTGTGTGTGCATGCAGGATTTGGGGTTATGAGACAGGGATTTGGATTCTTGATCCACTCCTCCCTCACTGGGTGAAGTTCTCAGTCCCTCTGAGCCGCAGTGCCCTCCTCTGTAAGTGGGGTCACAGTATCCACCATGACAGCCCTGCCACACGTTAGATGCTCAGTACATACATGTTGTATCTAAACCTTGATTCCTACTTAGAATCCCAGAATTTGCCCGAATGCCCACCCTATGCAAGAATCTCTTAATAACTGTGAAGCTTCTGATTGGAACTTCCCATAGCAAGGCACTGACCACCTCATAATCACACTATCCCCTTTTTTAGAAAGATTTGCTAGAAGGATCTTCCTTGAATAGAATTGTAAGACACCTCCTTTGGAACAACCAAAATAAGTCTAAGCTTATTCCCATGGTAACAGTTCCATGATGTGAGGACCGCCTTTATGTATTCCTAAGTCAGGGATGGGGACTAGTTCATATCTTACATGCCATCTGTGCCCCTTTGTGGGGAGAGCTCTCTTTTGGGAAGATAACGATGCCCAACCAAGTGCCAGTGAGGATGGGCTGGTGGTGGCCGCTGGAGGGTTGTGTTGATACGGATTCTGATGCTGTGTTCCAGGGTCGATAGGAGAAGGTCACATCTGCCGGGGGCCAGGGAGCAGTGGTGGGTTATGTACAAGGTGTTCGGTTTCTCTGAAGCATTCTCAGGCTAGGTTCTTCCTTTGTGCTTGAGGTGACTTGTTCCCTCACCTTCTGTTCTCTTTTTCCTGCCACACTTCAACTTATCAATGATTTGAAAGCCATTTGGCTGCCAGATATTCCACCTATTTCATTTCCAGGGTGGATTTAACCAACTGGGCTGGCGGACTGGGGTTTTTAGTAGAGCAGTATATTTTGGAAACTCTAAATAGAGGAGGACCATGTCTGAGTCTACAACCCACTGATAAACCTTCCAAATTATTAATATCCCTTAAAATATGTAGCCCAAGCTAAGCACTGTCTTTCCGCAGTACTTGGAACAATATGGAGGCCAGCAAAACTCATCACACATCTGTTGATCCTGCTAATGCAGCTGAAAGATTGCATTAGTTTTTTCTCTGTGTTTATAAAGCTGAAGTTCAGAGACTCTTCTCCTGATTCTGAGGGTGGTGGGAGGAGATGGGAGAGGGCAGAGAGGAAAGGGTAGGAGAGCCAGAGCCAGGCCCAGTTGGGGCAACATCTCCTGCCCCTGCTGCACCAACCAGCCCCTTCTGCTCTCCTCCCTTTGTCTCGTGGGCAGACCACTGGTACCTGGCTCCTTGCCGGGGTAGGAGAGGGGAGCTTCAGCTGAGGCTACGGGAGGGCCCCACGACCTCTTTCTGCCATTACAGTTCTCTGCTGCCTCTGTGAATCTCTCAGTGGTTTGGCTTCAACTGGACTAGCACCTGCAGCCAGTACGGTTAGGTCCAAAGCCTCCTTGTGAGGTTATCTGCCTGAAAGGTCCCTGGACCACTATCGGTCCTTAAAGTGTCTCCCATTCTGCAACAACATGGAAAACCTAAGGATGATTCAGGGATTTCCTTGTAAAACTCACTGTGTGTAATTGATGACCTGTCCTTTATCCTATATTTTAACTTATGTTCTTCTTTTCTAGTGTGTGTGTGTGTGTGTGTGTGTGTGTGAAATTACCCTTTCTTAAACAGTTGGGATAGTTTTTCTCCTTAATTCACTTTGAAGTGTTGGCCACCCTTTGTTGACCCTCCTCCTATTTTGGGGGGTGGAGGAGTGGATTTTACTGAACTGTGAAATCTGGTCTGAAAACTAGAGGCTTGTCTGAGATGAGGCCCTTTAGGACTCAACATGCCTTCTGGAGAGTCTGGAAGATCCAGTCTGTCATCCCAGTGAGGCCCCTGAGGCAAAGGACTGGGCATGGGTGGCTTGTATCAGTAGTTTAGATTTCCCACAGCCCAGGTTATTTAAAGGTATTTGGAATTATGAATTTGGGAGACTCAGTTGATGAGTGCCAGCCTTGTCAATTTTCACTGTGGTTCTGGCAATTGATTTAGCCCCTCAGTACCTCAGTTTCCTTGTCTGTTGAGTTGGAACAGTTGTGCTCTTTTTTCCAAGGTTGTAAGAAATGTTTGTCTTTGACAGTGTTTAGCTATGAGATCCATCAAACACTGCCCATGATTGTATCAGGTCGGCTAAAAAGTTCCTTACAGAAAAACTGAAACAAACTTTTCGGCCAGTCCAATAATTATTTCGGGCTTCTGCTAGCCTGTGGACATTCAGCTTTTGAAGGGTGGGGGAAGATTCAGAGACTGATGCAGAGATGATAGGACAAGGGTGCCCCATGAGGCATTCTGGGGGACAGGTCTCTACTTGGACTGTCCCCTACATCACAGATGTCCCCTGGCCCCTGCCCACTGAATGCTGGTAGTGCACTCCAGTTTTGTGACATTGCCCCACAGATTTTGCATTGCCTTTGGCGGGGATGAGCCTGCCTCTAGGTGAGAGTCACCAGCTGAGTGATCTGGAATGGTCAGAGGTGGAAGTGGATACAGTATGGAGAAGACGGGTCTGTAGAGAATGGCCTGGTGAGTGATAGCCTTAACCTGCGCATATTAGCAGTTGGTGTTTGCATCCTCTGGGTATTGCACAGAGAGGGAGCCTTGGTGTCTCAGAAGGAACACAGCACCAGGAGGCAGAGGGTCTGCATTAAAGCTCCCGTTTTGCTACTAACTAGTTGGAGGACTGTGAGACTATCTCTGTAAAAGAGGGTATGGAGAATGTGGCTCCAGGATTCTAAGGGGAGCTGGCTTAGATTTGACTGAGACCAAAGGAAGAACTTCCTACATGTCACACTCTGAAGAGGGAAGGATAGACCTGGCTGCTTACCTTTGTTTGGGTTGGAAAAGATGAAATCTGATAGGAAAGATGGATGGGAAGAGCTGATCTGCTGACATTCCTTCCTGAACTCTCTCATTCTATTCATTTTAACTGTTTAAATTTAGTTCATTTTTGAGTATGTAATAGAGACACATATAAAGCGCTATAAATACAGTGGAAAGTAGTCCCATCCACCCAGCTCCCCTTCCCCGAAGGCCACTTCCGCTTATACTCCCAGAGATTTTTACTCTCATTCTTTATGAGCTGGGATTGTGAAGGTAGTTTTGAACATGTTTTGGTTGTTATGCCTTTAACTTTTTGGTCTGAAGGGTGAGAAATTTGATCCTCCTACAGCATGTGGTTAGTTTCCTACAATGAATTTTCCATATTAGTCATAGTTTCTTTTTGCCACTCTTGGGTAGAGATCCAACCCTTTTCATCTCTCTCCATATTCCCCCACTCCTAAGTTCCCCATCCTTCATTTGAATCATGGAATTCCATAAGCACAGATCAAACTTAAGATATGACATCTGGACGCCTTGCAGCTTCTCCCTCCATGGATTTCAGAGGGGGCTTACTTTACATAATTGTCTATTTTGATGATTTCCAAAATGGTTTCATATCCTTATGTTCTCTTTTGTCTTGGATCTTAACTCAATCCAGTAAGTAACTGCTTTGTTCCTCTGGGTGTTTCCAAGTTTGCTCATGGAGTAGGAAGCCCTGTTGAATGTTAAACATGTATTGAGGAAAGAACTCTGAACTTGAGAGGGAGAAAACCTGGGTTTGAGTACAGAATAAGCTGCTTTGTAGCTGTGTGATCTTTGGCAAGCTGCTTGGCCTCTCTGAACCTCTGTTTCCTCATCTGTAAAATGAGCGCTACCTGCCCTGTAGGGCTATTTTTAAAGTTAAATAAAGCAACGAGTGTGCATATACTTTGCAAGCTGTTAAGAGCCTTGCATGCGTGCTTAGTTGCTTCAGTCGTGTCCGACTCTCTGCGACCCTATGGACTGTAGCCCACCAGGTTCTTCTGTCCATGGAATTTTCCACAGGAATACTGGAGTGGATTGCCACGCCCTTCTCCAGGAGATCTTCCCAACCTAGGGATCGAACCCGTGGCTCCTGCATTGCAGGTGGGTTCTTTACCCACTAAGCCACTTGGGAAGCCTGTTAAGAGCCTTGCAATTATAGTTATTGTAAAGCTTTTAAAGAGTATTTATTAGACTTCTATTGTGTTCTGGATTCTGAGATAGAGTGGGAAGTGAGCTTATATTCTTATGTGTATTGGTGGGGGTGCTGTCAGGGGATAAGGGAAGGCAGGGAGACTGGCAATAAAAAGGTTAACTTAGTAAACAAGATAAATTCAGGTAATAGTAACCATTAAAAAAATAAAACAGTAATAGGATAGAGAATGCAGGGGGATTGTTGGAATTTCTGATAAAAGATCAAGAAAAGCCTAAGTTGATACCTGGATGTCATGTGAAAAGCTGGAGAAGAGAATCCAGGCCTTGGAAGCAACAATTGCAGAGGCCCTGGGGCAGGAACAAGTCTGGAGAATTAAAAAAGAAAAGTGGAAAGGAACTGTAACAAAGCAAGTACGGCAAGAATAAAGTGAACAAGATAAAGAATGCTGTAAGAACTGGGAGAGACTTTCCAGAACAGGGTCATAGAGGGCCTCATGGACCTTGTTAAGAGCCTGTATTTTACTGTGTGCAATTAGAGATTTTAAGCAGGGAGATGACATGATCAGTTTTCTCCTTTAGAAAGATCCTTCCTCCTAGAATGTGGAGAATAGATTGTGGTTAGGTGAGAGGAAGCAGCAAGACCACTTAGGGGCTGTTGACATTATCCAGGCAAGAGAGGATCGCCTGCACAACAGAAGATGCACAGCTGAAGTCATCCTTGAGACATTTGGGTATGAAGTTCACACAACTGTTTCCACAGGAAAAGGACAGTTTCTGATGTGAAGTGGGATGTTCTCTCCTTTTCCCATCTGCTTTGAAGTGGGCACAGGGAAATTCTGCATTTCCTTTTTTTTTTTTTTTTCAAATTTTAAAGTCATATTTTATTGTAATATGTTGCTTATTGCCTACATGGTTTTAAGGCATAAAAATACACACTCACATACACACATATATATGCTGTAAACTTAATGCCATGATTCCCTTAACGTTTGCCATAATTTGTAATTAAAATGATCAATGTATTTATTAAAAAATTTTTTTTAATTTAAATTTTTATTTTTTAGTTTGTTTTGCTTTACAATACTGTATTCATTTTGCTATACATTGACATGAATCAGCATGAGTGTATATGAGCTCCCAATCCCGACCCCCCCGACCCCCTCCCACCCCACACCATCCCTCTGGATCATCCCTGTTCATCAGTCCCAAGCATCCTGCATCGAATCTAGACTGGCGATTCGTTTCACTTATGATATCATACATGTACAATGCCACTCTCTCAAATCATCCCACCTTCTCCCTCTCCCACAGAGTCCAAAAGGCTGTTCTATACATCTGTGTCTCTTTTGCTCTCTCGCGTACAGGTTTAACATTACCATCTTTCTAAATTCCATATATATGTGTTAGTATACTGTATTGGTGCATTTCTTTTTCAAATGATGCAGGATTTGGGGCTACATGTTCCTATAATTAATAAACAAGCATTTATTGACTANCGACCCCCTCCCACCCCACACCATCCCTCTGGATCATCCCTGTTCATCAGTCCCAAGCATCCTGCATCGAATCTAGACTGGCGATTCGTTTCACTTATGATATCATACATGTACAATGCCACTCTCTCAAATCATCCCACCTTCTCCCTCTCCCACAGAGTCCAAAAGGCTGTTCTATACATCTGTGTCTCTTTTGCTCTCTCGCGTACAGGTTTAACATTACCATCTTTCTAAATTCCATATATATGTGTTAGTATACTGTATTGGTGCATTTCTTTTTCAAATGATGCAGGATTTGGGGCTACATGTTCCTATAATTAATAAACAAGCATTTATTGACTAGAGGAAGGAAAAAGAAATCAGGAAATCCCCTGATTTTCACTTCAGCTCAGCTTTTCCTGTGGACAGAACTGGGCATCTGCCTAGAAGCCTAGTCATTCCCTCTTCCAGGGGATCTTCCTGACCCAGGGATCGAACCTAGGTCTTTCGTATTGCAGGCAAGATACTTTACCATCTGAGCCACCAGGGAAGCCCCCAAGGAATAGTCTACATGATTTGTATTTTCAATGGGCACAAGAAGCAGTAGAGATACCAATTTCAAGGCCGCTTGTATGGCAGTGCAGGTTGTCCCCTGCACAAGGGTACTTGGCTGAGAGATGTGGCCTGAAACCCAGTTTAAACTCCACTCGCTAAGCATTTGCCCTGGCGTGGAAGTGTATCAGCAGGGAGAAAGGGCTGCCCCTTTCTAATTGACACCAAGGCTCAGCTGGGTTAGCTGTAGCCCTTTCCCAACCCTTGGAGTTTCTGTTTTTGTGGCCCAGTTTCCAAGGTATGTCTTTATCTTTTCTATTCCAGTCAATCACCATTTGTTTTAACAAATATTTGTTGAGTACCTACTATATACTGGGCATTGGGTTTATTAATGAAGAGTCAGACATGCTTCTTGTCCTCCCAGAGTTTATAGTCTAGTGGAGGTCATTCCATCTTTCTTCATGGCATCTGTGGAGAGCTTCTTTTGGGGAAGCCTGAGCTGATCTCAGCCCTTGTTCTCAGAGATGTGAAATGTTGGCCTCTGACTTGGAAGCACCTCTTGGGGTCTGGAAACAATGGCCACCACCCACAACGCATGTGCACTTGAGTCCAGTCTTCTAAGGAGATGGGTCCAGCCTGGCTATGCTAGTTCATTCACTTCTTGTTAGGAGGAGCCAAAAGGAAAACATCATTGGAAAAAGGATAAGATTTACCCCTGAGCCTTAGAGTCTTCATAAATATTCCACATAAAATATGTATACTTTTCTGTATGTTTATAACACTTTAATAAAAAGTTATGGAAAAGCTACTTAAGTTTGTTGAGCTTCCAGGATCTGGGTTTTGAGAAATCAAGACAGGGAGGTGGGTCAGGCATATAAGTCAGCCTCCCAAGGGTCTCTGTGTCTTGAGAGAGTCCTCAGGCCCTTGACTCAATTCTTCAGCTTCATGAATAATCAGATGATTTTATCTGCCTTTGAGGAATCCTTTTTTTGCCAGCCAAAGTCACAAAAATTGCTTTATAAGCCCTGGCATCCATCAATAGGTTAACACAGGGGGAATCACCTCTCTTGGGCATTCATTCTCCCCAGCTTCAAGGTGGCTGGGAAACAGAATTAGTCATAGTTTGTTTGGGGAGCTTGGAATGAAAGAGAGCTGGGTGGTTTTCAGATTTTTTTTTTTTCCAGGCAGTGGTAGAGCCAGAAGAATGAGAGATTCCATACATCTTGTGACCAGATGTGGCATCTTAAACTGGGACTTGGCAGTATCAGCAAAACAGTTTTAACAATGCTCTTTCATTTACTTATTCATTTTCATATTTATATTGTGTTTTTTAAGATTATAAAAGAAATGTGTTCTTTCCCCCCAACATTTTATTGAGAAAATATTCAAACATATATCAAAAATATCTAAGTAAAAAAGAAATCATATATCAGAAGTGTCCCATAAAGAGAGTGAAAGGGTCTCACAATCCTATTACCTGTTTCATATATATTCCTTCAGATTTTTTTTTAATCTATATACATATGGAGATATATTAGGCTTTCCAGCCAGTACTAGTGATAAAGAATTCTCTTGCCATTGCAGGAGATGTAAGAAAGTCTGGTTCAGTCCCTGGGTCAGGAAGGTCCCCTGGGGGAGGGCATGGCAGCCTATTCCAGTATTCTTGCCTGGACAATCTCATGGACAGAGGAACCTGGCAGTCTACAGTCTACAGGGTCGTAAAGAGTTAGACATGACTGAAGTGACTGAGCATGCATACATGAAGATAAGTTATTATGATTGCCTTAACAATAATACTGGTTTCCCTCATGGCTCAGATGGTAAAGAATCTGCCTGCAATATGGGAGACCTGGATTTGATCCCTGGGTTGGGAAGATCCCCTGGAGAAGGGAACCGCTACCTGTACCCGTATTTTGGCCTGGAGAATTCCCTGCACGGAGGAACCTGGCAGGCTACAGTCCATGGGGTTGCAAAGAGTTGAACATGACTGAACAACTTTCACTCACTTAACAATCATATAGTATCATTCATACTATTTTTCTTTAAAAAGATTAACAATATATCTTGGACATCTTTGCATGTGATCATTTATTCTGTTCCATTTAATTTTTGAAGTAGCTTTACTGAGGTATGCATTATATGCCATCAGATTTAACAAAGTATACAGTCATTACATTTTTAGTAAAATTTTAGAATTGTGCAACTAACACCACAGTCCAATTTTAAAACATTTTCATTACCCCTAAAAGATTCCTTTTGTCAGTCTGCTGTTACCACCATCCTCATCTTTATTATAAGGTAATATATTTTCTGCCTTTTTATGGGTTTGCACATAAATGGAATTATAAACACAGTATGTATATATATACAAATGTATAATATAGAATAAAAAAGCTAGACATATATATATAGTGTCTGTGTGTCTAACTTTTTTTATTTTTATTTTTTTGCCTCATTGCAAGGCATGTGGGATCTTACTTCCTCAACCCAAGGGATCGAACCCAAGTTCCCTGCATTGGAAGTGCAGAATTTTAACTGCTGGAACACCATGGAAGTTCCCTAGGCTTTTTTAGGGAGCATAATATTTTGAGGTTCTGTCCTGTGGTAGCATGTAGCAAACCATTGTTCCTTCTCAAGACTATTCCATTTTAGGATATACCACATTTTGTTTATTTACCAGTTGGTGAATTATGAGTTATTTCCAGTTTTGGGCTACTATGAATAATGCTTCTGCAAACATTTGTGTACAAATCTCCGGATACATTTCTTTCTTCTTGAGTGTGTATATAGAGTTTCATTTTATGTCTGTGCCACAGTGTGTTTAGCCAAACCCCACTGATGGCCATTTACTTGGATTTTTATTTTCTTGATGAATAAATAATGCTGTATTGGAGATCCTTATTCATATATCTTTGTGCATATGGGTGAATGTTTTGGAAGGATATATATTTAGAAGGGGAAATTCTGAGTCAACAGATGTAAACATTTGACATTTCAATAGCTGGTGTCAAGTTGTCTTCCAAGAAAAGCTGTACCAATTATACCTCCCACCCCCAGCAGCATATGAGAGTAACTATTTTCCCATGTACTCGTCATGTACAAGAATGAATATTTTCATTTTTTTCTAATCTCTTAAATGAGAAAATTTTCATTGTCATTTAAATTGATATTTCATTATTGGGTAAATTGTTGACCATTTATATGTCAGTTTCTTTATTTTTTACTGAGTTGTTTATCTTTTCTCTAAACTTTGAAACAACTCTTTGTATTTTAGGAAATTGGCTCTTGGCTTGTAAAATGAACTGCAGATTTTTCATTCCTCAGCTTATCCTTTTTTTTTTTTTTGCTCTCAAAAACTTTGCTCATGATAATGGTGCTATATGGAGATTTTACATTTTTAAGTACCCCGAATCTGTCAGGGAAAAAAGGATCTGTGAACATTTTACAAGTATCACTTAGATATTTGTAATATTCCCAGAAGGAGATATGGGAGAAAGCTGAGGAATGTAATATGTGCTTCATCTACCAAAGAACTAAATGAGTGAGATTTTTTTCAACTCTGTATAATTGTTTTGGTGTCATATAAGCACAGCCTACACATGTTCATGCAAAACCAGAGAACTAAATCAGGGATATTTTTTGCTCCCAGCCCCTTGCTAGTAATAATTATGACAGCTGACATCAATAGAGTTCTTATTGTGTGCCATTTGTTCCTGCTCATGTTTGCAGTTACTCTATGATATAGGTAGTTATTTCCTCAGGGATAAAGACACAAAGATCTTCAGATAACTTGCTCAGTCATACAGTTGGCAAATGCTGTGGCTGGGATTCAGGCTTAGGTTTGCCTGACCCTAGAGTCTGTGCGTAACCAGGACTCCCTCAACCTTCCTTCTAAAGCATTCAGTGAGTTGACCTAACTTTAACCAGTAAGGAGATATTTGAGGAGGCCTTTATTAAAAGGATGCAGATCCTCAGGAAAGTGGAATGGTATAGAGAGAAGGCCACCAACTTGAGCTGCAAGATCTATGGGTTTTAGTCTTAACTCTTCAAAACTCTTGTCAGGAGAGAAGGCATGTATTTGCAGTAGAGTCTAGGGAGATGTGGGCAGGAAAAGTGGAACCTAAGGCCCTTCTGGGTTTTCTATTTGCTCCATGGTAGGAGTGAGCTGGCTACTGGTAATTAAATCTAGGCCCAATGGAGGGAGATGGGGGTTGTGGGAGAAGAGAGGTGCTTTGCACTCCAGCTCTAAAGTCAAATGGTGTCTAGATGAGAATGGCTCTGCCTGGGACATTTGGCCCTGGATGATATTGTTGCTTAACCTGGATAGGCAATGGGGTACTAAAGACCCTAAAAATCTTGGGGATCCAAGAAAGTATGGATATGCTCTTGTTCATGTATTAGTTAACCAGGAAGTCTAGAGTGCCAAGGGCAACTGTGGGAGACGGTACGAAGATCAGTCAGTGTGGGGCCTGCTCTCAGGGAGACTCACTACCTGGATAGGGAAAATGGAATCTATTCAGACATTACTCGAATTCAGGCAGAAGTGGCAAAACGAGAACTGCAGATAAAGAGCCTGGGAGGCAGAGCAGAAGGAACATCGACTTCACAGTGAGATAGACCTGACCTTGAATTATGTCCTATGATAATGACAACAACAGTGTCATTTATTGAGCACGTGCCATGTGTGTTGCAAGGAGTGGTGGGCGAGGAAGTCCCTTTCAGAACTGAAGGACTTATCCCCTGGTCCCTCCAGGACAGTTGGCTGTCAGCCCTCTTTGAGAATTGCCTCTGATGAAGGAAGCTGCATGTGGCCTGTTCCCAGCCCTAGGTTCCTTCCTGGGACAACCTGAAGAGCCTACTCAGAGTCAGTGTCTTCACTGAGACTGCACTGTGGCCCAGCTTCTTACTCTGCCCAATTCCACTTCCTTCCCCTTCCTGTCACAGGTTTTGAAAAGAAGCACATATCCTAAAAAACTCCTGCATGATTATCTCAGTCTCAGAGTTTGGTTCCAGGGAACTCAATAACACCACACATAGATGATCTGTTTTCACGAGAGGCCCCTGAGCTGGATTACATACTCTGTTTTAAGGGTGAAATAATTCAGTCATAGGGAGGTTGGATGGCTTGCCCAGGGGCAGTATGTGGCACATCTCAAACCAAGTTTGAGGTTCAAACCGAGTCTGTGCTCAATGAGTAATCTTTGTATATTGCCACCCTGAAGGCATGAGCCTTTAGCAATGAAAACCGTGGGGTTTTAAAGTCAGGTTGCTGGAAGGGAACTCAAAGATCATTTGGTTAGAGCTCCCAGTCCTTAACCTCTGGATCTGAGTTTCTGAGATCCAGGACTGAAAGTCTCCTGTCCTGGGAACCCCTTTACTCCCTGGTGGACCAGGGTGATAGGTCACTCCATGTGAGGACTGACCAAGCACTCAACGAATCTATTCATTCATTCAGCAGATGTCCCTGCTGTGTGCTAGGGACCAGTTTAGGGATCAGGGATACAGCTGTAAACAGAGCCAAGCTCCTGCCCTCTTGCAGTTGCCTTTCAGCAGGGTTGGGGCAGACAGCAATGAACCATATTTGTTCTTTTATTTAAGCACACACTATAATGTCAAGCAATGGTAGATGCTATGAAGGAAAATAAAGAGAATGGGAGGATAGAGGTGCTGGGCCCTGGCTGAGTAAGCATCCTCGTTTAGGGTCAGGGGGACAAAGGAAACCAAAGGGCTAAAGACCTGAATGTAGAGAGGAACTGGCTGTACAAATGCCAGAGGAAGTGCCTTTCAGGAGAGCAGAATAGCATGTTCCAAGGCCCTGGACATTGGCAGGTTTAAGAAAGATGAAGGAGGTGAGTGGCAGGCACATGATGAGCCAAGGGGGAGAGGGGATTGGAGAGGCAACAAGGGACCATAATCCTGCAGGGCCTGGGGGCTGGGAATAAAGAACTTGGGTTTTATTGCAAGTCAGTTTGGAGAAGGCAAGTGGCACAATCAAGTTTATGTTTCAAAGGAGGATTTGTGACTGTTATATACTGAGAATAGACTGTGACAAATGTCATTTCCATTTCCTTCCTGGATTATTTATATTTCTGTTTCTATTTGGGTACCATCAGAGAGGATGTTGTGGAGGATCTCCTATTTAAAACCACAGGCTTGAGAATCAGACTCCCTGAGTTCAAATCCTGGTTGCACCACTCACTGGCCATAGCATCTTGAACTATTTGCTTTATGTGTTTAAGTCTCGACTTCCCCCACAGTAATTTGGCAATAATAACCCATCTACTTTATGAGTGGGTTTGTTATGAGGGAGAGATGTGATAATACTCATAGTTTAGCACAGCACTTGCCTTTCTTTTTATAGCTGATTTTTAAAACTGTGGTAAAATAGAACAGAAAATCGATCATTTAAACTGTTTTTTTTGGGGGGGGGGAGGCCATTTGGCTTTTGGAGTCTTAGTTGACCAAGTGTACAGTTTGGTAGCATTAAATACATCCATATTATTATGCAACCATCGTCACTGCCCACTTCCAGAGCTTTTTTTCATCTTCCCATCAGGTTGCATTAAAACAATAATGACCATCAAATGACCAAATGACCAAACAAAGGACCATCACATAGACCCTGGCAACCACCATTCAACTTCTGTCTCTTTGTCTAACTGCTCTTGGGACCTCATATAAGTAGAATCATACAGTGCTTGTCTTTTTGTGACAGCTTATTCCACTTCATATAATGTCCTCAAGGTTCATCCATATTATAGTGTTTGTCAGAATTTCCTTCTTTTTTAAGGCTGAGTAATATTCCATTGTATGCATATACCATAGGCCAACTCTTTTATTCTGTCTGACCTCCAATTCTCTCATCTATGAAATGAGGATGCTAATATCTACTTCAGGGGGCTTGTTGTAAAGATCAAATTAGATATATTCTGCAAACTTCAGACTTATACTGTCCAATCCGGTAGCCACCAGCCACATGTGACTATTGAGCTTTGAAATGCCGTTAGTCCGAATTGTGACATGCTGTGAAGGCAAAATATTTAGTATAGGATAAGGAGAGTGTGAAATATCTCAGTAATAACTTTTCATATTGATTATGTATTAACATAATATTTTGGATATATTGCCTTTCCCTCTTCATTAAGCAAAGTATATTATTTAAAGTAATTTTACCTTTTTAAAATTATTTTTAAAGTGAAAATGTAGTTGACTTACACTATTATGCTAGTTTCAAGTATATAACATGGTAAACTATGTTTTGACTGTATTCCCTGTGCTATACTTATAGCCTTGTAATTTATTTTATACTTGGTAGTTTTTACCTCTCAATTCTCTCACCTATCTTGTCCCCCTCTCACCTCTTTATTTTTTCATGTGGCTACTAGAAAACTTAAAATGACACTGTGGCTTACTTCAAATTTTTTGATTGGATAGCTCTGATCTAGTTTGCCACCTATTCTTAGATGTCAAACGGCAGTTCCCTGTGTGTTCCTCCCATGGCTGGTTGGGGTCTGAAAGGAGCTTCTCTCCCAGAGCTCCAGGCAGACAAGTGATTTACATCACAAAGGTGCTGCACTCTAAATGGTGATCAATGTTTATGGCCCATGGAAGCTTAAACAGGCTGAGAGAAGAATTGGCCCCGCGTTGCTGCAAATAACATCCAGCCATTAACGTGCAGCCTCCCGGTTCCCCCAACAAAGGGAGGTTTCAGCGTCGCCACTCTGCTGGGATTGGTGATTCAGCTTCGTGTTCTCCAGTGACAATAGATTTCTTCTTTTCAAAGCCTGACTCCTACAGAGGCCAGGGTTGGGGTGTGGGGAGAGCCAGTGATTTCCCAGCTAAAGCCTCTGTGTATCACTAATTGTATTATCACAGTTTCTTTAGGGAAAAATCATGCATTTATTTAGGACTTAAAAAATAAAGACTGCAGGGAGAGTTAAGATTCGTTTGGTACCATGTTTGGGTGTAGAATTCTTTTCCCCTATGGGGCAAAGGAGAAAAGAATTTTTATTTTGCAGCTGCAATAGAGCTTTTGTGTGCACGTCCCTCCCTCTTTCCTCATTTTATCTCCCGGCTGATAGGATATTGAGGCAGCTGAGACAGTGAGTGTTCCACAGAGAGAGAGAAGTTCAGAAGCAAAGCCAGTGGGAGAAAAGGCACAGTTAGCTCAGGCCTGGGGGATGGGGGAGTGGGGCAAGAATCCCCACACCAGCATCCCTGGGGCGCTTCTCATACTAATGCTTAGTCCAGAGTTGAGAGGCCAGGCATCCAGGCTCCACTCCTGTGGCAGGCGCTCTGTTTTCACCAGCTTTCCTGAGTGTCACATGGATTTTTGTCACATGTGCTCTTCTGCCTTGAGGCCTAAATATTCATAGTTTCCAAGGGTCTGGGATGCCTCATGGCTTCCTTCACTCATTGTTATGATGGTGGTCTCCAGATGAGGGAAATCCACCACGTTGTGCTTTTGTGGGGGAAAGGGATAGAAAGGAGACAGTGCCGAGCAGTCAAGAGGCGCAGCTCCAGCAGGGTGTGAGTCAGTTTGGACATGCTGGCCTCTGCATCTTCATCTACAAATTGGAATACTGTTCCAGCCCTGCCTAACCCGCCGGGTTGTTACAAGGACCAAACGAGACCTGAGTATGAAAGCAATTTGCACACCATGAAGGGCCATGTGAACACAGGATATTGTCTTTGCTTTTCCTGCAGCCCCGAGCTTAATGACCGAATTAGTTAATTTATAAATATCTTTATATTCTTATTGTGGGCCAGGCCCTGAACTAGGCATAGAAGATATAAAAGTGAATGAATACCTTTTCTGCCCTCATGGAACTCATGGTCCAATGGAGGGAAAATCATAAAGTAGATAATTACAATTTAAGGGGTAAAAAGTACAGGAAAGGTAAGATCAGTGGCTGCGAGAACACAGAAGAACTATATATCTCAGCTTTGGGGTTTGAGAGGGCCTCCTAGAGAAAGTGACATCCAGCCTGGGATCTGAGGGGTGAAAACATGTGGTCAGTTTTCAATACATGAATGAATAATTAAATTAATAATTAAAAATTACAATGAGCTGTAAGAATAACTGCCTTTATGTTCATTTATTAATTTATAGATAGGAAGCTGGACCAGAGAGGTTAAGTAATTCCCTAAGGGGCCCAACAAGTGTATGGGAGAATTAGGATCAGAATCTAGGTTCTGTGCCCAAGGTGATTTTGATGACCTTGGGAGAGTGGGTGATTGTTGCAGTATAGGGACAGACTACAGCTGCAGAGACAAGCTGGGAAAGGCATGGGACATGGTGCACTCTAGTTTAAAGAGGGCACAAATGTCTTTAAGAGCCTGGGTTCTCTGGGAAACAGACTTTGAGTTGGAGACTTCTGTGCAGTAAGCTTTCTGAGGATTGTGCTTAGGATCCACATCTGTACAAGAGGGAAGGAAGTGGGATTGAGCAGAGAGAGAACCTGACCTGCTCTGCAGTCATATCAAAAGCCTCAGTTGATCTCACAGTGAGCATAGAAATTAGAATGGCCTGCAGAGTTGTGAATTGTGGAGGTGGCCTAAGTTACACCCTTACAGTGACCTCTTGCTGGGGTTGGTTTTCTCCCAAAAGAGGCCACTTTGGAGAGGCCTAGAGCACATCTGGAGATGGGCTCTGCTGAGGACCTTGGGCTGCCAACCCTGCGGTCAGCTGGGGACGGTACCACCATCCTGGTGTGGAAAGTGGATGCAGAAGAAACAATAGAGATCTAAGTAGCGAAGGCAAAACCCAAGGCCTGTGTACTCAGTGGAGAATCAGGTCAAATGTCAGTTTGGGTGTTCCCACGGAGAGAAAGAAGGGTTCCTAGGGGCTGGACAGAACTGAGGCAGGAATATAGAAGGGGACTCAAGGTGAGGCAGATAGTTTCTCTATGGAGGTCTGAGTGGGTGTGGTAAAATCCTCTGTTCCAGACAAGAGTTCATGGGTGGGGCTCAGGTCTTTGCTAGAGGAGCAGGGCAGACTAGCACAAGCCAGAGTGGCAACCTGTTCTCAGGCTTCCCTGCGAGGGATTTTGGCCCCCTGGAACTGGGGACTCTGAGGTGATTAAGGCTTGGCTTCACAGAAAGCCTGCTATCTGAATTGGCTGGTGTCTTGTGAGGAGACTGTGCCTTCCAGTGGCCCAGCTGTGGGAACAGGGGAGACAGAGCCTGGAAGATGAAGTGGGAGCTGACACTGCTCTCTTTCTGCATCAAGGAAAAGTTTCCAGAGTCCCCAGCCCCAACTGCCTCAAGGGTGAACTCATTTGGCCTCCGCTCCTACCATAGCTGTTTCCATGGATACATTTCAAGCCTCAGTCTGGTCATCTTCAAAAGCATCAAAGGCAGCAAACCTCATCCATGCATAATCTTTTGTTATAGTCCCACAGATAGCTTTTGTTATAGCCCTTCCCCCATCCCTCCTACCCATCCTCCCAACCAATGAAACTGGCTTAATTGTGGCACAGTTGTCTAGCAAAAGAAGTATTGAAGTTTTCCTCAAAGTTTAGGAGAGGTGAGTTTGAATACCAGTCTTGGCATTTGTAAAATGCAAATAATAACATCTAGGGTGTAGAGTTGTAAGGATTAAATGAGATAAATGTATGTGGAGATGCCTAGCCCATTGCCTGGCCCATGGTGGGTCCTCATTAGATGTTTCTTTCCTCTCTCCGAATTGATCAATTGCACCAATTAGAAATTACATTTCTCCAGTAGAACTCAGGCTTGGTACAGCGTCTCCTTGAGTATCACAGACACCTGATAGTGAATAAGCTCTCCTTGATGTCAATTTACTTTGCCTGATGGCAAGTATCACATCCTATGACTGCAGCCTCATAGGGTGTCTCTTGACCATTGTCTTTGCTGGCCCCCAAGTTTTGAAGGAATCAAATGGACCAGAGTCCTTCTCTCTCTTCTTAAGGCCAGGCCTCTGCTGGGAGCATGCTGGGAGGTGAGGGAGGCTCCTTGCCTCCAGAGAGTCTATTCCAGCAGATGGCTCTGCTGCAGCTCTGCTTAGGAGGTTAATGGACACCAGATGTCTCGGCTGGCAAGCTTTCATTTTCTCCTGGAGCCACTTAATTTGGCCGAACATCTGCCTTGGCTTCCGGGCTTTTCCATCACCTGAGCTTCAACGCTGGTTCAACCACCAATGGACATCAGAGGACCTCTCTCCCTTTTCCTCACTCAGGGTCTTGGAGGTCTTCCAGTCTGATTTGTGAGAGAGGTGGTGGTTGAGGAGAAGTGTGGTGCATGGCTGTCTCCTGCCACTGTCCTTCATGTCTGATCTGCTGTTAATGAGTCTTCCTGTTGGAAAACCAGTTTTAAGTTAACAAGATGGTGTCTGCCATCTTGTTTAGGGAACATATCTATCTGGGCCAGCCTGGCTGGCTGTCAAGGGGAGGGGTGGACCAGTCTTTGGAAGTGATTTGAAGGAGGTACCTGCAGGTTCATCCCTCTCCTGCTTCATGGCTTCTGTTGATGCATTTCTAGACCATTGGCATCTGATTACCTCAAAGGGCAGTTGTGAACTGATTTGTGCTTAGTAAGTACAATTGTGTCATTGGTACGACTGTTTTAAAGGTTAGTATGTGTCAGAGGGATTGGAGAAGTTTCAGTTCAGTTCAGTTGCTAGGTCATGTTCGACTCTTTGCGACCCCACAGACTGTAGCACTCCAGGCCTCCCTGTCCATCAGCAACTCCCGGAGCCTACTCAAACTCATGTCCACCAAGTGGATGATACCATCTAACCATCCCACCCTCTGTTGTCCCCTTTTCCTCCTGCCTTCAATCTTTCACAGCATCAGGGTCTTTCCCAGTGAGTCAGTTCTTCACATCAGGTGGCCAAAGTATCGGAACTTTAGCATCAGCCCTTCCAACGAATATTCAGGACTGAGTTCCTTTAGGATGGACTGATTTAATCTCCTTGCAGTCCAAGGGACTCTCAAGAGTCTTCTCCAACACCACAGTTCAAAAGCATCAATTCTTCAGTATATGTGCTGCCGAAGTGAGCACAAAAGCATCAATTCTTCAATATTCATCCTTCTTTATAGTCCAACTTTCAAATCTATACATGACTACTGGAAAAACCATAGCTTTGACTAAATGGACATATATCAGCAAAGTGATGTCTCTGCTTTTTAATATGCTGTCTAGGTTGGTCATAGCTTTTCTTCCAAGGAGCAAGCATCTTTTAATTTTGTGGCTGCAGTCACCATCTGCAGTGATTTTGGAGCCCAAGGAAATAAAGTCTGTCACTGTTTCCATTGTTTCTCCATCTATATGCCATGCAGTGATGGGACTAGATGCCATGATCCTCATTTTTGGAATGTTGAATTTTAAGTCAGCTTTTTCACTCTCCTCTTTCACTTTCATCAAGAGGCCCGTCAGTTCTTCTTCACTTTCTGCCTTAAGAGTGGTATCATCTGCATATCTATGGTTATTGATATTTCTCCTGGCAATCTTGATTCCAGCTTGTGCTTCATCCAGTCTGGCATTTCACATGATGAACTCTGCATACAAATTAAATAATCAGGGTGACAATATATAGCCTTGAAATACTCCTTTCCCAGTTTGGAACCAGTCCATTGTCCCATGTCTGATTCTAACTGTTGCTTCTTGACCTGTATACAGATTTCTCAGGAGGCAGATCAGGTGGTCTGATATTCCCATCTCTTGAAGAATTTTCCACAGTTTGTTGTGATCCACACAGTCAAAGGCTTTAGCATAGTCAATAAAGCAGAAGTAGATGTTTTTCTGGAACTATCTTGCTTTTTCTATGATCCAACGGATGTTTGCAGTTTGATCTCTGATTCCTCTGCCTTTTCTAAATCCAGCTTGTATGTCTGGGAGTTCTTGGTTCACGTACTGTTGAAGCCTTGCTTGAGAAGAGAATCTTGAGCATTAGTTTGCTAGTGTGTGAGATCTGTGCAATTGTGCGGTTGTTTGAATATTCTTTGGCATTGCCTTTCTTTTGGATTGGAATGAAAACTGACCTTTTCCAGTCCTGTGGCCACTGCTGAGTTTTCCAAATTTGCTGGTATATTGAGTGCAGCACTTTAATAGCATCATCTTTTTGGACTTGAAAAAGCTCAGCTGGAATTCCATCATTTCCACTAGCTTTGTTTGTAGTGATGCTTCCTAAGGCCCACTTGACTTCAGACTCCAGGATGACTGGTTCTAGGCAAGTGATCACACCATCGTGGTTATCTGAGTTATGAAGATCTTTTTCGTATAGTTCTTCTGTGTATTGCCACCTCTTCTTAATACCTGCTGTTTCTGTTAGGTCCATACCATTTCTGTCCTTAATTGTGCCTGTCTTTGCATGAAGGGTTCCCTGGGTATCTCTAATTTTCTTGAAGAGATCTCTAGTCTTTCCAATTCTATTGTTTTTGTCTATTTCTTTGCATTGATCACTGAGGAAGGCTTATCTGTCCTTGCTGTTCTTTGGAACTCTGCCTTTGGATTAGCATATCTTTCCTTTTCTCCTTTGCCTTTGCCTTTGGCTTCTCTTCTTTTCTCAGCTATTTGTAAGGCCTCATCAGGCAACTGTTTTGCCTTTTTGCATTTCTTTTTCTTGGGGATGGTCTTGATCACTGCCTCCTGTACAGTGTCACAAACCTCTGTCCATAGTTCTTCAGGCACTCTATCAGATCTAATCCCTTGAATCTATTTGTCACTTCCACTGTATAATCGTAAAGGATTTGATTTAGGTCATACTTGAATGGTCTAGTGGTTTTCCCTATTTTCTTCAATATGACTCTGAATTTTGCAATAAGGAATTCATGATCTGAATCCACAGTCAGCTCCGGTTCTTGTTTTTTCTGACTGTATAGAGCTTCTCCATCTTTGGCGGCAAAGAATATAATCAGTCTGATTTTGGTATTGACCATCTGGTGATGTCCATGTGTAGAGTCATCTCTTGTGTTGTTGGAAGAGGGTGTTTGCCTGTTACTTCAGGTATCTCTTGACTTCCTACTTTTGCATTCCAGTCCCCTATGATGAAAAGGATATCTTCTTTGGTGTTAGTTCTAGGAGGTCTTATAGGTCATCATAGAGCCATTCAGCTTCACCTTTTTCAGTGTTAGGGGTTGAGGCATAGACCTTGATTACTGTGATATTGAATGGTTTGCCTATTCTGGCATTTTTGATATTGAACCAAGTACTGCATTTTGAACTCTTTTGCTGACTATGAGGGCTACTCCATTTCTTCTAAGGGATTCTTGCCCACAGTAGTAGATATAATGGTTATCTGAATTAAATTCACCTATTCCAGTCCATTTTATTTCACTGATTCCTGAAATGTCTATGTTCATTCTTGCCATCTCCTGTTTCACCACTTCAAATTTACCTTGATTCATGGACCTAAGATTCTATGGGCCTATGCAATATTTTAGAAACACGTAAAAGATTTTATTTTCATAGCAATGATATAGGACAAATAGGAAGGAAACTTGAAACTGAATCTCTTTCAGTTTGCGGTTGGGATGAAATGCCATGATTTTTTTTTTTTTTTTTTAAATTTCAGTGACTGTTGCTAGCTAGAACATCAATACTACTGGGAAACAAAAACACAAAACTGAACCTCTCCCATCCCCTGCGTTTGCCACTGCACATTTGCGCTTTATTAATGCTTCTGAGGTGCTGATGAAGTGAGAACAACTCTCAGCTCCCAGAAAGCGGGTATGTGTGCATGAGTCACGAGAGTGTGGTCTGATGCAGATGATTAAGCGTGTGGCAAATGCAGAATTAAGTAACTCTGATAACAGAGCCCTGGAGCATCCTTCTTGGAGATTAAACCTTTCAGGCTTTTAGCAGCTGAGAGGTGCTGGGGATCGGAGATAGCTGGCTTAGAAAGGAAAGGAAGGGGGAACAGATATTGGATGGGGACTGGAAGGAAAATGCATCACATTCAGGTTAGCGTTCTTCTCTGATAGTGTCTGTCGCCTGGCAAAGCGGTGGCAAATGCCCCATTATCTGGGGAGAGGACAGTGTGTCTGCCTGCTTCCTGTCTTTTGCTAGCTTGCTTTCGTACAGGCTGGGTTTTAATTTCATGTGCTGGTCTATTCCTCCAGCTTGTCTGTGTATAAATTTTCATTCTCACTCAATGACTGATTCTGTTTTACAATGCCCTTCAAAATTCAAGGGAAGAGGGTCCTATGCCTGGTTGGGAAGAAGGAGCACCAGGTCTCTCCTCTCTGCAGCCTTTTCCTTGCACCTATTCATTCAGTACATACATATTTTGCCCCTTTCTTGTACTGGGCACAATGCTAGCTGCTAGGGAGTAGACAAATATGGTCTTTCCCTTCACAGAGCTTACATTTAAATACTGAATGTTCAGAACTGGCTGCATAATTTACAGGGCCTGTTACAAAATAAAAAATATGGGACCCCTTATTCAAAAATTATTAAAAATGTATTTCTTCCTTATTACCCCAATCCTCTTATCACTATGTGTGGAAATTGAGCAGCCTCAGAAGAGGAATATGTCTTCCTTGACTCAGTTGGCCTACAGAAAGATAATTGAATGCAGATAAAAGGCATGATAAATATTAAATAAATATTGGTTGCTTGAGACAAGCAGTTACACCACACAGACATACATAGAATGCTCAACTTCTCTGAAAATATCTGGATGTAATCAAATATGATGATAGAAAGCTTTGTCATTCCAAGTTTTGCCTTGTGGAGTCAATGGATAGGCTTTGATCAGTCTAGTCATTATTGGACTGAAAGGTCTTATAGAAAGCCTGTTTTCTGTATGTTAACATGGAGTAGAGAGGTTAGCACTTTCCATAAAGCAACAGATAACCTAATGAAAATAATGATAGAATTAAGAATACAATAGGATGGCATCACAGTTCCCAAAATGTCCTCTAAAACATTAGTTTTTAGAGAGAGGAATTTGACAGAATTAGGAATTTGACAGAATTGGTAATTTGACAAATCACTTTTAGGAATGTTTCATACTTTGCTCCCTCTTGGAGATTTACTATTCATATGAAAGTCCCATGACAGCAAAGAAGCCCTTAACACTTTTAGTACAATGTTATTTAAAAAATAACTAGTTATTAAAATTAAAAAATAACTCTTTTAAAAAATAATAACTAGTGACTCTATCTGTTAATCAATAAGGATTCAGAAAAACATGCTTTGGGAAATGTTGGTGATATACTTCTAAACTTTTAAAATGGGTGGTCTAGGGACACAGGATCTGGATTTGACTCACAACCATGAACAAGTTACACAGCCACTCTTGGATATTGTCTTCCCATCCATTAAATAATAACAGTTATACAGATTAATTTAAACTGTGGTGTTGGAGAAGACTCTTGAGAATCCCTTGGGCTGCAAGAAGATCAAACTAGTCCATCCTAAAGGAAATCAGTCTTGAATATTCATTGGAAGGACTGATGCTGAAGCTCTGATACTTTGGCCACCTGATGCAAAGAACTGACTCACTGGGAAAGACCTGATGCTAGGATAGATTGAAGACAGGAGGAGAGGGGATGACAGAGGATGAGATGGTTGGATGGCATCACCGACTCGATGGACTTGAGTTTGAGCAAGCTCCTGGAGTTAGTGATGGACAGGAAAGCCTGGTGTGCTGTAGTCCATGGGGTTGTAAAGAGTCGGACTTGACTGAGTGACTGAACTGAACTAATATAGATTAAATGAGACACTATGTCTGAGGAAACCTTATGTTAACTTATGTCATCCTGAAAAGCATTTAGTGGCTACTGAAACAATATTGAGATAAACAAGAATGATTTTCTGTATTTGAAACTGGCTAAACCAAGTCCTGGAGAAATTAAGGAGGGAGCCTAAAGTTCCAGACATATTTAATGGCAACGGTAGTCAGTTTCTTGTGTCACAGTTCTTATCAAGAAGGATTTTAAACCAACTCTGCTTGTACATTTTAGTTTAGAAAATAAATAGGCTACCTCTTTGACAGGCATGCCCCATGGAACAGCTGGAGGCAGAAGCTGGCATCAAAATGCCAACTTTCCTTTCCAGCTTTGACATCTGATGTTAGCAGAATGATGAATTCAGAGGTGGCAGATTTCAAGAGGATTTGTGTCCTTTCCAGGTCAGCACACCCAATCCCCTCTCTACTCAGAAAACCATCAGTGAGGTTGATTGTAAAGGGAAGGTGGCTTTCTTCTTTCACGAATGACAAAGAACCTGGAGGGTTCTCTGAAATGTACCTTTTGGAGGGAGGGCAGAAACTTTGGAAAGGAACACATTGTCTTCCTTCTTTAAAGGAGATGCGGTGCAGAGTAAAAAACACAGAAGCATGAATTAGAAGACCTGGTTCTTGTCGTCTTTCTTCACCTAACTAGTTGTGCAATCCTTTTAGCAGCTCCTTTGCCCTTTCTGGATGCACTTTTCCTATCTTAAAATGAGAGCATTGGACTAGTTGGAGAAATGTATGGTTTTTGTGTTTTGCCTTTGTGAATTTTCCATATCTGTGTCACCTTTTTCTGCGTGTTTTTTTTTAAACAGATCCATTCTGTAGAAATTATTTTAAAGGGCCACATTACATATTTCTGCAAAGGAAAAGTGAGCATTGTTGCTAGATATTGAAGGTAACTAAAAACAAAAACAAAGCATGGTTAAGGTGGTAAATTTTATGTTAATATCTATTTTACCACAATTAAGATTTTTTAAAATCCAATGTGAAGACCATATAACTATTAAAACTAGTAATATTTTCCCTGTACCACTTCAAATCGTTCCTTCATCAGTAACTAGATGGTCTGAAAACGACCTTTAGCTTCATGTTTTAGTGCCGATCAGGATGCCATAATGTCCTTTCTGGAGAGCCACAGCATTTTAACAGAGGAACAGTTTAACTTTCTCCATCCAACCATAGCCATGTAAACACCATCTCTTCCAGCTCTCCTGGTGGTCTCAGGGTCCATGCCTGTGAGAACTTTGCCCAGCTTGGTAGAGGGGTCTGCCATCTGCATGGTAGTTGGTGTAACCTGGATTAAACCACTTCCTCCATTTGGAGTATCTTCTTACTTTTCTTTTCCAAACCTAAATCCCACCCACCCTTTGGATCCTACCTCTTTCCGAGAGTCTCCTGGAATTCCTGCAAAGTCAAGTGATCCTGTCTACTTTCTCGCTAAATTTTTATTCTGTAGCATTTTAGATTGGGTTCCTTAGATGTGGAGCCTGAGATGGGACTTGAGTGCAAGTGATTTCTTGAAGGAGTACCCATCAGGAGAAATGTGTAAGGGATGAGGAGACCCAGATAGAGGAGGAGGAACCAGTAGGGAAAGTGGCGGCATGTGAAGTCTAGCCTTAGCCTGATCTACTGGCAGCTCTGGAATGAATCACGCTACAGAATTGTTCCCTAGATGAGATTGGGGGGGCCAGCCTTTTACATCCTCATGTCAGTTGCTGGCCTTGAGCTGTTAGAAATGGAGTAGAATGGTAATCAGTGATGTGCTAATACTGGCCTCAGAGGAACCAGTTGTCCAAGTTTTAGGAATTGTATGAGCCACTATTAAAAGTATATAAATGTAACTAAATAACCAATAATAAAAACAATGGTAATAAATGTTCAAACCTCATCACTTCCTACTTACTTTTTCTACAGTTTTCTTTTACCTTTGCTCTTTTGGTTATTTTTGTCTATTTTATCTTTATGGTGGAAATAGCATATCATGGAGAGCTACTGTGCCTCTCCTCAAAACTCCACATTCACTCATGTCATGTTGGTGGGAGTGAAATCAGCCATGGTGGGAGTATTAACACCACAGAAAGTGGCAAATGCACAATCTGGGGCCCCTCTCTCCCCCTCCACCAAAAAGATAGCACTGGTTATAATCTGAGTGAGGCAGCTCCCACCAGCAGGGCAAGGACAGGGGTTCTGAGGCAGGAGTGATTGTCCAGAGAAGGAGGCAGGAGTGAGCTACTGGCAGTCAGTACTCAGCAGCAGAGAGATGAAGCATGGCCTTGACAAGATGCTTGACAGGTGCTGACAGCAAGTCATTTGATGTTTTATCCATGATCTGACCTGTGGCATCCTCTCTTTTGTTTATATAAGTTTTCATGGAGGAGAAAGAAATGGAATAGAAACCTGGAGCCCTGGGTTCTGGTCGTGGCTTTGCTACTACTTTGTTGTATGACCTTGGAAACGCTCTTCAACATCTCTGCTCCCTCACCTATGGAACGAGGAATCATATGGTCTCTCAGGAGGCTTCCCGTTTTGCACAGCCTCAAAAGGTGTGATCCTCTTACCACCTGGCCTGCACTGGGAGCATTACAGAAACCATGTCTCATTGTAGTACTGTAGGACCCAACACTCCAAAGTCTTCTCTCTGATCCCCAGGCTTAGATAGTAACGATAGATAGCATTTATTGAACACTTACTGTATATGAGGCATTTTAGATCTTAGCTTATCTAATACATGTATCAGCCCTGTGACAAAGGATTCATTTGTTCTTTATATTTCACTGATGAGAAAACTGAGGTTCAGAAATATTAAGTAACTTGTCCAGTCACATAGCTAGCAAATGGCCTCTTTGGGATTCCAGGCCCAGTCTACTGGATTCCGGTGTCTGTGCTTTCAATCATTTCCCGCATGCCCTTATTGGGAAAGTATTTCTACATGGCTCTTGCTGTATCAGGGTCCCCATCTGGAACCTAGAGACTGGTTGGTTCCACTCCTTTCCACTTACTCTCTGCCTTTCTCTCCCTGAACCCTCTTCTGGGTAGAATGAGCTGCATGCCCTTTACAGCCTNTTATTGGGAAAGTATTTCTACATGGCTCTTGCTGTATCAGGGTCCCCATCTGGAACCTAGAGACTGGTTGGTTCCACTCCTTTCCACTTACTCTCTGCCTTTCTCTCCCTGAACCCTCTTCTGGGTAGAATGAGCTGCATGCCCTTTGCAGCCTGGGCCTTTGTAACTGTTGAGTAAGCAAATGAAGGAGGAAGGCCAGGAGGCTGGAAGCCGACTGTGCTCGCCATCGCCATTGTCTGGGACAACAGCGATGGGCAGAGGAGCAAAGAAGGCTGGTTTTGAGCATTTCCTAGTGATGCCTGCCCGAGGGCGCTGCAGGCTCTGTGCTGTGATGGAGGCTACTGGGCCAGCAGAGCATAGCCAGGAGATGTGGGATTCACCCTTGACTTAGGAATGGCTCGGATCACCTGCACCCAGAAGGCCTGGCTTCTCTGTGAAGTCTGGTCCTAGACCAACTATGGAGGGACCACAACTCACACTTACTCCTTGCCACCTGGAAACCTGTAAAGTACAACTTAGCTCCAGGCAAGGGGAGATTTTCTGTGCAGACCTACAAGCTTTTCCTTCTCACTATTTCCTTCAGCCCCACACCCCAGCTCCGTGTGACAGGAATCTGAGTTTCACTTCCCAGGGGTCTGACCTAAGATCCCATCTCAGTGTTTGAAGTCTCTTCATGTGTCCTTCGTTTCCTTAGGCCTCTGCCACCCAACCTGGGTGGCTCCTCTGCCTGGCTCCCCATTTTACAGCAGGCACTAATGCCTTCCTTGTAATTCTGCCAGCAGAGAAATTGAGGTCAGGGAGATCTGCCAAGTATACCTTTGTTGGCTTTTCAGGAGGAGCAATCTGTAAGTGATCACTGAAGGCAAAGGGGTGAAGAGATGGCTTCAGGAAGAGAAAAAAGAAAGGACAAAACAGTCTGTCTGCCCTGGATGGTAGAAATGAGTAGTGAGAGAAGCCATGGAGGCAGTTGGGACACCCCCAGACTTTTCCCTCCAGGAGCTTCCATTTTAGACAATAATGCCCTCATTCATCCCATTGCTCGGGTCAGAAACCTGGGAGTCAGCCTTGACTTTTCTCCCTCACCCAGGAGTCTAGTTGTGGCATCTGTTCTCTGAATCTGTCTTGATGTCAGTCCTTCTCCATGGCCACTACCCACTACCAAGGGCTTGCTAGCTCTTGCCTGGACTGATCTACCAGTCTCCTCACTGGTGTTGGTTATTCTGCTTCCAGCCATGTCCCCTACTCCCATCCTTCCCCACCTGTTGTGCAAAGTGTTTCTGGAATGTGCTTTTGACTTTGTCATGTCAGTCCCAAGTTAGAACCCTTCAGTTCCTTAATGACTGCCTCCAGGATGAAGTTCAAAGTCATTAGCCTTCTAGGCACAGCTCTTCTTGCTCTGCTTCTGCTTGACCCTGTGTACTGAGTGTCTCCAAGACCACCCTTCAGCCAGACAATTTTCTAGAAGAGTTCCCAACACTCAGAAAAGCTGTTACTCCTGTGTTATGGTTTATTACAGCAGAAGGATAAGTCAGCTAAGGAGAAGTTGTGTGCAGGGGACCCCAGGGGACACCAGGCAGAAGCTTCCAGTGATCCTCTCTCATTGGAGAGTCCTGCGGCAGCACTTCGTTCTCCCAGCAATGATGTGTGACCACACATATAAAGTGTTGCCAAGCAGGGATGCTCACCCAAGTCTCGGGGTCTAGAGTTTGCATTGGGGGTCCATCACATAGGCATGGATCACCCATGTGACTGGACTTAGGAAGCAAACCCAGGCCTTCACTGTAAATTGCCTTGTTAGCATAGACCATCTGGTGTGGCCCAAAGCCTGTTATAGGATATTCTAAGAGCTCAGAGGTTAGCTCCTGGGAGTTGGTCAAGAATGAGTCTGTTCTCTGGAATGTGCAGGGTTGGAGCACCCCAGGCCTGCTGAGTGAACCCTTTATTGCACATCGTTTAAACGCACATCCACCACTCTCTCCCATGCAGTCAGCTCTCCAGCTGTATCACTTAGCCTGCACTCTCATGCCTCCGTGCCTTTGCAGGCCCTGTTCCTTTTGCCCGGCATTCTGCTGCACCTCTCCTTCCCTAGTCTACCTTCCATGCTCTCACTCAGCCTCAAGCTTCCAGGGAAGCATCTCCTCCCATGAGAAGTCTTCCCTGGTGCCCCCAGGCAGACCGAGCTTCTCCCTCCCTCTGCACCCATAGTGCTCTGTGAATGTCTGTTATCATGGGTCATGCAGTGCCTACTTCCCACACAGTAGGAAACACTGTATGTTCTTTTAGGATAGAGAACACATAGTCCCTTAAAAATAATGTTTATTTTGTGTTTTTCTGTTGATAAAAGTAATACTTGCTCAGGGAAGAAAAACTGGGGCGGTATGTTGCTTCTTAGGGCTTCCCTGGATAGCTCAGTGGTTAAAAAAAAAAAAAAAAAAAATTCCACCTCAAATGCAGGAGACTCAGGAGAACTCGGTTTGATCCCTGGTTCAAGAAGATCCCCTGGAGGAGGAAATGGCAACCCATCCCAGTATTCTTGCCTGGAGAATCCCATGGACAGAGGAGCCTGGTGCCCTACAGTCCATGGGATCACAGAGAGTTGGACACAACTGAGCGGCTAAGCATGTACACACATTGCTTCTCACCTTTTTCTCTCCGGTGCTTTCCACATGATAACCCTAGTGACCATAGGGTCTGGACCTGCCTCAGCCCCCGCAAGTTGCTGCCTGGTGTTGCCTCAGTCTCTGTAAGGATGTGAGTGAGGGGGGTTCTCAGCTGTTCTCTCTCTCTTCCTTTCTCCTTTGTGCAGAAATATGGGGAATGGGCTGAGGACATAGATTTGAGGAAAGTGCAGGCCCTGTCCTGGGGAGCTCAGTGTGGTGGGGGAGACAGGCCCTGGACAGCTCACTGTGGTGTGAGGAGGTCACTGGCAACTTGGGGAAGGAGGAGGAGGAGGTCAGGATGGAGTGAGGGAAAACTTCCTAAAGAAGTTGACATTTGGGCTAAGCCTTAAAGCAACTGGAGGATTTTTCTCAAGGAGGGGAGGAAAAAGATTTCCAGGCCAAGGTCATGGAACAAAGCAGTGACGAGCTATGTGCTATGTGCTAGCTAGTTGAAGACTGAGGGCCCCCTTCCCCCAGAGACCCCCAGCCCTCAGATATGACACACCACTTGCCTTTCTTTTGATCTTAGGCAGGGGTTATCCCCAGGGGACTGCCCCTGCTGAGCTGCTGGCCCCGAGTTCTGTTTTGGTCATGGGGTTTCTTTTTTTTTATGTCATTTGGCCCTGGATATGTGTGAAATCTGCAATTCAGGCTCAAAATAACTGGCTGATTAAAACCTAGTGAAACAAACAAACAAAAATGGGAGGAAATGTGCACTGAAACAGATGTCGAGCAGCCCCAGGTAGCTTAGCTGCATGCCAGCTTTAAGCCTATAAATGTATTGGCAGGCACCTTTTTCTGTTCTGAAACAGCCCTGGAGACCGAGCCAGTCAGTGCTATTCCATGCACCACATTTTTCATTTCAAGGGGTCTTTTGAGCAAAATGAGACCTTTAGGGGCCAGCCTATCATGCTTGAGATTGTAGTGAGACCTGTGTGTTCATGCCGGGAGCTCAGTGTCCTACATGAGTCTTGTCTTCTCAGTCACTCTCTGCTGCTTCCTGTCACTGCGACAGGACTTTTCACTCCTAATTCCGCAGCCTCTAGGAGCTTTGAAAAGATCACGAAGGCTTCCTGGGATATTTTTCCAATGTCAGTTGAGTTTGTAAATGTTGGTGAAATTACTGACTCATCCATGGATTTTGTGAGGATGTTTCTAAATCTAGTTCTGTTCTTTTCTGAGTTTTTCCTTCCCTCTGTGTTTAAATCGTGGGATCTTGAGAAGATACCTAACCTCTATTGCTCCTCAATTTCATCTGTAAAGTGGAGGTGATTAGAGCACCTTTCTCATTGTTCTGGAAGAATTGAAAGAGATTATATGTGGAAAACACTTAGAACAATACTTCAGTTCAGTTCAGCCGCTCAGTCGTGTCCAACTCTTTGCAACTCCATGAACTGCAGCACGCCAGGCCTCCCTGTCCACCACCGTCGAAGTCCACCCTCAACTGTTGGAGTCCACCCAAACCCATGTCGATTGAGTTGGTGATGCCATCCAACCATCTCATCCTGTCATCCCCTTCTCCTCCTGCCCTCAATCCTTGGCAGCATCAGGGTCTTCTCAAATGAGTCAGCTCCCGGATCAGGTGGCCAAAGTATTGGAGTTTCAGCTTCAACATCAGTCCTTCCAATGAACACCCAGGACTGACCTCCTTTAGGATGGACTGGTTGGATCTCCTTGGAGTCCAAGGGACTCCCAAGAGTCTTCTCCAACACCACAGTTCAAAAGCATCAATTCTTAGGTGCTCAGCTTTCTTGACAGTCCAACTCTCACATCCATACATGACCACTGGAAAAACCATAGCCTTGACTAGACAGACCTTTGCTGGCAAAGTAATGTCTCTGCTTTTGAATATGCTGTCTAGGTTGGTCATAACTTTCGTTTCAAGGAGTAAGCGTCTTTTAATTTCATGATTGCGGTCACCATCTGCAGTGATTTTGGAGCCCAGAAAAAAAAAGAACAGTACTTGGCACATAGTTAAGTGCTAATAAATGATTATGAGTATTATGATTACCTGTAGCTCTAAGTTACACTCTCACATCTGTCCTATCTTAAACCCTGGAATACTAGGAAAATAGGAGATGCAGGAAGACCTGGGTTTGAGTCCTGGTTCTTCCACCGACTTATTCTGTGACATTGGGTAAGTCATTTCTTCCTCCTGGGACTTGATTTGGTCATGGTAAAATGATGAGGGTGGATTAGATCAGGAATAACAGATATTGGAAGGGCATAGAGCTTCCAGATTTTCTCATTCATACAGCTCTCAAGGCAGTCATTGTGAATTGATTAGATGGTACCTGATTTGAAATCTGTTTTCTATCCCTGAATTAGATGATGTTCCANTGGGACTTGATTTGGTCATGGTAAAATGATGAGGGTGGATTAGATCAGGAATAACAGATATTGGAAGGGCATAGAGCTTCCAGATTTTCTCATTCATACAGCTCTCAAGGCAGTCATTGTGAATTGATTAGATGGTACCTGATTTGAAATCTGTTTTCTATCCCTGAATTAGATGATGTTCCAGCTCTGATTATCTAAAATCTTAAATAAAGGGGGTGCATGGAGCCTAATTTTCAGGTTCCACAAATAGTCCATCCTCTTCCCATGTAACTCTGCTTATTAAGTATGACACTAGATAAAAACTAACCTCCAAAAGGGACTCACTGTATCCCATTTAGCTAGGGATGAGCAGGTGCTTGCCTTACTGGATGCAGTATTTCCTAAACCTCAGTATTCTCTGCATAATATTCAAGGTAGTCTAGCTGAAGTTCCGGAGAAGGCAATGGCACCCCCTCCAGTACTCTTGCCTGGAGAATCCCATGGGCAGAGGAGCCTGGTGGGCTGCAGTCCATGGGGTCGCTAGGAGTCAGACACGACTGAGCGACTTCACTTTCACTTTTCATTTTCATGCATTGGCGAAGGAAATGGCAACCCACTCCAGTGTTCTTGCCTGGAGAATCCCAGGGACGAGGGAGCCTGGTGGGCTGCCATCTCGGGGTTCGCACAGAGTCAGATGTGATTGAAGCGACTTAGCGGCAGCAGCAGCAGCAGCAGCAGCTGAAGTTCTGAACACACTTTGAACTTGATTTTTGAGTCACATTTATAAATATTTGCATTTATAAGTCCTATTTTAGGCAAATGTGGACAGGGATTGGACTCTGGCCTGAAGGAGTTTATAACTTTATAGGTAGGATTGAGGCTGAAAAAACAGCACCAAGTTGTATGCAATCAGTTGCTAAGTTTAGTACTATAACATACATTATGATTCAAAGAGAAATAGAGCATGGCAGACATAACGAATCAGTCACTGTAGTCTTTCCTAGTAAGCTCAATAATCCTTTTTCTACATGGAGTTCCAGGCAGCCACTAACATAGGTCAGAGCTGGCATGTGTAGTAAAATCTATGTCCTTTGAGTCAGTTAAAATCTGTAAAGCTAGCTTCTGTAACGGATAAATCTCAAAGTCTCAGTGACTTTTTGTTTTTTAGTTGCTTAATTGTGTCCGACTCTTTGCGATCCCATGTGCTGTAACCCACCAGGCTCCTCTGTCCATGGGATTTTCCAGGGACGAATAATGGAGTGGGTTGCCATTTCCTTCTCCAGGGGATCTTCCTGACCCATGGATCATACCCGGGTCTCATGTCTCTTGCACCTCAGGTGAATTCTTTAGCACCAAGCCACTGGGGAAGCCCATAAAACCCAGCATTTATTTATAAAAATTAGTTGCATTCATGGAGAAAAGACTCAAATTTTGTAAACATAATGCAAAATGTTACTAATTATTTCTTTTTTTGAAAAAAACAGATCAAACCAAAAAGTTCTCGTTTTCATGATACCCTCTTACGTAACAAATTATCAGACACATTTGTACATATGGTATACTATCTTCTTAGAATATTTTTAAAAGTAACAATATAAGCACAATAGAAGTTTATTTCAAACTCAGGTTGAATTGGTAGGGAAATCTGTTCCATACAATCATTCAGGGACCCAGGCTTCTTCCATCTTTGTGACTTGGCTATTCCTTGAGGCCTGTTGAGTCCTTCCCATTCAGCCACAGATGGGGAAAGAGTGAGTGAGGACCATGTCTGAGAGTTCTATATATGTTAGGCCTGGGAAAGGTGTACACTACTGTGCTCACCTTTTATTGGCTAGAACCCAGGCACATAACCACACTTGACTTCAAGGAAGGCTGGGAAAGACAACTGTGTGCCCAAGAGGGAGGGAAGAGATGCAGATATTGGTGGGCTCTAGCAATTTCTGTCTTGTACCCTGGAATCACAGGAACTCCCTTCCAAAAGTGTGGAGCTGTCAGAGAGGGCTCTGAAAAGATGTATATGATTTGAATTTGTCCAAAACAGTAGGGAAGGTCTTTCAGACAGGGTTAAAAGCAGGAATAAAGTGGGAACCATTTGGCCTTATAGGCTGAGATAGAAAGGAGACAAGATAGGCTGGACTAAAGGTTTGTGGGAGGAAATCCTGCAAGGATGGGAACAAGTGATGGTGGATCCTTGAATGTGATGATATTTCCTCTCTAAATGGCAGAAATCTGGACAAGTGTTTTGTTGTCAGCAGAAGCTATGAAGAAGGTAGTAGTCAGTGGTCTGATTCTTTCAGCTTCTGTTTTTTTTCTTCTGGCCATCCTTCAGTGACCTATTTAAAAACACCACCCTTTCTCAAGTTTCCTCAAAACCCTTTCTTTAATGGTTTAAAGAGAATTCCCAATGAGAAGAAAGTGAGTGGGGAGAGCTGGGAGCACTAGTTCTTAGCCCCACTTTGCAAATTTCCCTACTTGCATTTATTATCATGCACTAATTATTCACAGAGAGCCTTGCCCTTTGTGGGTTCGCATTAATTTAGATTGCTTTTGAAAAGCAATCAAGGAGGGAATTAAGTGATCATACATCAAAGAAAAAATAAAAAAGACATGGCACCAAAGAGATGGGATGTGCTTTGCTGTAACTGGCCATGTCAGGCTGCTGTGAGCTTTCCTCTAAGCCCAGGGGATATTGACAGGTGCATCTCAGCTCTCTTGGGACCTCTGTGGGCCCGTTTGTCACACTTATGGTCAGTTTCTCCGGGATCAGATTATAGAGGAGGCAAGAGTTGTAGACAGATGATCACTGGACTGAGACAAGACTCATTCCTTTTCTGAGCCTCAGTTTTCTCATCTGTAAAATGAAAAGGTGGATTAGTGATCTTTCAGGCTCCTCCCTCTAGGTCTGCAACTCTCTGCCAAAGTTTTTTTGAAGACTTATAATTATGCGACATTACAGATGGACATATTAGCTACCTGCTCCTACTCCACAAGGTTTTACTTGTTCAGTCTTTTCCTGGGCATTAATAGGAAAGGGAAAGTGAATTAATATTTCTGTTTCTCTTTCCTGCTTCAGTTATTCAGTGACCTTGATCTAGGCTAGGGATTTCTCAGCTGTTTGTTTTTTTATTTGGGAGGTCTTTGAAAACTTGTGTTTGTAAAGTGTAATATATATACAGATAAGCACGTTTAACAAGCATACAGTGTGACCCTTGCTTTTATGATCATTTTATTATGTCCTCTTTCCCCTCCCTCGACCGTCTTTTAATTTGGGATGGACACTGAAAGCGATTGGAACAGGAGTCCCATCGATTGCTTCCATAGGTACCTGACAGGGAGTTGTTTGCTAATCTCCATTATGGTTAATGTGAAGATTTGCAAGTGTTCTGAAGGCATCACTGATTGGTATAAGCCTCATCTCACACACACTTGGATGAGATTTCCAGGGAGCAGACATCCAGTGAAATGAGACAGAGGCCCTGTCTGAAGAGGGTGGCAAAGGAAAAGGAGACCCAAGGAGGAGAGTGAGGTGGATGGAGCACATGCTGGGAGAAGGAGCAACAAAGAGAAAGAAGCAGCAGAGCCTAGATTCATATGAACCATGGAATGGAGTTGGGGCTCACAGAGGGCTGTGTGTTCTGGAAGGAGGAGAGAGGATGAGGAGGACCAGGGTTAAGACAGCCCACTGGATTTGGGATTAGGAGGGTGGTGAAATGTTGCTTCTTTGAAGAGGTGAAAGGGAGGTGATGTGTGGAGAGAAAAATGGATGAGAGGCACTTGGCATTGAATTTGTGTGTGTGCTGGTGTGGTTCTCTCCCTAATTACCTCTCATCTACCCTCAATTACTGGATGACAATGATTAAATCCTGCCCAGCCCCTTCCTCAGTTAATCTACGAACTGGCACTTTGCTTCCACATTTTATCTGGGAAGCACATTGCCTTTTAGAGAGATTGCCATTAAAGCTCTTTTCATTGAAGAAAAAGTAAGAAATGGAGAATTTAGTACCCACTGCCTGTAGAAAGGTCTAATTAACCTTGCTCTGGGGCTGTCCACTTGACAAGCTGCTCCTCTGTGGAATAACAGATGCCCCCAATGTTTATTCAAGAGCCGCTTATCAATTGGGCTGATTCAAACTGAGTAGATTTCAATAACTGGAAATAAACATCTAATTTGGGCTACCTAAGGACACAGCATATATTTAGCTGAGGTTCCTGCTTTCCCCACACATTTTGCTGAGGTTGTCCAAAGAACAGCTTCCTTAACAGTAAGATGGGATAAGTGATACTTAAGTTTGCAGAGTTACATGAGGATTAAATGAGATTTTCTATCTCACAAATTTAGTGTCCTCTCTGGCATGTAGCAGGCATTCAATAAGAGGTGGTATTGATGATGCTACAAGCAAGCATTTATTGAGTGTCCCAGGTGCTGTTCTGGAATGAATAATACAGGACTCCTGTTCTTAAGGAGCTGGCAATGCAGCAGTAAAGAGTCATATAAATAATACTCAGGACATAATCACAAGGCAGTGTGATAAACATTGTAATAGAGGGGCACTCTGAGTTCTGTTAGAACACAGAGGCGGGGACAATGGATTCTCTCTGGGAAAGACAGACAAGGCTTCCCTAGAGTAGGAGTCTCTCAAGTTAGACCTCGAAAGCAGAAGAGCAGAGAAGAGACATTCCTTGCAGAGGACACTGCAGGTCCAAGGGCAGTGAAGTTGGAGACAGCTTGGTGTTCTTTGAGGAAGCATCCACTGGTGTGGTGTGGCGTGAGTGAAACAGACTTGGTGACTATCAGCACCAGCCCCAGCATTTGAGGGGTGACGGGGTTGGAGAATGAGGTGCTGTCTGATGTGGTTGGAACGTGGAGGGCTCTCAGCACTCTGCCTCCCTGAACCCTGTGTGCTGGCCCACTCTCTGCTCTTCCATCTAATCCTCCTGGGAGCCTTTTGGGAAGGAGAGGATGGGGCAGAACTGATTCATACCTTCTATCTGGTAGGAGTCTTTTTGGAGCTGGGTAAAGGCTCCTGGGAGGAGAGATGCAAAAGTAAGGAGCCAAGCCAAAAGGAATAAGCTCCTCTTCTAATCTCTGCTGCATAGCAACTAGCTCCCTCTTTACTGTTGGTTCCTATTTGTTAGACCCTGTGTCTCCAAATGTCTTTTACATTGTAGCCAAGCCCTCACTGAACTTTCAGGGGCTCTACCTAGCTCCCACCTAGACCACAACCGGTGGTCCCCAATAGGGCAGGATCTGTGCCTACATGTCTAGTAAGAAGAAGAACGTCAACAACACCGTCCATTTATTGAGCAGGTCTTTCAGGTACTGGGAGATTTATATGTTTTACCGATTCAGTCCTCATGTTAAGACTTTGAGGCAAATTTATCCCCATTGAAGAAACTGAGGCTCGAAGAATTTAAAATTCAGTGTTGAAGGTCACACAGCTAGTAACTGTTGCAGTGCAAATTAAAGTGAAGTCTCGTGCAAAGTCTGTATTTTTAATTCCTGTGCTATGCTGAGAAATAAATCATTCCAATTTATCAATATTGGTCTTTGTTAAAAGCCATAGCTCAGCAGTGCATTACCACGTTTCTTCCTCACCTCGGCTACAGCATCACTTTGCTTATAATCTCTGTACATGAATTAATTGATTGACTGAACTGGGGACAGGGCTGGAGATTCAGGGGCCGCACTACCTGGGTACCTAGACTAGTGTCCTTTCCTTCCTCGCCCTGGGAGTGGATGGAAACATCTGCAGAGAATGTTTTTCAAACAGCCTCCAAAAGCAGTCTGCTGAGCAACAAAGAGCCTTTCAGAGCACAGCTCCTGAGGTGAGAGGCTCAAAGGGGTGTGGGCCTTGCAGACTGAGAGCAGAGCAGGAGGGCCTGGAGTTGCCGCTGCCTAAGCCTCGCTAAAGAGCGTTGAATTTCATCTCGGGGCACCACTGTGGGCCTGAGGGGCCAGGGCTGGGACTGGGGGTGAAGGCTCATGAGAGGGACAAGGTCTTTAAGGAACATTACAGCGTGTGTGTCCATGTATGTGATGTGGAAAAGCATTCAAAACTAGTTTCCCAGGGAAATATATGTTTTTAATGAAGAATAGTTTTAAACTATAAAAGTAATACCTGCTTACTGTAAAAATTCAAATATCAAAATATATAGACTTCTAAATAAAGCACTGAAAGCTCTTGCCACCCACCCTACATCCTCACTGTTAACATTGTCAATGTATTCTCCCAGACTACTGTGTGTGTGTGTGTGTGTGTGTGTGTGTGTACTGTTTTAGACACATAATTAAACGTTTGTGTACTAGATATGTAACTGGAGTGGCTAAGTTTTGTTGAATGCTTACTATGTGCTAGGATTGATAGTAAGTGTGAGGTTGTTCTTTATTTTCATGACCTCATTTCATTCTTCTATGTCTGTGAAGTGTGGGTATCATGATGCCCATTCACAAGGTGGGGGAAGTGGGACTTAGTGAAGTCCCTGGGGCGAGGCAGGGTGGGTGGGTGGAAATGCGACTGCAAGGTGCGTATGCGTCCCTGCTGGTCATGTTCATGTTGTTTCTTGGCCCCTTCACCATCTTCTCCTCCTCTCCCAGTTCTGATAAGAAGGCATGCTTTAGCATAAGGATAGATCATCACTGGATGAGCTTGGTAGGCAGGATAATGCCTCCCCCGCGAAAGGGCCCTGGTTCCCCAGGAGCCTGTGTTACTCACATGGCAGAATTACTTTGCACATATCATTATGGTTAAGATCCTTGCATTAGTTTCTCAGAGCTACCCTAACAAAGCACACACAAAAAATGAATGGCTTAAAAGAACAAAGATTTATTGGCTCACAGTTCTGGAGGCTAGAAGTTGGAAATCAAAGCATTGGCAGGGCTGTGCTCTCTCTGCCAACTTTAGGAGAGGATCCTTCCTTGCCTCTTCTGGCTTCTGGTGTCTGCCGGCAATCCGTGGCATTCCTTGGCTTATAGAGACAGCACTCCAATCACATGGCTGTGTTCTCCCATGTCTTTACATTGTCTTACCCCTGTGTATGTCTGTCTCTGTGTCCAAATTTCCCCTTTTCATAAGGACACCAGTCAGCTTGGATCAGGGTCTACCCAAATGCCTCATTTTAACTTGACTACTTCAGTAAGACCCTATTTCCACTTAAAGTCACATTCTGGGATATTTGGGGCTTAGGACTTCAACATATCTTTTGAGGGGGCATAATATAACCCATAAAAAATGGAGATTATCATGTAGTATCTGGGGAGCCCAGTCTAATCACATGAGCCCTTAAAAGCTGAGAGCTATCTTTGGCTGTGGGCAAAAGAGAGATGTCCAGAGGGGAAGTTAGAAAGATATGACCCACTGTACCACCCTTGGCTCTGAGACATAGGGGCCTGTGCAAGGGCAAAGTCTAGATGACAAAGACTAGGCTCCCCAGTTGACAGCCAGCCAGGAAATGGTGACCTCAATCCTACAACCACAAAGAACTAGATTCTGCCACAGTCACAATCCAAAAGAAGATGAATTCTTCCTAGAATCTTCCCATAAGAGCCCAGCCAGCCAATACTTTGACTTCAGCCTTGTGAGACTCTAAGCATAAAGACAGCTGGGTCAACCTGGACTTCTGAGCCTCAGAGCTGTGAGATAATAAATCTGTGCTTATTAAGTTGCTGAGTTAGTAGGAATCTGTTCTAGCAGTAATATAAAAGGAATAGTTACCTTCTCATTCCCTGGCCCTTCAGTGCCTTAAGCCAAAGATTTGGTGATAGAAATTGTTGGGACCTCATGTTTACTTTCTTGGGTCTGTGAATAATACTGTCACCCCATTCAGAATGTGTTATTTCCCAATGCATTCCTCACAAAATTTCACTTGCTTTTCCCAGGAGACCTGTGAGATGTAGGGATATTATTTTCCCCTTTTACAAGGCAGGAAACCATGTGATATAATAAAGGAAGTGATTTGCTCAAGGCCTCACAGAATTGGGATTGCAAGCCAGGTTTCCTGCTTCCAAATCACAGGCGCTTTTTGCCACAGCCCATGGCTAACTCTGTTTTCTCAAACACCTGATGTCTGGACCCAGTTACAGTTGTCCAATGGCCTGAGCCCCGTGTGAGAGCGTGAGCTTCCTTTTGGTGAGAAATGGTCAAGCAGAAGCTGGTGGACGATTTACTTGGGATGCTGAGGAAGGGATCCTTGCTATCTGAGGAAGGATACTGGGAGGTGCCTCCTGATGCCCTTTCAATTCAGGATCTAAAGTGGGAGGTGGGATAAGCTTCTGGTACCACAGTTCGAATGAGAGAAAGCTCCCTGGAACTTGCCTTGGCCTGGAGAAGATCTGCAGAGGAGGCTGATCTGTGCTAGGACTTGGAGGGGATGGCTGTGTTTAGATTTCCAGCGTGATTGCAGGGCATACCTCTTGCCCATGGCTTCTGATTCCAGTTCCTTTGATGAAACTTGAAGTCAAGAACTGGGTCAGACCTGAAGTGAGCGGACCTCATGCCCTTTGGCCGCCCTCCCCATCCAAGTCCATCGTGGTGGTTGAGGGTACACCCTGCGGTTGCACCCAAAAGAACAGTGGTGGGAGAGCAGGGGGGGTAAGGGAAACACAGGCGGAGAATAACTTCCTGCCCAGCCTGGCTTCCTGTGGCTTCCCTGCTAACCCTCTGTAACTCTGATTAACTCTCTTTGTCTTTGTGTGGGTGGGAACCAAATAGCCTGTCTTTTGAGGGCAGCTGCCCTCCTATTAAAGGCTCCTTAGCAATCTTCCACTTGTGCTTCTTGAACCTGGGGCATCCCTTCCTCAGTCTTGTCCCTTGCATGGCTGAAGTGACATAGAGTATACCTTCCCCATGCCTGAACTCCCTGGATCTGGAAAGCTCCTTCTCTCAGGTCCTTCCTCCCGCCCATTGGAGCGCCCTTCAGTTTAAGAGGTCTTTCTAACCCCTGTGCCACACACCATGGGGATGGCTGGAAATGATGGCCTCTCAGGCTTCAGTCCAGGAGGCAGCCCAGGGATGTGGACAAAAATGGGTATTTATTAAGCACCTCCTGTGTGCCTGCAGAGAAGGAAATGGCACCCCACTCCAATACTCTTGCCGGGAAACTCCCATGGACGGAGGAGCCTGGTAGGCTGCAGTCCATGGGGTCGCTAAGGGTCAGACACGACTAAGTGACTTCACTTGAATTTTTCATTTTCATGCATTGGAGAAGGACATGGCAACCCACTCCAGTGTTCTTGCCTGGAGAATCCCAGGGACAGGGCAGCCTGGTGGGCTACTGTCTATGGGGTCTCACAGAGTCAGACATGGCTGAAGTGACTTAGCGGTAGCAGCAGCTGCAGTGTGCCTGGCCCTGTGCTAGGACTCAGGGGCACAGCACTGAACAGCAGAGGACCATGTCCCAGCCTTGGTGCCACCCCTGCTGGTGACCCTGAGCTTGTCACCTCACCTCTGTGTCTCAATCACATCTTATAGTGACTGACTACAACACTTTGTAGGCGTGTTGTAAATTATAAGCTCTGTGGAGGGAGTACTGCTAATTCTTATCCCCTCACTTCATTCTTTCAGTTACTTCGTGAAGTAGGCACAGCATCAGTTCTTATACCCATTTTACAGGTGAGAAATCAAAGCCTCTCAGGGGTTTAAGAGCAGGAACAGGAACAGGAACTAAATATTCAGCTACTTAGCTGTGGCTTGATTCTGTTTTACTGTGTACTGTTGCCCAGGAGTTCGCCGGTGATAGTGTTTAGTGACATTTTGAACAGCACAGTCTTCATAACCTCACATTTGTCAACTGCTTACTGTCAAATTTTGAGCTAAATCCTTTACATGCCTACTGTTAGTCCGACTTTCCTAATAAGAATATTGAGGCTCAGTGAGGATAAGTCATTTTCCCAAGGTCACTTTTCTATGAAGAGGCAGAGTCAAGGTTCAAAACTCAGATGTGTCTAACCCCAGAGTCTGGACTTGTAACCTCTGTGCTATTGGTTATCCAGCTGATCATATCAACCAGGCATGCCCAAAATAACCAGAAATTATACAAGATAGTAGGAAGAGGGTAGATTGGCAGTAATCACAACCCTCCTCACCACCCCCGAGAGGTATGCCCCATGCAGTGGAGACTGTGGGCATCAGGAGGGATGGCTTCCTGAAGCTGAGATTTATTGGGGAAGTGCATCTTGAACAATGGGCAGGATTGGAAGCTCAGAAGAGCAGAGGCTGCTATGAATAGAGGACTTGGGAAAGGAAGGAAGACAAGGAGGGAATTCTGGCTGGTGGGTACATTTGGGGGAGCACTAGAGATAAGATGGGCTTTACCTGCAGCAAAGGAGCTGAAGTTTTCCAGCAGCTGCAGGCTGCCCACGCCATAGCCAATGAAGGAAATTAATACCCAGAGATGTTTCTGGGTCTGGGGAGGAGCAAAGACCATACCCTTTTTGTTATTTCTCAGTCTGGGCCTTGAAACTAGAGAAGGTGAGGAGCAGAGCTGGTTTCTCCTACAGTCAGGGAGGAGGAAGAAAAGTAGAGGGGACCCAGGCCTAGGGAGGGGCCAGGAGAGCCGGGAATGCCAGCACTGATCCTATGAGTCTAGAAACTCACATGCTGCACCCTGTGTAGCACTGTGAAGTTGGAATATAGATTCCTCTCTGGACCTCAGTTTTCTAAACTGTGACTCAAGAGATGTATCAGTAAGAATCACTGGTTGCAAGTGACAGAGACAATATTCCAACTCATGTGATTGGAAAGTCCAGGAATAGTTCTGATTCTAGGGATGGTTGGATCTGGAGGTTCAGATGGTATCATCAGCTGTCTATCTCTCTCCATATTTTGCTCTCTTCTCCACTCAGATGCCCTGGGTCATAGGCAAGCTCACCCTTCAGGATCTCAAGGTGACTGCCAAAATCCCCAGGCTTACCTTCTACAGGCCTTGGAACCCACAATAGGAAACCGTCTGTTTCCTGGAGAAGCCCTAGGGCAGACTCATTGGTCTGTGTGGTCTTGTGGCCGGGATGCCTGCCTCTTAAGTCGCCAGACAGGGTCACATGATCTCCCCTAGAGTTGAAGATAGTGTTAGTCCCACAGAAATCACATGGAGGGAGAATGGGAGGGGATGATTTCCCCAGAGGAACATAGAAGGGCTGATCCCAGAAGACGGGGGGATGAATGTCAGGCAGGCAAAAACTGTAGAAGCCCTCCTCAGCATCCAAGGGCCGACCTGCCTGTCTCTGAATGAAGCCGCTGACAACGGGAGCCCTCTGAACTGTGTTAGGGTTATGGAGCCCTTTGAGACTACCGTGAAAGCCATGACACGTGCCCCCCACCCCAGAAAGACACACAGAACTCTATAGCCTAGATGCTGAAGTGCTGCTTGTTTGGTCTCTCCTACCTCCCCTAGACCCCCAGTTGGCTGCACTGGCCTCTTGTTGTTTCTTGTTCTCACCATGCAGCTTTCCTCCAAAAGACCTTGGACTCGCTGTTCCCTCTGAGTTAATGTTACCCCTGTGTATGTTCGCACTGCATCATAAACCTGTCCTTGATACCTAATTCAGGAGCAGTTTAAAGTTTTTTGTATGGTTATTTGGCTAATATCTGTCTTTTCCAGCAGAATGGAGACTCTGTGAAGGAGGGCGCTGATTTGGTTTCCCTCTATATCTGTAGTACCCAGTAGAGTGTCTGGCACGTAGTTTATGCTTATTAGTAGACAGATTAATATTTACCTTTAAAAATGTGATTTTCCCTGAGTGGTCTTAGTGGCATACACCTTCCTAGAGTCAGTCTCTGAACCTCAGATTAAAGAACCTAAAGATAAAAAATGGAAAAATGAAGGCATTGGACAGTCAGCTCATTTAAAGCAGGGCCTTGCAAATGAGGAACTCCCCCTTACCTGGGCCAGATTTCCTGATAATCTAGGTGCCATTGACTTAAGTTGATGTGTTCTAAGTGGAGTGCTGTGGATGATTAGTTTGGGTGAAACTGTGGTCAAATATTAATAAACTTGGGGAAGACTGTCTCATCTGATATATCCTCCTCCTCTCGGAGAGTTACAACATACATTAATAATAGTAATATTTTTAAAATTATCATTAGTGTAACTATCACTTATCAAGGACTTGCTGTGTGTTAGGTCCCTTACTGGGTCCTTCATATGTATTTTCACACGTAATCTCATAATGTTGTTGTTGTTTAGTCGGTAAGTTGTGTCTGACTCTTTGTGGCCCCATGGACCATGGGATTCCTCAGTCAAGAATACTGGAGTGGGTTGCCATTTCCTCCTCCAGATGATCTTCCCAACCCAAGGACCAAACCTGTGTCTCCTGCATTGGGAGGTGGATTCTTTACTGCTGAGCCACCATAATCTTATCCAATAGAGGCCCTCATCACCCCGTGTTACAGAAGAGAAAAGAATGGTTGCATGGATTAAGAATCTCAGATTATCTTCTAGGAAGTGGTAGATATGGAACTCAAATCCCAGTGATCTGATAGGTGTCCAGTCTTCATCGCTGAAGACATGAGAAGTCCTATGGAGGAAATACTTTACCTTTGTGTAATCTGTGTTTATTGATAATGGAACCCCTTTTCTCTGCAGACACTCAGGAGATCTCAAGGACTGCACCTGTAATCTGGGACATGCTGGTGAAGTCTTAATTTGTGTGGAGTAGGACTGAGACCAGAAGAGTGTACCTGGCACAGACTCAATTCCACAAATATTCCCAATGTACCCCTTGTGCCAGGGTTGGTGCATGTGGGCACACAGCTACACCCACATTGCCGAGAGCCTGCTCCTGGGCTGCCCCACCAGGAGCCTGGCTCTGGGTCTTCCTTGGACCATTCAGTTGTGTCTTCCCTCAGTGAGAACGTCCCGAGTCATGTCCGTGAGTTAGTTCATTGCTAAACACACGTTCATTCTGTAAATGTTTAGTGAAGACCTTCTGTGCCCCAGGACCAGTGCTGGGGATTGGGGATCCACAGGCATGTAAAACAGTGACTCCTTTTCCAGGGCATCCATTATCTAGCGCGGGAGACAGATCAGTGCACAGGAAATCATAGAAAGGGTACAAGATAGACTGAGAAGTGCTGTGTAAATTCTGAGATAAAAGCAATTTTAAAAATTGACTAAAATTAATTTTGGTTTGGGATTTAAGCTCATGCCTAAATGGTGTTGAAACATCTGGACGCTGGGCAATTTCAGGTGTTTGGCTGACAGCAGTGAGCAGCCATGTGTTCCAAAGCACCTCAGGGGATTCCTGCCCACCTGCCCCACAGGGTGGGGAGGGACGTGGGAATGAGTTGCTGGCTTAACATATGTCCTTGGGCTGTGACGCCAGCCACGCTTGGGCAGCAGACGTCCATGTGCACAGCATGCCACCTCCCACTGCCCCTGCCCACTGTCCCCCAGCCCACAGAAGGAAGCCTTACTGGTGTCCAGTGTTGCCAGATCACTCCCATTTCCCCAGATGACTCACCTGAGTCCCCAGGGACAAGCATAGGTGGTTTTTTCATTTCACTGGCCTGGGGTTCCTCATCCATGAAATGGGAGTAAAGATTCCTCCTCAGGAAGTGGCCTGAAGAATGGGAAGGTGGGGGGTGGGGAGCAGGGCAGGTCCATACAGAATGTGTGAAGCTGCTGAAGGGTGACAGGTGGCAAGTTGGAGGAGTTGAAAGAAGTTCAATCCTTAGAATGTCACTTGGTTGTACCTTCCTCTGGTGAGCATCCTGGCAACCTCCAGGACTTGTTTATTTCTTCTCCCCCATCACTTTCTCCACCCGGGACTATTCCACTGCACTCAAACTGCCCCTTTGCTCAGCTGTTTCTCCTCTTGGTCAGTAAACTGCTTGACGCAGGAACTATTGTTCATTACCTTGGATATCCTGGTAGATGTCAGTGACTCTCCAACAGACACTCCCCTGGAGGGGTCAGTTGTTTCACTGGCAGACCATCTAAACAAGGAGCCCCCCCAACCCTCACCATCTGCGGCCGGTCAGCTGGGCAGGGGACAAGCGTGCGCACATTGACTCAGCATGGAAGCTCTCCCTCTGGCTCTCCCCCACCCCATTGTGCTTCACATTCTCCAGCACCAGTGTGTGGGGCTGGCTGTGTCGGCAGGCAGAAGCTTTCCTGCGCTGTGGCCTCCTCAGCAGGGAGTGCGGGAAGCATCCTGCCAGAGCCGGGCCAGATGTGGCCAAACCTCGCCAGCAGCATTTGCCCCGGCCCACAGATGTCCAGCCTCATGGCACCAGCCTGGCCAACTCGGCCCAGCCACAGTGTACAGCGTTCACGGGTTGGTGGCCGGGAAGCAGGCCCCGCCACCTCTTCTGTTGGCCTTGGTAGCTTCCCAGCTTCCTCTCACATGACTTCTGTCTCTGTTTACTTTGGTCTCTGGCCTCCCTGCCTGCAGCGTCCCCGTGCCACCTCCAGTCTAATCTGTTGCACTAGACGAAGCCCCTGCACTGGGCCCTTCCTGGTGGCCTCATTCCAGAGCGTGTGCTGTCTTTGGCTTGCCCTCCCAGCCCGCACTCCCCACCCCACCTCCAGTGCTCTCTACCGCTGTAAAGGAGGATCAGTGTATTTTTTTACGTGAAACCCATGATGTTGTATCTGAGGCTCCTCTATCAAGTGCCCAGGAAGGAACGAACTCCTGTGGGGTTGATCTTGAAGTCATGGGATGAACATTCCATAGCAGCCTAGCCCAGAGCTTGACTGAAAATAGATGAGTGGATAGACACAGGTGGAGGCAGACATGAGCTGGGTATCCAGGCTCTGAGAACCCGAGAGTCGGGGAAGATGTTTGTTATGGGTTGAATCATGTCCTTCCAAAAGACGTTGAAGTTCTGAGCCCTCAAGAACTGTAAATGCAGCCTGATTTGTATATAGGGTCTTTGCAGAGATCAAGTTAAGATGAGGTCATTAGGGTGGCCCTCATCCAGTATTTCTAGATCCTTATAAAAAGGGGGAATTTGGACACACACACACACACACACACACACACACACACAAGGAGGGTGCCATGTGAAGATGAGGGCAGGGAAAGAATGACGCATGTACAAACCAAGGAGTGCCAAAGGTCACCAGCAAATCTCCACAAACTGGGGGACAGGCTGTCTCAGAGCCCTCGGAAGGAAACAACCCTGCGCGATGCCGTGATCTCGGACTTCCAGCCTCCAGAACAGAGGCAAGGCATTTCTATTGTTTAAGCTACGCAGCTCGTGGCACTTTCATATGGCAGCCCCAGGAAACGAATATTGATTACCTTCTGAGCCTTTCACCTCTGATTATGGTCAATATGCTCTATCAAGTTTGTTTCCATCTTATTTAGTTTGAACATACTGGGGCTACTCTGAAGTATCTGGGCAGAGTGTAATAATATAATTATGTTATATTATACTATAATATAATAATATATAATAATATAAAAGCTTTTAATAAGACTCTAATGAGAATTCTTAATAAGATTCTAATAAGGAACTTTTTAATATCCTTCCAGCTGATGTAGAGCTGGGCAAAGGATAAAACAACCCATAATCCCACATATACTTTTATAGGGCTTTCCAGTCTATGAAAAGTTTTCTGTTTTATTACCCCATTTGACCGTCAGAGTGGCCCTGTGAGGTTGGCACTGTGAACACTCCCATTTTGGAGAGGAGAGAATTGAGGCTCGTAGATGGTCCGTAACTGTCTTAAGCGGCAGAGCTGGGCTTAAATGTCAGCCTTCTGACTTGACTCTTGTATTCTTTCCATGCCCTCACAGCTGCCCCTGAACTTGGAGCAGATGGGACAGTTCAAGGGCAGCTGAGCCCTTGCCTGGAGGCCCAAGGATCAACACAGTCTTTTGATCCTCTTTCAAGACTAAGAAAGAGGGAACTTGAGCCTGCCAGGACATTACTGGGATCTCATGGGACTTTGTGGTGACCACAGGGGGTTCTTGAGGTTCTGCTGAAGAAAGGTCCCACTGTGAGAGTGGGCCCTGCTGGGTCATTTACAGTACACAGCAGGTGAGGAGAGGCTCCAGGTGGGAGCTGGCTGCCCAGGGGTGGGATTGCCTCTCATTGCATGGTGAGGGGTCCTCTTCCATGTCTCATGGGTTCCTAGCAACCTGGAACACAAAGACTCTGTGTGGTCCCAGGATACTTGGCAGCCCTCCTGGGACTTTGAAGTGCCAACTACTCTCTAATAAGTGAACAGCCTGGGGGAGAGGAATGGCCATAAAGTGTGGGTCTGAGGCCTGCATTCAAGCCTCCACACAGTGTGACCCTGGGCAAGTCTCCTTTGACCTCGCTGCCCTGCAGTGCCCACACTTGTGAAGCAGCTGGAGGAGAGCATCCATTGGCAGAGGTGAGGAAGCAAGGACAAATACGAGCTCTTCCTAATGGTGACCTCAGTGTTGCTCACAGCGAGGAGAACAGAGAACGTCCTGGAGTATTTGGGGCAAAGACCATAAGTCCTTTTTCCTGTGAGGGGCCACTGGCTGCTTCCTAACCAGCAGTCCTGCTCTGCTCTCTCTGCCTCTCTGGTTGTGTCTGGGTGTGACTCACATTCTTCTGAAGTTCTTTGGCTTCTTCAGAACACTCTTCTGGTTTCTATCACCAGAGAGTTTCTTTCCACTCCGTCCTCCTCGCCCCCTCCCACCACCGCCACACGGCTCTAAGGTTGTCATGTGAGTGTTTTCCACGTAAAAAACTCTGGAAAACCCATTCAAGCCAAACAGAAAGATGATACCACTGAGTCTGAGGTTGATGGAACTGGTTGTACTCCCCTGGCACGGGGCTTCTGTGGGTTGCAGAACTCTCCAAGGGGTGAGACTGAGGGGCTGTTTGTTCTAAAACCTTTGTTGGCACATCCATCCCATGTGCCAGCACTGTTTCAGTGCAGTGATTAAAATCCTCTGTCCTTTCTTCAGTGCTTCCTATGGGTCTGTCACTGTGTGGGGTGCTTTACATATACTAAATCCTTCTTTTATTCCTCTTGAACATCAAACACCTGACTGTAAAGTCCAGGTTCTAAGCAATTCTAGTGTAACCTTCTGTTTGAAGAAACTCTCACCCAGTGCCTTCATCCTGCAGGTGGAGTGACTGAGGCTTGGTAAGGGGGGATGGTGACTTCCTGGAAGGATGAACTAGGGCATCTCCTCTGCCCTTTCCTCCCCTGCTAGGAGCAGCCCAGTGAGTACCTGCAGGAGCCCTCCTTGAGTCATGCTCTTGCGGTTACATCCCAGGTGTTGGTTAAACTCGAGAAAGGTGCTGTTGGTTAATCCATGCCATTGTCTGCTTCAAAAGGCTTTGGCCTAATTAGCCCAAAGCATAGCTACTTTGAGTTTCAAAATCAAGTGTCTGGATTCATAAGTTTTTCACCCTGAGGGAGTTATTTGCTCTGCTACCAAGCACCTGAGCTCAGCAAAAAATCCTAATTAAGTAGTTAATAGCGTGGAAACGTCTCACCATTCTCTGAATATGTAATGACATGTAACACCTCATTTCATTTGTACGTGCTGTTCTCAAAGCCTTTCGTGTTCTCCCTCCTGACCCCAGCCTCCTTGCATTCTCTGCCTGGTGAACTCCTACTCATCCTTCAAGAACAGCTTCTTGATTCATGTCCCACTGCTCTTCTCTCCAGCGCTGGTCATAAATAGTTGTAATATTTCTACAATCTCCCACTAGACGGTAAACTCCATGAGGGCCTGAACAATGTCTTATAACAGTCAGTTCAGTTCAGTTCAGTTGCTCATTAGTGTCCAACTCTTTGCAACCCCATGAACTGCAGCATGCCAGGCTTCCCTGTCCATCACCAATTTCTGGAGCTTGCTCAAACTCATGTCCATCAAGTCGGTGATGCCACCCAAGCATCTCATCCTCTGTCGTCCCCTTCTCCTCCTGCTTTCAGTCTTTCCAAGCATCAAGGTCTTTCCCAGTGAGTCAGTTCTTCGCATCAGGTGATCAAAGTATTAGAGCTTTGGCTTCAGCATCCGTCTTTCCAATGAATACTCAGGACTGGTTTCCTTTAGGATGGACTGGTTGGATCTCCTTGCAGTCCAAGGGACTCTCAAGAGTCTTCTCCAACACCACAGTTCAAAAGCATCAATTCCTCAGTGCTCAGCTTTCTTTATAGTCCAACTCTCACATCCATACATGACTACTGGAAAAACCATAGCTTTGACTAGATGGACCTTTGTTGACAAAAGTAATGTCTCTGCTTTTTAATATGCTCTCTCGGTTGGTCATAACTTTTCTTCCAAGGAGCAAGTGTCTTTTAATTTCATGGCTGCAATCATCATCTGCAGTGATTTGGGAGCCCAAGGAAATAGTCTGTCATTATTTCCATGGTTTCCCCATCTATTTGCCATGAAGTGATGGGACTGGATGACATGATCTTCGTTTTTTGAATGTTGAGTTTTAAGCCAGGTTTTTCACTCTCCTCTTTCACTTTCATCAAGTGGCTCTTTAGTTCCTCTTCACTTTCTGCCATAAGGGTGGTGTCATCTGCATATCTGAGGTTATTGATAATTCTCCCAGCAATCTTGATTCCAGCTTGTGCNATCTATTTGCCATGAAGTGATGGGACTGGATGACATGATCTTCGTTTTTTGAATGTTGAGTTTTAAGCCAGGTTTTTCACTCTCCTCTTTCACTTTCATCAAGTGGCTCTTTAGTTCCTCTTCACTTTCTGCCATAAGGGTGGTGTCATCTGCATATCTGAGGTTATTGATAATTCTCCCAGCAATCTTGATTCCAGCTTGTGCTTCATCCAGCTTGGCATTTCAAATGATGCACTTTTAATATAAGTTAAATAAGCAAGGTGACAGTATACAGGCTTGACATACTCCTTTCTCAATTTGGAACCAGTCTGTTGTTCCATGTCCAGTTCTAACTGTTGCTTCTTGGCCTGTATACAGATTTCTTAGCAGGCAGGTCAGGTGGTCTGGTATTCCCATCTCTTGAAGAATTTTCCACAGTTTGTTGTGATCCACACAGTCAAAGTCTTTAGTGTAGTCAATGAAGCAGAAGGAGATGTTCTGAAATTCTCTTGCTTTTTTCTGTGATCCAGTGGATGTTGGCAATTTGATCTCTGACTCCTCTGTCTTTTCTAAATCCAGCTTTTATGTCTGGAAGTCCTCGGTTCACATACTGTTGAAGCCTAGCTTAGAGAATTTTGAGCATTACTTTGCTAGCGCGTGAGATAAGTACAATTGTGCGGTAGTTTGAACATTCTTTGGCATTGCTTTTCTTTGGGATTGGAATGAAAACTGACCTTTTCCAGTCCTGTGGCCACTGCTGAGTTTTCCAAATTTCTTGGCATATACACAATAACAGTATTTAAATATATAAGTGCTTCCTTGCAGCCAGGTTCTGTGCTAACACTTTCCTTGCATTATCTCATTTCGTCCTTCATGACATTATCTGGTAGACGCCACTACTTGTCCTAATTCTGAGATTCACAGAGAGGCTTGGAAGCTTGCCCAGGGTTACACAGGAGGCAGTTGAGTCGGGATTCAAGTCAGTGCTCTCATGTTCAGTTGTGGCTGAGCACTGCCCAGGGGCATCAAGGGAAGGGGCCAGTTGAGACTGAAATCTTTCTGTCTCCCTGATGCAGAGCTGTAAATGTTGGGAGGAAGGGGCACACAGGCACCGTGGGGTGTGGTTCCAGACTTTGGGCTCTTAACCACTGAGCCATTCCAGGAATTTAAACATGCATATTCATATGGTTAGTCTCTGCCACAGAGTAGGAGCCCGAATGTAAATGAAAGGGAGATTATGAACCAGTAGAGTTTTCCTTTTTCTTCCTTCCCTTTTTACTGCAGGAAGAAGTCATCATGTGACAGGTTACTTGGTTTAAGAAGCACATCTTCTAGTTGACTTACCTTGTAGCAGGTACAAAGAAATGGCTGAAAACCCCAAAAGAAATCTCCATCTGGACCTCTTAAGTGTTATACAATTTTCCTAAATAAGTCCATTCTCCCAATGTGGACCTTTGACAGTTACTAAATGGGTTTTGAAAAGCCACAGGTGAACTGAAACAAAGGCTGGGTTTGAAACCAGCTGCAGCAGCTGCACATCTGCCGGTGCGTGAATGGTGGTCCTGGTTCTAGTCTTGATGCCCGAGCACTCAGTTCTCCAGGGGCTTTGGCAGGTCCTTAACGGGATGGATTGGCTGCCTGCCCGACCTGCTGACTCTCTGAGTGAACCTGGAGCAGCTGGTAACAGTAGAGCTGATGGTTGAGCCTCTGTGACAGGCAAAAATGGGTCTTTAGGATGAAATGCCTATACTTACATCTGAGTGAGTTTGTACAGAGAAAGCAAGGGATTGGAGAGGCCTGGGGCCAAATTCTCTGTGAAGGACTTTGGGGCTGAAAAATTGAGCTGTGCATTTTGCTCCTGCCTTGTGACTTTGTAACACCTCCTGTTGACACAGCCCTGGCGCTTGCTCCTTGCATCCCTAGACAGGTCTCCTGACCTCTCGGAGCTTCTGTTTACTTCCAAGCAGAGGGGGAGAGTGTCACCTCCTGCAGAGGACTGTAGTGGGGGAGTCAATGAGCTAATGTTTGTTTAAAAAAAAAAAAAAAACCACACACACACTTTGTGAATTGGAAAGGGCTGTGCAGATGCTCTACCTACCATTATTCGTCATTAGGTGGCTTTTCTTGCCATTCCCTTGGGGCATTTTGCTCTCAGTGGCATCTACTGAATATGCTCAGAGGTGGTGTCGACAGAGGAGGAAGGTGGGAAGAAAACAGCAAGGCAGGCAGAAGATGGGAGATTTTTAGGCTGGGGCTTTTGTTAAGAAGTGGAGAGAACAGGTTTTGCTTTTTTCAGTCTGAAGTGGGAAAGTTGATGGTTTTCAGAAGATGTAAGTTTGGAAGCTGGATTCTCCTTCTTCCTTATGTTGCATCCTGATTGTCCAGGGATGTTCCTTAAAATTAGCACATCCCAAGGCTGAAGCCAGCCCAAGGCCAGGGACTTGGCAAGGGCATGCAGATCTCAGCTTCCCTCTCCTTCTTCACTTCTCCTTCTAGGCTGGTCTCTTTGCCGTCTGCCGATTGCTTCATGCTCACACCCACCTCCACACTCTAGCTCTGATGTTCCCTCCATCCAGCACATACTTCCTACGCCTGTCCAAATAAAATCCGTGCTGCAGAACTAGTCATACTTCCATTCATTCCACAATATGTACTGAGTGCCTTTCCTCAAGACAGGGAACACAGGAGAAGAAGGCTCACATTTAGTGATACAGCAGAGGATCTTAAGTGTTGTTCAGCACGCCAACGGTGAGGAGCATCTGGTAGCCCGGATCTTGGAGGCAGGGAATTCAGCCCCTGGAACTCAGGTGCAAGGTCAGAGGATGGGGCACAGATGTGGGTGTTGCCAGCAAGTATGTGAAGCTGGGGCACAGGCATGAGCAAGGTTGCTTAAGGAGAACATGAGATGTGAGTAGAGAAGAGCAAGAGAAATGATGCCAGGGAACCAAGTGTCAAGTTCAGAAGGGAACTAGCGGTGGAGAATGAGGGGGAGAGTAGAGAGGGAGTAGATGGAAAGCCAGCAAGATGAGCAGTGTGGCTTCTTATGGTTTGAGTGGTGGGAGAAAATGGTGGCCTAGCAGGGGCCACAGAGAGGGCTGGCAGATGGATGTTGGAAAGAGCCCACGGAGGAGCACAGCCAGCCCCTAGAGGACCAATGGCCCCCTTCTCTCTGCCTATGGGAATCACTGCTGTCAGTGAGCTTCCATTGGTAGTGAGAGTGCAATGCGTCTCTCAAGGCTATGATTCACAAGAGGAGAACCCAGTACTGGAGGTCTCTAGGAGACTGGAGAACAGGGCTTGTTGGGAGTCAGGGAGTAGCAGAAATAATGGATGAGTTGCAGCCAGAAAGAGGAATTTTCCAGTTGAGGATTTCAGAGGCAGGGCAGTTCCTGGGAGCTGACAAGGCTGGGGTGGGGCTGCGTGAGTGGGCTCTGAGAAGTTGCAGAACAGACTATTAGATTAGTGAGAGCAAAACTGAAGTCAAGAGTAATAATTGGTCATCATTGCGGATGTTCAACTGGTTTCAGAGAAAGGCAACAGTGCACGTCATGAGGAAGCTGTGTACCAGCAGCCAAGTGCACATTTGCTCTTGTGGGTGTGGCTTGGAGGTCTGGAAATAATGGCGTGTTGGTTAGGGTGTCTGTGCGTGTTCAGTTGCTCAGTCACGTCTGACTCTTTATGGCCCCATGGACTGGAGCCCACCAGGCTCCTCTGTCCATTGATTTCCTGGGCAAGAATACTGGAGTGGGTTGCCATTTTCTCCTCCAAAAGACATTCCCAACCCAAGGATGGAACGGGAGTCCCTTTGATTAGGATTAGAGGCACCCAAATATACTAGGCTTAAGTACTTTTCTCTCTCATGTGACAACCCTGCTGGCTTTGGCAGTCAGCAAAGCTCTGCTCCATGAAGTCTGCGCAGGACTTCTATACTATGGCTCTGCCATTTTCTTGGATGTTGCATTTACTAACAGGTTGTTTCTGGACCCCATGATAACCACTCACATTCCATTGGAAAACTCTTAGTCACAGGTCACCTTTAACTGCAAGGGAGGCTGGAAAATTCCTCTCTGGGGCAGTTATGAGTTCAGTTAGTACTTTATCCCTACAGGCAAAGGAGGGAATAAAATTTGTGTGACCATCTAGCAATCTGGCACAGGTGGTTTTAAGGATGGACAGTCATTCATTCAACAAATATTTATTCAGCATCTGTTATGTGCTGGGTCCTGAAATTTCAGAGGAGAAGGAGACAAACACAGTGCCTGCCCTGATGGGGCACACAGCCTACTGGGTGGTGAGGTCTTCAGAGGAGGAAAAGACTGCTGGTGAGTAACAGCTGTGGACAAACCAAGTGAGGGCAGGAAGGTGTGTGGTCTTTACAGAAGAGAGCTGTGAGGGAAGAATGCTGTCAAGGAAGGCGAGACTGGGGCTTAGGCAGTTGGGGGAGAGAGATTTGTTCATTCATTCATTCATTCATCCGTGATTCACTCAACAGTCTTTTGGTGATGGGGATACAGTGATAAGTGAGAACAGTTACAGTGCCCACTCTCATTGGATTTTCCTCCTAACAGGATTTATTCCACATTTATCAGGTAATCACATGCATGGGATGGATGATTATACCTGATATAAGACTTTGAAGGAGCAGAATTTAGATCTGTGAGAGCATTTAACAAAGGGATCTGACCCAGCCAGAGGGTTCAGGGAAGGAGGAATGACGATTTGAAAGATGAATAGGTGTTAACCAGATAAGGAACGGCCAGACCAAGGGAACAGCATGGCCCTGGGATGGAGGACTTGAAAGATGGCCAGAGTGGCTGAGACAGGGTGGAGGTGGTGGTGGGGAGGGGCAGTGGAAAGGTAACCTGGGCAAGCACACACAGGACCCGAATGTTCTTAAGGATTCTTATCTTTATCCTAAGGATGAATTTGAAGCATATGAATTTGAAGCAGATGGATTTGAAGCAGAAGGAGTGACATGATCAGAACCCTGGGAAGAGCTAAGCCCACGAGGTAGTGTCTTTGCAGCAGGATAGACAGAAGGTTCAGGACAAGGATTGGGAAGGGATCAGAAGGGCTAGAGAACAGGAAGGACAGAGGGACGCCTTGGGCAGGATTGGTGGCTCACAGGGACAGGAGGGGTGGGGAGCAGATGGAAAGACAGGAAGGGGGCTCATTAACTCCAGGCTTCCATCTGGAACTGGGTGTGAAATTGTGCGTCTCCATCTGGGTTATTTAGCAAGTCTGGGACTTTACCTGTTTTCCTGTCTGTAAAAGAAGAATTTTTATAGGATCAAAGGGAAGGTCCACTAAAAGTGGTATAAATATAAAAGCAGTATAAATATTGTGGATACTGAGAATAACCATCTAGACTGTATGGAGTAGGGCATGGCCATGCCATCTACCTGAAATGCCTCCATTGTGTGGGAAGAAGATGGTAGAGTTCATCAGGCAAAGAGAGGCCTAGCAGTGGCCACACCCAATGTCTCCGTTAGGGAGATTTTTCAGAATAAATCTGTGTGTATGAGTGCATGTAAATTGGCCTGGTTGTCAGGCAGGGGATTTGGGATCCAAGCTCAGCACCAGCGGTACTTGCTGGGAGGTTTGAACAATTCAGTTCCCCAATTTATATGGTAGATGATGATGTTTAAATGCACAAGGTCATGAGAAAGATCAGCTGAGCTGTTTACCAGCTCTAGATTTATAATAATATAGAAATACTAGTTACTGCTGGGAGTTAAAGGGGATGTTGCCCTTAAGGTGCTTCATGCAGTGCTGGAATGGTGGGTGCACATTCAGTGGGCCCCATCTTCCTCGTCCGTAAAGAGATGAGTCTATCGTGGTGATGACAAGGATGAGGGTTTCCCTGGGAGTCTCAGAGTTTCCTCTGAGTGTTTTCCCATGGGTGGGATCTCGGGGTCTCTGACTCATCCCAGCCCTGCTTGTGCACAGGCCTCAGGTCTACAACCTGCCCCAGGCTGTGGCTCGCTGGAGGCCTGGAACCGAGATCCTTGCCGTGCTTCAGGCCAGGCTGATGACCTGGAGCCCAGCGGCATCCAGAAGCCTTTGGTGGAGTCTGCCTTCTTCTTCCTGTGCACCCCCTCAGCCCCCACTTCCCCCTCCCCTCTTTACTCTGAAAGCAGCAGCCTTCCTGCTGGGCCTGAGGAACAGAGAAGCCTAAATTTAGCCCTCTGGCTTCAGTGGTGAGCCACAGGTGAATGCCAAGGGGAGAACAAAAAGGCGGCCACGCTTTCAAAGTACCTTTGGTTAGGATGGCAAACAGCAAATCTGAGCTCTGAGGCTCTTGGTCCACGCCCTCTGCTTGTTTTTGAGGAAAGACTGAAGAATAATCTTGTTTCCTTCTCCTCTGCTTTCCCAGCTGACTCACCCTTGACCCCCCGACCTGCCTACCGCCCCAACTTTGTGCAGCTTGGAGCCATTCCGTCTCCCAGGAGTGGGGGCCCCGGGCTGTGGAGTAGGCCCGCATGGCCTGTGTTTGGTTTGGCCGGTCTAATTTGCTTTTGGCTCAGTCACACCAGCCTCATTACATGGGCTCCATCCCCCTCAGTTCAGCCGGGCCTGCTGCCTTTGGAGGTCTGGTCAGACGGGCCTGAGGAGATGGTTCACATCTATTGAGCACTTGCTGTGGACCAGGCATTGTTCTAACAATCTTATTTCAATCAGCCCATTTAATCTTCCTAATAACCTAAGAAGTAGGTACACTTTTATAGATGAGGAAAGTGAAGCACAGATAGGGAAAGGAACTCTTTCAAAATCACACAGCTGGTGAGTGACAGAGCCTTCCTCCAAAGCACAGCCCTTGACCACCACAAGGCACCACCCCTGTCACATACTATCACCCTGTTTGAATAACTTACTGGGCCAGGCACCTTTATGTATGCTATCTCAGTTAATCCTCAACACACTCTCTGAGGCAGCTACTGCTATTACTGTTCCTTGTTTACAAAAGTGGAAACTGAGGCTCTGGATGGGAAACTGTGGAATATTGAGTATAGCTGTGCCGCTAGGTTATTGAGCTCCTGCCTCCTCACCCCCGCCCCCCCCACCCTCATGTGCTTCACCCACAGCCAACTTCCCTGGGAGTGCTCCCACCTGCTGGATCCTCCTGGAGCCTCTGCCCCTGTGTTGGGGGAGCTTGTCCTCACTGTGGTTTAACTCTTGGGCTTCATCGCTGCAGCTGGCAAAGGCAACAGAGGGAGCAGGGGCTGCTCAGGGTTGAAATTGTAGGTAGCACGCTCCATGGACAGACCTCGCTCCAGGAACCCCAGATACTAGGATGGAAATAGTTTATGTGCTCCTCAGGGACGGAGATTCTTTGCAGTCATGGAAGCGGGTGGAGTGGGATGGGGTGGTAAGGGAGCATCTTAATACTCCATTCTCTTATTTTTGCTTCATCTGTTGCATACACTGAGGTATTTATTTATTTAATTGTAGCAAAAGATACATAACAAAATTGAGCACTTTAATCGTTTAAATTGTTTAATTGTTTTCAAGTATACACGTCAGTGGCATTAATTATATTCATATTATTGTGCAGCCATCATCATCCTCATCCGTCTTTAGAAGCTTTTCATCTCCCCAAACTGAAACTCTGGACTCTTTGGACACTATCTTCTCATTTCCCACTCCCCCCACAACCATCATTCTACTTTCTGTTTCCAGGGATCTCATATATAAGTGGAATCATAGAATATATAATATTTGTCTGAGTTATTTCACGTAGTATAGTGTTTTTGATGTTCATACATGTTGTAGCATATGTCAGAATTTCCTTCCTTTTAAAGACTGTACAGAGCACATTTTGTTATTCTTTCATCCCTCCATAGACATCTGTGTTGTTTCTACCTTTTGACTATTGCAAATAACACTGCAATGATATATTGAGGTGGCTAAAAGAAATTTGAAAACCACAGCATTGGATCAAAATTGAGGGAAATGGATATGAGTAACCATGAATACTCTTGCCTGGAAAATCCCATGGATGGAGGAGCCTGGTGGGCTGCAGTCCATGGGGTCGCTAAGAGTTGGACACGACTGAGCAACTTCACTTTCACTTTCATGCATTGGAGAAGGAAAAGGCAACCCACTCCAGTGTTCTTGCCTGGAGAATCCCAGGAACGGGGGAGCCTAGTGGGCTGCTATCTATGGGGTCCCATAGAGTCGAACACGACTTAGCAGCAGCAAGCATGAGTAAGGTGAGGGGCAGAGCTAAAACTATTATAGCCTTCAGGCTCTATGTCCAGTGCTTTCTTTCCCTCTGATTGTTGGCTCTGATATTTAGAAGGAGGAAGGGAGGAGAATGCAGCTATGGCCTGGGGGCAACTGCCCTGTATTCAGAAATCCCCTGGAGCTGCAGAGAGGACTGGATTCAACAATTATTGCATGCCCATGGGAGCCAGGACAGTGTGGAGATGGGCAGAGCAGAGTGTGTATCTACCTCTCTGCCTCACTGGTTGTGTGGCTTTGGGTCCTTTTCTTGCTTCTCAGAGCCTAGGGTCGTTGTGAAGATCAGATGGGATGATATGTGTCCAGTGCATCAGGGGCAACATCAGGCGCCCAGTGGCCAGAAAGCAGGAACTGCTGCTCCCTGAGGCACTGCTGGGGATGAAGAAACTAACAAGACAGGCTCTGGCCTGCGGGAGTTCTTCTCGGTGCATCCTGTCAAGAGGCACATGATGTTGATTGGTCCTATTACTGTTGGTATTGACATTTATCAGTTGATTAAGATGGTGTTTGCCAGGTTTCTCCATTACAAAGTTGATTAATGAGTGTTTTGTACTCATTAATAAATTAGTATTTAGAAAGCATTTTGTGGAAACTACTTTGAGACCTTGTACATATTCTGTTCCTCATCAAACTTTGACCCTTTAGTTTTAGCATCATGTTTTGCCAAATGATGATTCTATAATTCCTTCTCATTTTATTATTTGAAATTTTACTACATGCTCGAGCCTTCACCCCTCCTTTATTTATTCGTTGTCCATTCATTCATTTATATCAGCACAAACTAATGAATTTCTATTTTATTCAGTGGGCTATAATCCACAACAGTCATTATTTGATGCTCAAATTGTTTTCCTATAAATTTAAAAATGTTGCTCGGAGAATAATACATAAACTCCTGTGGTTGGAGCACAAAATAATAATAATATTAAGCACTTTCCATGTGCCAGGCACTGTTCTAAGTTTCTTTATTAACTCTTTATATATATAAGTTGTTCACGTATGTAATAGTTATTTATTGCCATGAAACAAGCTATCCCCAAACAGAGCAGTTTAGAAACCACCAAAATTTACAGTCTCACATAGTTTCTGTGTGTTAACTGGGTGGTTCTTGCTGAGGTTCTCTTACGGGCTTGCAGCTAAGATCCCAGGGCTGCAGCCATGTAATGGCTTAACTGGGGCTAGAGGATTCACTTTGAAGATACCTATCTCAGTTCAGTTCAGTTCAGTCGCTCAGTTGTGTTCGACTCTTCGCAACCCCATGAATCGCAGCACGCCAGGCCTCCCTGTCCATCACCATCTCCTGGAGTTCACTCAGACTCATGCCCATCGAGTCAGTGATGCCATCCAGCCATTTCATCCTCTGTCATGCCCTTCTCCTCCTGTCTCCATTCCCTCCCAGCATCAGAGTCTTTTCCAATGAGTCAACTCTTCGCATGAGGTGGCTGAAGTACTGGAGCTTCAGCTTTAGCATCATTCTTTCCAGAGAAATCTCAGGGCCGATCTCCTTCAGAATGGACTGGTTGGATCTCCTTGCAGTCCAAGGGACTCTCAAGAGTCTTCTCCAACACCACAGTTCNTCCTGGAGCCTCTGCCCCTGTGTTGGGGGAGCTTGTCCTCACTGTGGTTTAACTCTTGGGCTTCATCGCTGCAGCTGGCAAAGGCAACAGAGGGAGCAGGGGCTGCTCAGGGTTGAAATTGTAGGTAGCACGCTCCATGGACAGACCTCGCTCCAGGAACCCCAGATACTAGGATGGAAATAGTTTATGTGCTCCTCAGGGACCGAGATTCTTTGCAGTCACGGAAGCGGGTGGAGTGGGATGGGGTGGTAAGGGAGCATCTTAATACTCCATTCTCTTATTTTTGCTTCATCTGTTGCATACACTGAGGTATTTATTTATTTAATTGTAGCAAAAGATACATAACAAAATTGAGCACTTTAATCGTTTAAATTGTTTAATTGTTTTCAAGTATACACGTCAGTGGCATTAATTATATTCATATTATTGTGCAGCCATCATCATCCTCATCCGTCTTTAGAAGCTTTTCATCTCCCCAAACTGAAACTCTGGACTCTTTGGACACTATCTTCTCATTTCCCACTCCCCCCACAACCATCATTCTACTTTCTGTTTCCAGGGATCTCATATATAAGTGGAATCATAGAATATATAATATTTGTCTGAGTTATTTCACGTAGTATAGTGTTTTTGATGTTCATACATGTTGTAGCATATGTCAGAATTTCCTTCCTTTTAAAGACTGTACAGAGCACATTTTGTTATTCTTTCATCCCTCCATAGACATCTGTGTTGTTTCTACCTTTTGACTATTGCAAATAACACTGCAATGATATATTGAGGTGGCTAAAAGAAATTTGAAAACCACAGCATTGGATCAAAATTGAGGGAAATGGATATGAGTAACCATGAATACTCTTGCCTGGAAAATCCCATGGATGGAGGAGCCTGGTGGGCTGCAGTCCATGGGGTCGCTAAGAGTTGGACACGACTGAGCAACTTCACTTTCACTTTCATGCATTGGAGAAGGAAAAGGCAACCCACTCCAGTGTTCTTGCCTGGAGAATCCCAGGAACGGGGGAGCCTAGTGGGCTGCTATCTATGGGGTCCCATAGAGTCGAACACGACTTAGCAGCAGCAAGCATGAGTAAGGTGAGGGGCAGAGCTAAAACTATTATAGCCTTCAGGCTCTGTGTCCAGTGCTTTCTCTCCCTCTGATTGTTGGCTCTGATATTTAGAAGGAGGAAGGGAGGAGAATGCAGCTATGGCCTGGGGGCAACTGCCCTGTATTCAGAAATCCCCTGGAGCTGCAGAGAGGACTGGATTCAACAATTATTGCATGCCCATGGGAGCCAGGACAGTGTGGAGATGGGCAGAGCAGAGTGTGTATCTACCTCTCTGCCTCACTGGTTGTGTGGCTTTGGGTCCTTTTCTTGCTTCTCAGAGCCTAGGGTCGTTGTGAAGATCAGATGGGATGATATGTGTCCAGTGCATCAGGGGCAGCATCAGGCGCCCAGTGGCCAGAAAGCAGGAACTGCTGCTCCCTGAGGCACTGCTGGGGATGAAGAAACTAACAAGACAGGCTCTGGCCTGCGGGAGTTCTTCTCGGTGCATCCTGTCAAGAGGCACATGATGTTGATTGGTCCTATTACTGTTGGTATTGACATTTATCAGTTGATTAAGATGGTGTTTGCCAGGTTTCTCCATTACAAAGTTGATTAATGAGTGTTTTGTACTCATTAATAAATTAGTATTTAGAAAGCATTTTGTGGAAACTACTTTGAGACCTTGTACATATTCTGTTCCTCATCAAACTTTGACCCTTTAGTTTTAGCATCATGTTTTGCCAAATGATGATTCTATAATTCCTTCTCATTTTATTATTTGAAATTTTACTACATGCTCGAGCCTTCACCCCTCCTTTATTTATTCGTTGTCCATTCATTCATTTATATCAGCACAAACTAATGAATTTCTATTTTATTCAGTGGGCTATAATCCACAACAGTCATTATTTGATGCTCAAATTGTTTTCCTATAAATTTAAAAATGTTGCTTGGAGAATAATACATAAACTCCTGTGGTTGGAGCACAAAATAATAATAATATTAAGCACTTTCCATGTGCCAGGCACTGTTCTAAGTTTCTTTATTAACTCTTTATATATATAAGTTGTTCACGTATGTAATAGTTATTTATTGCCATGAAACAAGCTATCCCCAAACAGAGCAGTTTAGAAACCACCAAAATTTACAGTCTCACATAGTTTCTGTGTGTTAACTGGGTGGTTCTTGCTGAGGTTCTCTTACGGGCTTGCAGCTAAGATCCCAGGGCTGCAGCCATGTAATGGCTTAACTGGGGCTAGAGGATTCACTTTGAAGATACCTATCTCAGTTCAGTTCAGTTCAGTCGCTCAGTTGTGTTCGACTCTTCGCAACCCCATGAATCGCAGCACGCCAGGCCTCCCTGTCCATCACCATCTCCTGGAGTTCACTCAGACTCATGCCCATCGAGTCAGTGATGCCATCCAGCCATTTCATCCTCTGTCATGCCCTTCTCCTCCTGTCTCCATTCCCTCCCAGCATCAGAGTCTTTTCCAATGNGGCTTTCCACCCGCTGCTTTCTATCTGCTCATTTTGCAGGTAGACAGAGAAAAGCAGTGTAAATCATAATTTTTAAAAGTGGGAAGGATGGTGAGACTGGCCTGTTTTACCTGGCAAAGTGTTAGGGCAAGGTTTGGCATGGGGCACCTAAAAATGGGATCATATGAGACATGGTCTTTACCCTCAGGAGTTCATTTGGAAGACAAGAATGTAAACATGAAATTATTTAAAACCTGGGTTACATGTAATTACCTTTTAAACGGCAGAATCAAGGCTTGTATCTTGGTTGCCCTCATGTTCCACTACAGCGCCTAGCAGGTTGCCTGGCTTTGCCTACTGATTGTTTATGAAGAGAATGAATGTAGCTACCCTACCATGGCATGGGTGGCAGAGACAGAAGGAGGTGGCTGGTGAGGCCAGACAAACTGGCTAGGGGAAGTGAATATTATAAAGCATCTGGCTTCAGAAGACAGGATTAGGTAGGAGAATTAACAGAGGTCAACAGCCAAGCAGGTGTCATCAGGGATCTACGAAGATTGACAAGCATCGAGAGATGGGCTGAGGACTCAAGGACAGGGAAATACCAGAAACCAGGAGGGGTCTGGAGAAGGGAATCTAGATAGCACGCATCACAACCTGGAATCTAATGGGCAGGCAGAGAGAGTGATAACCCCAGGACAAGAGCACAGATGTGGACCGGACTCTGAGACAGGTACGCTTTGCCCTTTGATATCTTTTCATCTCATTTAGGCCTGAACTAGTGTCTGAGGGGCTCACTTTTAGGGATATGAATAGGAAAGGACTGGAATGAGTTTAGGCTGCCAAGGGGCTATGTCCAAGGACTGAGGAAAAGGGAGAGGGTTTCACTTGGGCCAATCCCCTGCAATTTGTCCTGCAGGTTTCTGAGGGCCTCACTTGTCCAAATTGTAGTTTAGAGTGAAGGTGAACCTGTTCTTCAGGAGTTTTTAGTGTTGAATTCCTTAGGAGACACCCAGTCTGACACTGCAGATGAGAGACCCAGTGAACATGACTGCTGTAGAATCTGTCTGCAATTCTGTACTTTTCCTTCTGTGCAAAGAGAGGGAATAGCTTCTTAAATTTCCCTGCAGAGGAGGTTTAAGTTTGTGATTTGAGCCCCAGTTTTGCCGCTTCCTTCTTGTGAGACCTTCAGCAGGTGATAGGGGATAATTCCTCATCTGGGAATGGGGATGGGGATGGTTGATATGTGCCTCTTGGGGTTCTGGGAGAATCAATTCAGTCAGACATGCGAATATAATTGTTCAAACAGCAAAGTGCTATGTGAACCTAAGGGAGTATTACTGTGAGACAAACTGAAACCAGTGAGAGCTGAAAGATCTTAATATTCTCAGCAGGCACCTCTGTACATAGGAACTGATGTCCTAGGGACAGACACGATGTATTGGCTTAGAGAGCAAAAACTCAAGATAATCCTGGTTGGCACAACCTCCAGTTTGACTGGAATCCTCCCTACCTCCACCTCTTTGTCAAGGACCAGTGTTCTCTGTGAACATGTCCTACAGAACCCTCCCAGGTTTGAGCAGACAAGACACCCACATAGAATCCCTGGCTGGGCCCCATGGTTTCACCCCAGATCAGAAGGGGCTTTGTTTTTGTGTAGCTCTGGCGGGTCCAGCCAGGCTTGCTACTTCTGTTTTAAAAAATTAATTTTAATTATTTATTTTATTTTTGGCTGTTCTGGGTCTTTGCTGTTTCACGGACTTTTTCTCTAGTTATGACGAACAGGGCAACTCTAGTTGCTGTGCACAGGGTTCTCACTGCTGTGGCTTCTCTTGTTGCAGAGCACAGTCTCTAGGGCTCCCAGGCCTCAGTATTTGCAGCACATGGGGTCTGTAGTCGTGGTTCCTGGGTTCTAGAGCACAGGCTCAATAGTTGTGGCACAGGGCCTTAAGTTGCTTCATGGCATGTAGGATCTTCCTGGACCAGGGACTGAACCCGTGTTTCCTTACTGGCAGACAGATTCATTACCACTGGGAAGAATCCACCAGGGAAGTCCCAGGTTAACTACTTCTTTATAAAACCTGAAAGAGTTATTTTAGTTGGACTTTCACAGATTAGGACTTTGACATAAGGATTAGGTGAGAATGACAATGGCTGTTATTAAATGATACACAAGCAACTTCTGAGTATGAGTTTCCCCTGAAGGAATTTTCCCTTGAGCCTAAAAATACTCCTGTAGGATTACTTCCTGCATGCTTCCAAGAAACAAGAAGTTGTCCCTCTAGCCTACAGTAGTTTGTGTTTTAATTGTTTGATGTCTATATATGTGTGGGTTAGAGATGTAGAAGTTGTCTCCCACCCTTTGATCTGGATTTAATTTTCTTCAGGGTCCTCTTACTTTAGTTTCTGGTGTCGTCCAGTGCAAACTAGAGAAGGCTGGTCATGTAATGGCCAAGAGTGGGAGCCCTGGGGACAGACTATACCATTGCTAACTGTGGGTCTTGACCAAGCTTCCTTCCCTGCTTTAATAAATAAGGAGTACAGTAATATCTGACTCACAAGGTTGCTTTGAGGCTGGAAGTTGCTAATGTGTTTAAAGTACTTAGATAGTACCTAGTGTACAGTGAACACTCAATGAATGTCAGGTTTCTTTTTCAAGTAGCACATATGGTATTCATTACCCTCAAGAAAAATATGCGCCCCTGAAATATAAGCAGATTGGAAAGTTAAGATAACCATGGGTCCATGCTTGGAATACTAAAGAAAACAGTATACTTGGGGGTACAAGTATAGTCTTAATAAATATTTTTCTTTATTTGGGATTGAAGGGTACAACAGGATTCCCCTTTGAGGTGCTAGGCCCTGCTGTTTTCCCTGGCTACATCTTGTGAATTGAAATACATACCTGGGATTTTTTCTGCTGCCCTCACTTTCCCAGATCTAGGGGAAATGCCTTGGGAAATATGTTAATAGATCTTGCTCCTTTGACCAGTACAGTTCTTCCCCATTCCTGGCTGGAGCCTCAATGCTTCAGTGATAAGACCAATTCTCCTGGAATATTCTCCAGGAATATTCTCCTGGAATACATTATGGAGAGGAAATGGGAAATTCGAAGTGCCCCATGAGAGGCAGGGATTATTGTTTGAAATCTGGAGCTGAAGTGGGGTTCCCTCACCTAGAAAAGTAGACTGGGAAAAAAACTCTTGATTGCTGGCTGAAGCTTTGTCAAATACAAAGTGATACCCTGATATATCCTTGCAGACAATACCCATCAAGTCCCCTAGTACTCAGTGGTAAGCTTGAGTGTCCCCAGTATCACCATGGGATTTAAGGCCCGAACTCCCACTGGAGTCTGGTCTGCACTGGGGACTAGTGGTCCTGAAAAAGTTGAGTGTAAAATGCCAGATAGATAGATAACTAGACAATGCAACAGACATAAAACAAATCTCCCACTCAAGGTAAGCCTGTGGTTCCAAATTCAAAGGAGGAATGCTATTCCTAAGAAAAGGAAGAAAGAAAGGAATATAGGTGGCACAGTCAACAACAGGGAAATGAATTCACTTTAGACTATATGAAATAAGAGCTAAAGCTAATGATGTTTGCAAAATATGTGTGAGGAAGACCCTCCAAGGACAGAAGAAAGGAATAGAATCCATCAAAAGAAAAAGAATAAATGAAATAAAAGTAAGCAGAAACAAAACAAGAACATAGAATATAAAAAGAGCCAATTAAAAATCAGGAAATAAATAGTTTTGAATTTCTTAATAAAACCACAGGAAATTGGACAGACCTCAATACTGGACATAACTGAAGAAAGGACTGGTGAATTAAAAGTCAGTACTGAGGAGTTCAAGGAGGGCACAGCAAACCACTCCAGTATTCTTGCCTAAGGAATCCCATGGACAAAGGAGCCTAATGGGCTACAGTACATAGGGTCGCAAAGAGTCAGACATGACTGAAGCAACTTAGCATGTACTTGCACACTGAGGAGTTCATCAGTGACCCAATCCAGGGTGAGAAATTAAAAATATGAAAGAGCAGTTGAGAGACAAGGAGAATAGATCAAAAGGCTCTATGTATGTCAGAGTTTCAGAAGAAGAGATTAGAGGAGATGAATGAGAAGCAATATTTGATAAGGTAGTGAATGTATGTTGTCTCATAACCAAAGAATGACGTGAGTTCTAGCATTGAAAAAAGCAGCCATGAGTGACAAATAAAAGTGAACTCACATCTAAACATACTGTAGCACAACTTCAGAACCTCAAGAACACAGCCAAACTCTTAAAAGCTCTGCAGAGAAAAGACAAATTACCTGTAAAGGAATAACAACTAGCCTGACGGCCAACTTCTCAAAGCAGCAGCAGCTGCCAGAAAACAGTGAAGAAGCACCTTGAAAAAGCTGAGTAAGTACAACTGTCAGTGCAGAAGCCTCTGTTCAGCTAAACCAGCACTCAAGAGTAGGATGATAGGCATTTTCAGGTATACAGAAAGAAGAAGGTTTTGTACACACTGATCCTTGCTGAGAAAAATACTGACTTTATCGAGAAGAAAAGTGAGATGAAATATTGAGGTTAAAAAATGGCATGCAGAAAAAACTTGAGCCTAGAAATTGGTCAGATAGTTTGATTGCAAATTCACATAGCCATTGATTATGTTTTTACAAAGTGCAAAATCAGAACTTTTGTGCAAAAAAAAAAGAAGTGCAGAGAGGGCAGTTTCTACTCCCTTTCATCTGATTGTTGCCATGTAGGAAGCAAGCCAGTGTTTCCAGATCGCTGGTCTTTTAAAACAAGCCACAAAGCCAGAACTTCTATGCGAAGTCTCCTGAGATTTAAGGATTTGCAACAAATTCAGTAATTTTTAACACACCAAGCTCTTTAACACTTTGACGATTCCTGAAAACCTCAGCCATGTATAATATATGACACTGTACAGCCATTCAGTCTGTAATTGGTGACCTCAGGTACAGGCAATACTTAAATGTCCCTTTGGCTATCTTGTCTCTGTCACAAGAGCAGATATGCCTTCTCAGGGGAGCTGGTGCTTGGACTGGAAACTGAAGAATGGATATGAGTTAATTAAGTGGAGAAGAGCAGGAATGGCACTTGATTCTTTTTTTCCTTTTTTGGGCACACCGTGCAACATGTGGGCTCTTAGTTCCCCAACCATGGATTGTCGTTATTCCTGCAAAGGGAACACTCCCCTGCATCAGAAGCATGGAGTCTTAACCACCGGACCACCAGGGAAGTCCCAGGAAGGTCACTTGGGAACTTGAGGTGTGAATGCATCTGTAGTGGCTCAGGAAATAAGTCAGTGGCAGTGGGGTTTGGGAGGAGGAGGTGAGGTTGGTTGGGGTCAGAGATATTTGACTATTGTCCTGAATCCTTGCGTCCTCCTTCAGACTGGGAAGCTGGGTCTATTTTTGAGTCACATAGTTCACTGTCTTACATCATTCCCCAGGGACGGCAGTGGTGAGTAAATGAGCACTACTTGGTAATGAGGGTGAGAACACCAATGAAAAAGGCAAGAAGGAGAAATCCAGGGACTTCTGGGAGATTATGTGGTATGATGGGATGCTTCCCAAGGAGCTACGTAATGTGTCACCCGGTCTTCTAATTAGAAACAGTGATCTCGAAAGCATGGCTTCAGTGTGGTAATTCAAGTGGATTTCTCAATAGCTTGAGTCTCCAGCTTTGAGTTTTTCTAAATGGCAGTTGTTGCAATGCTCTGAACTAGTTGGTTTCTTTGAAATAACAACAGCCAAACAAATAGAGGGGATGTGGGTGGGAGTGGTAGAGAGAAGCTGGAGCATGAGTCAGGAGACCCCAGTTCTAGTCTGGTTCTTGTCATCAGCTCCTTCTGAGGAGAAACCCATCTTACAGGGGTTTAGGTCCAAAGTCAGCATGCTGGGTGATGTCAGTCCCTGATATTGCCCTTAAAATAGAATGTATATGATTTAGTGTGTGAATCATTATACAATAATGTGTGTATATGATTAATGTATATAGTCCCATGGACGGAGGAGCCTGGTGGGCTGCGGTCCATGGGGTCGCGAAGAGTCGGACACGACTGAAGTGACTTAGCAGCAGCAGCAGCAGTAAAGTACCATGAGTAGAGTCCATATAACAAAATCATTAATTATGGAGAAGATTACATTGTTAAAACTATCATTTTATCAATCCTTTTTTGCTGCATGTGTATTTTGAACTGGATTGTATAACCTTGAGTATAAAAAAAATCATTGTTTTGGGCCTCAGTAAAGTAAAATGAGTGGCCCAGATAATTTAAAGGCCCCCGTTCAGCTCAAAACCATTGACTTATTTTTTTACATTGTGACTGAGTGTCCTTGATGCAGGCGGCAGGGTTGATTGTGAAGGACACAGGTTCTGTGTCTGACTGACTGTGTTCTCATTTTGACTTTACTCTTACTTCATTGGGTAGCCCTGGAAAAGTATGCCTTGGTTTTGTTCTTTTAAAATCTGTAAATTAGGGATAATAGTATCTGCCTCATAAGGGTGCTGTGAAGCTTAAATGGTTCTGGTACATGCTTAGAAGAACACCCTGGACATAGTTTTTGCTCAATAAAGATTTCTTCTTCCTCTTCTTCCTCCTTCTCGCCTCTCTTTCATCTTCGTATGGTGTTTTGATTATTTGCAAAACACCATAGGAAGTGCTCTTACGAATAAAAAAGAACTGGTACCCTTAGTCTAATCAAGATTTACTTGTGCTGGCTAGTATACAAAGAGTTTATTATAAGGATATAATAGGCAGTATTAGGCTGTCGAGGGTGAGGTTCCCTGGGAAACAGGTACTGGGATGGAGATTGGTATGCAGGGCATTTACTGAGGAGTTTGATTGGGGTCATCCCCTGTGGAGATGAGGCCCAGACAGTGGGACTGGCCAGAGGGAGCAGCTGAACTCTGATGCAGTCCCAGTGACGGCCTCAGCCCTTTCCAAGGGATGTTCTGGAACTTGGAGAGGCCCTTCAGTGTTGTTGCAGGCTGGAGCAAGGAGCTCAGACCTTTGCATGGGGTGTTGACTAGTCATGGACATGGGTTGCCACTGGAAGGGACATGACCTGGAATGAGGTGGTATTCTTCAGTCTTCAGAGGGGCTGGCAGCCAAGAATAGTCTTCCGGAAGCATTCCCAACTGCCGGGGGAGATGAAGCCTCCTTTCTTTCAGGAGAGTCTGTTGGCTGATTCTGTGCACCTACCAGTTCTCAGGGGCTGAGAGCTAAATTAAGCCAGTCTTTCCAGGGTTGGAGCAGGGAGGTTAGGAAGGGAGGCTGTGCTGCTCATTTCTCAGGAACCATGTGAATCTGCTTCTCTCTGCCCCATTCTCTTGCCTCTCTGACCACAGGCTTTCTTATGTGTGCACTTTGCTTAAGGCCCACAATGGCCACCAGCTCAGAGCCTGCATGAGTTTAAGGTTCCAGTGCCCATCATGACTGCCCTCAACCCCTGTGTCTTAGTTCAGTGTATGAGAGAGACTGGCTGGCTTCGACCAGCCTGTCAGTGAACAACCTCTTGCCACCTCCAGCTTGGATCACCGTCCACTGCCAGTCCAGTCACTGAGCTGGCATGTTATACCTCTTCTATCCAGGAGTTGTGGCCAAATTAGGCTCCATTAAACATGTCTATGGCACACTTAGGAGCATCTCCAACGTGCCAGGTGGTATTCAAGGTACAGAGGCTATTGCGGAAAATCCAGCTGATAACAGCCTCATGGAGACATGTTCTATTGAGGGGAGACTGACTGAAGAAATTTATTTATAAGACCCAATCCAAGCAGGGCTTGGGGACCTTGAACAGCACTCCCATGGGGCACAGGCAGTGACGTGCCCGGGGAGCAAGGAGATGTGCTCCTGATTTGTTGTTATCTTCTCTCTCCCTTGCGTTTTCAGATGTTTCCTTCTGACTGGCTCCCCATTGCTAAATAACATCTCCTCATTTCCAAACCTGGCTTGTCTTTCAGTAGCAGCATCTTTCTTACCTCTGCTTTCCCCTGAGCTCCCTGCTGGCCATCCTTCCAGAAGTCAACCCCACCATGTCTGATGGCCTCGGCCCGTAAACCAGCAGCTTTCCTGTCTTCCCCTCCTGCAGTGGAGTTCACAGTCATCCTCACAGACGGAAACCTTAGGATGACCTTCAGCTCTGCTCTTTCCATCCAGCCAGTTGTACAGTCATTTAGAGTCTGTTTCTCACATTTGTCTCCTCCAACTAGTCCTGGCAGGATCTTCTTAACTGCTCCTCTTGGCTCCAGTCTCTCCTTTCCAACCCATTAGTTGGTCAGATTAATATTCCTGAAATGCACTACTGATGTCACATTCTTTGACTCAATTCTTTTCTGGATAGAGTTCAGCCTCCTTCTCTTGGTATCTCAGAACCTCCTTCATTTGGCTTCAGCTTGCCTGTCCAGCTGACCTTCTACTTTCCCTACTGTTGATGCTCCAGGCACCTGGAAAGAGTCCCCAGGTTGGTTCCAGGCTTCCCTACCTGCACACCTTTGGGTGGTTCCTTCCTCTTCTTGACTTTTCCCTTATTTTCCTCTGCCCTTAACTCGTCTTTCTTTTTAGAAGCTCTTCCTGATTCACTCAGCCAGTAATGGCTCATTTTGCCCTCTTCTGAACTCTTCAAATTCTATCTAAATCTCACTGCCACCCGTTCCCACTTGTTAACTGTATTGCAAGCCCTTCCACGCATACTTGATATCCCCTACCTAGTGGCTGAGCCAAAGGGTAGCTTCAGCCTCTCCTCCCCAAGTCACCTCATATAAATACATAATCTAAATGAAAATAGGCTTTCCTTATTCTCAGCCAGCTTCAAAGGAATTTTCCATGTGTCCTCTTCCAGCAGATTGCCACCTCGAGGCTCTGTTTGTACAGAAAGTCTGGAGTTGCCCCAGTTTTTTCCATACTGGAGGTCTTTGCAGACAGGATCAAGAGTCAGTCATCTTTCAGTTCTCCTCAAGGTGCAGAATGTGGCCACTTAGGGAAGACTTGGCTGAAGGAATGATGGTGATGGATGAATGAATGAATGCCACAACATACAACCTCCTCTGAGATTTTCTGTTTTTTCTCCATGGAGATGAGCACACTTTTGTCTCCTCTGATTGGCTGTTTTAGAGGAGTGCTCTAGATTTCAGTAGTAAGCTTTCATTTCCTGACTGTCTTGTGAGAGAAAAAGCAACAAACTTACAGCTTTAGGCAGGTAGCAAACATCCCTTAGAGTCAAAACTCAAGAACTGCTGCTGCTGGCTGCTGCCCTCAGTGGGCTGTCTATGGGCCCCACTCCCCTGAGTGTGTACCAGAACTGTTCTGTGGCTTTTGCCTTTGTTTCTCCATCTGTGCGTGGAGAATGCTCCTGTTTCCTCTTCCGGGTTGCACTTGGCCTTGAAAATAAATGTGGAAAAAGTGTCTGGGGTGATGGCTGGGTCTCTCTTTATGCTGGCCCCTCTGGAGTCCTCTTTCTTCCCTGACCTTCTTACTTCCAGGCTCCAGCACCAGATACGTCATCAGGCCTCTGCCGGGCTGACTCTTCACTGGGAACATTCTCCACGACACCCCTCCTAGACCCATGGGCTCCTCTTTAGCCTTTAGATTTCTGTTGAGATGTCACTCCTTTCAGGAATCCCTCTAGCCTCCTGGACCTCCTTTTTCTCCATGAATTCTAATTGCTTATCAGGCTACCTCCCTGGTTTGCACACTCCACAAAGGTAGGGCAGGGTCTGCCTTGCTTACCATTGTGTCCCCAGTGCTGAGCATAGCACTGGACACATAGTAGGCACTCAACAGATACATGCTGAGTGAATGGACAGAGGCATAGGAGGATGGGCAGATGGAACAGGCACTGTGTACCTGTTAGCCACTGCCACAGAACTATGCACGACAACTGCTTACACAACTCAGTGACATCAGTGCATCTGGAGTAAGCTGGATGTCATCTAGGCAGCTCTGTTGATCTTGGCTGGGCCCACTCACATGGGCCAAGGGCACAACTGGGGCAATGTTTTGGGACTAGGGCAACCAGGGCGATGCAGCTGCACTCCCATGTCTCCTGTCATCCTGCAGGCTAGCCTGGGCACGTGCTCCTGGCGAGGGCAGGGGCGTAAGAGCAGGTAGAAACACCCAAGGTCTCTGGACCCCAGGCTGAACCTGACATACCACATTCTCTTGACCAAAGCAAGTCATAGGCCAGCCCAGACCCAAGGGGTAGGGAAATAGACTTTACCCCTTAGTGAGAAAAGAACTGTCAATTCACATGACAAAGATAGTAGATACAGGGAGGGGCTAAAGAAGTTTGGGGCATTTAATGAAACCTGGCAGTTTGGGCATAGTTCACCACTAGCTGGGGCCTCAGGGAGGTCACACCTCTCAGGTGGGTTTCCTCACCTGGAAAATGGGAATGATGCTGTCCTCCCTGCCCATCTCATAATTACAAGGAGTTCGTTCTTTCTTTCTTTAGCCAACTCTCAGAATTTGGGAAGTAGTTTCTAATCTTCACAGTGCTGTGATGTGGGCAGCAGGATTGCTCTCCCCTGGGCACTGGCCCAACGAAACTGGGGAGGAAAGTGGGACAGAGGAGGGGTTGGTGGCGAGACCAGGAACCTGCCTGCCGGCCCCACATCCTTGGTTTCCCACATCTCAGGTTCTCCATTGTGAACTGGAGGCCACGTGGGGTTTCATAAATAATGGATGTAAATGGGTTTTGAAAAGCATTGAGCATTATGTGGTTGTAAGGTATTATTAGACACAGGGCCACCTTTGCCAAAGTAGCTATTTGATGAGTCTGGCTTTACCCCATGGCACTTCCTCTGTCTCCCCAGGAGATGAGATGGTTGGGAGTGAATTGTTCTATAAAGATGTTTCCATAGCCCAAGAAAATGACAAGTGACTCTTGCTGGGTGTCCTTTTTCTGCATGAGCCCCATGCAGCTCTGCCTGCAGAATTACTGGTGGTTGTGCCCCAGGTTCCCCTGCCTGCCACCTGCCCAGAGTAGAGACATGCTATGTTGGTGCTTTCTCACCCTCATTTTCTTTTGTTCAATCCTACATGGTCACCCCTCAGATAAAAGTCCATGTGTCTGGAGGAGAAGGAGACATTTCCTTCATCTCTCCTACCCTCCCTTGAGTTTATGGCTCTTGGTAATTAGCATCTCTGAAATGCTAATGGGAGGTATACTTGGACACTGGAGCTAAACTGGATCCATGGGGATTTCTCCCACTGGCTTGGGAGGAAAACCTCCATCACAACAGCAGCCCTCTCTGGCTCTGGATACAGTTCCCAGGGGTGGGAGGTGGGGCTTTGGACCTTTATTGCTGAACTTGGAAAAGGGGGCTTCTGAAAAATGGGCCTTGCGGAATGGGAGGAAGAGGTCAGAGAAAGTAATGCAATGTCTGGGTGCCTCTCTGAGCCCACAACAACTCTGGGTTGCACTCTGACATCTGCTGCTGTGGCTCCAGCGTAGGCTGCAGTCCTTCAAGAGGCTTCACGTCTTTCCAGAGGCCGTCGCTTCTGGCTCGTCATGTGGAAGCACCTGGTTCAGAGCATGTCCAGGTCCCACAGAAGTGCAAGAGGAAGCGCTTGAACACTTCTTGCTGACAGCACAGTGTTATTTTTCTCTTCCCTCTCTCATGATTCTTTCATGAATCATTGTGCCCGGAATCTAGCCAGGAGCAGTTCATTTGGCTTATGGTTCTGTCCCTGGAATTGGGGACCCTGGTACTCTGGTAAGTGAGAAGCCGAGGCGCTGAGACTAGGGGAACAAGCCTTCCTGGGCTCACACATCCTGAGCTCAGGTTCTGGCTGCAGCATGTGGCAGCCCTGTGACCTTGGGGAGGTTATCCAATAAGCCTCAGTTTCCTCATCCACAAGCTCCTCTAAGTGGGCAATCACACTAAGTGAGATCAGTTGTGTGAGATTGCCTCCAGCAGATAGATTTTGAATTTGAGTCAAGGTGGATCAACCTTGGATTCCTTATCTCAATTCTCCAGTGACTCCTGTGATGTTCAAGTTCTTTACAGAAGGGGAAATCTGGGCAGGGGCCCAGCAGTGCCGGATGTCCAGAAGGTCCCTCACATGTGCCATGAGCAAGTGTGTGCTCATGCTGTAGCTGACATCTGCTTCCTGCCAGGAACCAAGAGTGAGGCGCCACCCCCTTCCCCCAGCAGGGTGCCCTTGTGGGATTACCATCTCAGTTCCAGAGGCTGGTGCTAGTGCTCTCTGAGCTACATCCCCTTAGGCACCCCTTGATCCTGCTGCTCTGTTCCCAGAGCCATCTCTGTTCTAAGCCAGTGAGTGGAAGAAGCCCTTTTCTCTCACTCTGCTAAGCTTTATCATGAAGTCTCACAGGGTCTCCCATGAGACATTTGAATTGGGCCTTGAGGTATGAGTAGGAGTTCACAGAGTGAGGGAGGGGTAAATGTAATACCCATATTTTACTTAGAGGTTATCTCTTCTCCCAGACTGTTCTCCTTCTCACAGGGGTATAAACTCAGCTACACACGCAGATGTGGGGTTGCCTGTCTGACACCTTTGGTCTCAGTTTCGGCTCAGAACTGCCTTTGTGTGGCAGCGGCAGCATATCACATCCTGGCCTTCATCACCACCAGCCAAGCTGGAGCGGAACTCTGAGCTGGACACAGTAAAGGAGAGGCTCTCTGTGGTGGCTGCTGCCAGAAACTCCGCATTTGAAAGTGGCTTGGTGCCACTGCATGCCCAGGGCTCTGTAAAAGTTAAGAAAGAAGGATCTGTCAGTCATCACATGCAATGCCTGCTTTGTGGAAGGAACTTACTCTCTCAGCTGAGCCTCCCTGTCTTTGAGTGTAGGATCACAGGAGCCTCCTGACTGGTCTCTTCTCCCATCTCCTCTCACCTGTCCCCCATGCTGCACTGACAGTGGGGTCGAGTCTGAGGCCTCAGATGTGGCCTTCAAGGTCATCCACGACCTGGCTCAGAAGAACCCTTCCCAGATGAGCTTCTGTGTACTGTGAACTCCTTAATTTGTGGGCTCGCAGAGCCTTTTGACAGTCTCTGAACATGCTGGGCATTGCCAGACCTTGGGGCCTCACCCATTGACTTTACTCCCACCATTGTCTCTGCTCTTGCCTCACCCAGTGAACACCATCTGCCCTTCAAGGCCAGGCTCAGGTACCAAGTGAAGCCTCTGATGGCTTTGGCCATTAACCATGGTCCCTGCAGGGGCCCTGCTTCCTTCTTAGTGAGCTCCTAAGCTCTTTTGCACATTTCCATCCTAGTTCATTGCTGCAATTTTTGTATTTGTTAGTCTCCATTGAATTTCTCAAGGGCACGTCTGTTGTTGTATCTTCCTGTCCTCTCAAGGAGCCTGGCAGATGCTAACTGATGTTGAATGAAAGTGTAAATGAGTGATAGACTATAGTAATAGGAAGTTAGATATGAATTGGGTCATCCACATCTTAGGAGGAACGGAGGATTTTGATTTGAGTAAAACATAAACGTTTATAAAGATTGAGAGAAAAGGAAGTATCCATGAGATTTCCAGGTCTAGGTAGAAACAAGAAACTTTTTATCTCCCTTCTGAGCATTCTGAAGAGAATTGCTATAGGTGAAGCTAAAGCAATTAACTTAAAGAAGAAAGAAAAGAAGAATACATGGGCATGAATAAGGATGAATTTTCAGATTTAAATATGGATAGTGCCCTAATATACCACTCAATATAAATTTCCTTCTATCTTAATGATTATGTATTTCTTCCGGCAATGTGTTCTAAATTATATTCTGAATAAAAATTCAGCTTCAGAATAAATAAATACGGATAGTGCATATGTAACATATATTGGATACTCAGGCCAAGCACATTACATGCATAACCTCCTTTAACGATCTTAACAACACCCTAAAGGAGTTATTCTGTTTCTCCAAACATGAGGATAAATAGGAGCTAGTGAGGATAAGAGAGAGAACTAGAGAGAAGAGAAGGGCATTTCAGGCAGAAGACTAGCAAGTGAAGGGCTCTGAGGCAGGAAAGGTGTTGGTGTGCTCAAGCAACAGAGAAAGCTGGGGAGCCAGAGGACAGTGAACAAGGGGCAGACAAACCAGAGGATGCCGTGCTAGATGGAGAGAGCACATCCCACGGAGTCTTGTAGCCGCTCCAGGGCTTGGTCTGTTATCCTGAAAGAGATGAAATCCACTGAAGGGTTTTAGGCTGGAGGTGAAGAGTGGGGAGGAGAGGGGACGTGCTGCCGGTGACATGAGTGAGATTTTTACTTTCTAAAGAAGAACTAATTTGAAAACATTGGAAATGGGACAAGTGTGATATGGACACTGGTGGAAGAGGCTGTTGTGGTTCTCCAGGTCAGAGATGATAGAGGCTCTCATCAGGGTTGTGGTAGAGGTGGAGAGAAGCAGATGAATTTAGAAGTCCTGGGGCAGCAGAAGGACTTGGGATGGAGGTGTGGGTGTAAGGGAGAGGTAAGGTGATGGTCAGTTTGTAACTTGAATGAGTAGGGGATTCAACGTGCTGTGTCCTCACTTAGGTGATATGTGGGGAGAGAAGGTTCAGGGTGGGAGTGAGGGACAGCTCATGGGCACAGGAGTGTGGAACTCCCTGGGAGGAAACGCTGGCTCTGATGATCACTGAGGTCCCTGGAATTCCAGAAAGTAGGACCAACCCAGGTCAGATCATCCCACTCCGTCACAGGTGCTTATAGATCCCTTATGTCCCCTTCTTATGAGAAGCAGTGGACCCAGAGCCTCATGAAGACTGGTTTTGCCTCGCACTCCTCAACCTCTCCAAGACAGATACTGAAAAGGAATCAGCACTGGCATTTGTGTTTTTGCGGTATTCCTTGATGACATTTCATATATTTCCTACCATGAAGTGCAGGATCCAAAGATGACATTTTATGTTCATTTCCCCCATAAGGTGACCCACAGTAGCTACCCTCACTCAAGAGGGAGGATATAGGAGTTGAACAGAAGGGAACAGGCAGTGCTTTGGAAGTCAGAATCTGCTATTGTTGTGTTCTTGCCAGCATTTCACCTCACTGTTGGGATAAATCACTAGAGGCCAAGGGAAGAGGAAGGGGAAGGACAAGGGGCTGGAGCTCATCTGTATGTAAAGGGTACAGGCGGTGGGCACTTGGCTGGGAGGTGATTCCCATAGAACTATAGAGCACATAACCTGAATTATGCCCAAACGGGCCACAGAGGGGTATTATACCAAGAAATTGCCCACTTGGTTAATATTCAGTAAGCTCTTAATGCTGAAATAGACCTTAATACCAAATACCAGAGAAGGCAATGGCAACCCACTCCAGTACTCTTGCCTGGAAAATCCCATGGATGGAGGAGCCTGGTGGGCTGCTATCTATGGGGTCACACAGAGTATGACATGACTGAAGCGACTTAGCAGCAGCAGCAGCAGCAGACCTTAATACAACCATTCGGCTTTCTGTGGAATTTGAAGCCCAGAGTTTCACTGAAGCCCAGAGTTTGATCCATCAGTTCAGTTCAGTCGCTTAGTCGTGTCCGACTCTTCACAACCCCATGGACCACATAACGCCAGGCCTCTCTGTCCATCACCAACTCCCAGAGCTTACTCAAACTCATCTCCATTGAGTCAGTGATGCCATCCAACCATTTCATCCTCTGTCGTCCCCTTCTCCTATTTTCAATCTTTCCCAGCATCAGGGTCTTTTCAAATGAGTCAGCTCTTTGTATCAGGTGGCCAAAGTATTGGAGTTTCAGCTTCAACATCAGTCCTTCCAATGAACACTCAGGACTGATCTCCTTTAGGATGGACTGGTTGAATCTCCTTGCAGTCCAAGGGACTCTCAAGAGTAGGACCAAAAAAGCAATTCATTGACCCACTGACCGAGAAGAGTGAGGCTATTTGGCCAACATCTCATGAAGAATTATGGCCCCAGCAGGGAACAGAAAGAACCCACTACATTCTGCTGCCAAGTGGCAAGCAAATAAACATGAGGTGTTTTTCTTCTTTGGTAATAGGACCCAAGACATAGAAATATGTACTTGGCAGAGAGTTTCATATTGCATTAGAAGGACAAATGGATTGATACTGAGGTAGTAAGTGCTTGCTCTGAGCCCAAGTGTGAATGATGGCATTCCAGCCTGGTGATATTTGCTGTGCTGCCGGAGGCATGTCTGCTAAGGACACTGTAACCTCCTCCTCTGTGGTTGAGCTTGTGTCACTTTTGCAGTTGGTGGAGACGTGCAGCCACATTTTGTTCTAATTTGCAGGTAATGGACTCTTATAAGGTGTAGTAATAATCATACCATGAAGAATTACACCTGTTTAACTTTACTGTTCACAGAACTCTTTTATGTATGTATATATTTTCTAGTTTGATTTTTACCGCAATTCATAGGTAAGTCTCATAAATCCCAGTTTACGGATAAGGTTAATACCTTGAGACAGAGCTAGAATTAACTCAGAATCTATTTTTTTTCAAGTCCATGTTTGAGTAAAAAATGGTCTTACCAGACCACAGCATGTACATGTGCTAACATTATCTGTGCTCAGGCTTGTAACCCATTTTTAAGCCATTTGGCAACCATAATAATTCTGTACTTTTTTTTCTGGGCCTTTTCTTAAAAGTTCTCTGGACTCAGCATTTGAGAAGGTACATAACTGGACTCCTTTTGTCATGTCTCATGCACCCCCTCTGTCCTCTGAGGCATGGAAAGTCTCCTGAAGAGATTCCCTTGAAGGTTCCTGATTGACAATAGGAACTGAGAGTGGAGATTGTAAAGACTTGCTTGATGTACACCTTAAAAATAAAATTCCTTCAAATAATCAGGCCCCCTCTCTGGCCTCCTTGAAAATTTAACCTCTGCCTCTGTTGTGGAATGGACAAAGATTCCCTTTGAAAACTTGCAGAATTTTATACACATACACACACACGAATGCACACTGGCCCAACCCATCTTGTCTCTCATTCTCTCCTTTCTAAAAATCATTGGCAAAAAGTTGCAAAGTTGCCAGGATGAGGTAATGGGCAATAATTCATGCGGCTCTCAGAAATGTAAATCACTTAGCCTGATGTAGTACCTTTCCATCCCAGGCAAGCCTCAGTGAGCAGTAGCTGCAATGTGCATAGAGTATTTGGGCTTCACCGAGGCCTTGGATGTTCTTCCATGTGGCATTCTCATTAGAAGGTCAAGGAAATTCATCCTGCATTCTGTTACTGTCAGGTGAATGCACACATGGCTGGAGGCACCTTTTCAATGAAGATTAGCACTCTGGCCCCGACTGGTCATTTCAACATGAGTTAATGGGGTCAAGGTGGGGACAGCCATGACAGAGTCGGATCTGCCCTGCTCTGGGTTTCAATCCATCAGGGCTGGCACTAGCTAAAGTGACATTTGCTGGGAAGACTTTCCAGAGTCATAAACTAGAGGTTTATAGATCCTCTTTGTTTAGCAGATACGGCATTAACATCAAAGAGTGAATGTTAATATATTTGGTCGGATCTGTGCTCTCTGTATTGTTTTATACCAGTTCTCTAATCACATTTTTGTTACCTGCCTAACCCCTGGAGATATTTGAGGCTGTCACCCTAGAGGAGATGCTACCTTACTAGAATCAACCATGGCCTTTCCAGGGCCTATTGATAGTATTTTTAAAAATTTACTACTCTGCCTATATTAGAGGTATAAGGCCCATTATGTAGAGGATTTGAAAAATACAGAAACAGAAAAGCACAGTAATTAGTACAGGTATTGGAAACTTAGGTCCAAGGGGTCAAATGTGGCCCATTGCCTGCTTTTATAAAGTTTTACTAAAACACAGCCATGTGTATTTATTGCCACACTGTCTGTGGCTACTCTTTCACTACAAGGGTAGAACTATGTGGTTGCAGTAGAGAATGTATNACAGAAAAGCACAGTAATTAGTACAGGTATTGGAAACTTAGGTCCAAGGGGTCAAATGTGGCCCATTGCCTGCTTTTATAAAGTTTTACTAAAACACAGCCATGTGTATTTATTGCCACACTGTCTGTGGCTACTCTTTCACTACAAGGGTAGAACTATGTGGTTGCAGTAGAGAATGTATGGCCTGCAAAACCTAAAAGAGTTATTCTCTAGCCCCTTATGAAAAAGTTTAGAAAGTTATGGCTTAGCACCTAGGTGCTCAGGAAATATTTATCAAAGAAACAAATTAATCTGTAATCCCACCATGTGGAGATGACCACAGTTCACACTTTGGTGTATATTCTTTAGTTTTTCTCTGTTTATAAATACCTATAGTCATATTTTAGGAAGGCTATACCTCCTATTTTTGTAACCCACTTTTGTTATTTAACTATATATTATGGTCATTTCCCAATTAACTTACATGTTAACTACTATATTAACTATAATAATTATTAGATCATTATATTATTAACTGTTATACAGCACAATTTATTTATTTATTTAAAAAATTGTTTATTTTGTTTCAGGGTATAGCTGATTAACAATGTTGTGATAGTTTCAGGTGAATAGCAAAGGGACTTGGCCATACATATACATGTATCCATTCTTCCCCAAACTCCTCTCCCATTGAGGCTGCCACATTAACATTGAGCAGAGTCCCATGTGCTATACCATAGGTCTTTGCTGGTTATCAGTTTTAAATACTGAAGTATGTACAGTTCAGTGCAGTTCAGTCACTCAGTTGTGTCCGACTCTTTGTGACCCCACGAATCGCAGCACACCAGGCCTCCCTGTCCGTTACCAACTCTGGGAATTCATTCAGACTCAGGTCCATCGAGTCAGTGATGCCATCCAGCCATCTCATCCTCGGTCGTCCCCTTCTCCTCCTGCCTCCAATCCCTCCCAATATCAGAGTCTTTTCCAATGAGTCAGCTCTTCGCATGAGGCGGCCAAATTACTGGAGTTTCAGCTTTAGCATCATTCCCTCCAAAGAAATCCCAGGGTTGATCTCCTTCAGAATGGACTGGTTGGATCTCCTTGCAGTCCAAGGGACTCTACAGGTCCATCCCAAATTCCTTATGTGTCCCTTTCTACCATCCTCCCCCCAGCAACCATAAGTTCATTCTCCAAGACTGAGTTTCTGTTTTGTAAGTTCATTTGTATCATTTCCTTTTAGATTCCACATATAAGGGATATATTTCTCTTTCTCTATCTGACTTACTTCAGTCAGTATGACAGTGTCTAGATACATCCATGTTGCTACAAATGGCATTATTTCATCTTTTTAATGGTTGAGTAATATTCCATTGTATTTATGTACCACATCTTCTTTATCCATTCCTCTGTTGATGGACACTTAGGTTGCCATATCTTGGCTATTGTAAACAGTAAACAGCATGATTTTTAAATTGCAGAGAAGTTTATTGCATGGATGTATGAGGATATTTAACCAGTATCCTGTTGTTGGATTATGTTATGTTATGTACAAGTTTTTACTTTTATAAATAATGTTGTGATATAAATTTCTGCACATACTTTTTTTGGTGTATGCCTCTGAAAAGGGAATTGTTTCATCTCATGTTGCAAGTTATTTTTTCACCTAGGTATGCCTTATCTTCACATACACTGGCAGTTCCTTGAAGGCAGGGATCCTGTTGTAAACATATTTCCACCACAGCTCCTCTTGTTCTCTAACACAGACCTAGTAGGCATTCAGTAAATGCTTGTGGGTTTGTATAATAGATGCCCAGCTACTTCTCTCTGCTTCTCTGGATCCTATAAATCCCACCTCAGCTCTTCTCCTTTGTGAGATCTTAGCTGACTCTTTAGCACCCCAAGGTCCCTNCATATTTCCACCACAGCTCCTCTTGTTCTCTAACACAGACCTAGTAGGCATTCAGTAAATGCTTGTGGGTTTGTATAATAGATGCCCAGCTACTTCTCTCTGCTTCTCTGGATCCTATAAATCCCACCTCAGCTCTTCTCCTTTGTGAGATCTTAGCTGACTCTTTAGCACCCCAAGGTCCCTCCTTCTGGTCACCTGAATTTCTATATCACTCACTACTTAGACCACATTCTATCATTCTTTAGAGCTTTTATAATGGTGTAATGTACACTGTATAAGTTTCCCATGGCTGCTATAACAAATTACTGCTTATCTGGTGACTTAGCACACACTAATTCTCTCATCGTTATAGAATCCAGAAATCTGAAGTCAGTTTCACCAGTCCAAAGTTAGGATGGTGTCAGAGGGCCCCACTTACTCCTTCCAGAGATGCTAGGGGAGAACTGTTCCTTGCCTCTTCCAGGTTCCAGAGCTGCAGGCATTCCCTGGCTTGTGGCCACATCACTCCCGTCTTTGCCTCTGTAACCTCATCACCTCCTGCTTTTCTGTCTGTGCCAGTCTCTTTCTTTCTCTTTCCTATAAGGTCACTCATGATTCCATTTAGAGTCTGCTTGGATGACTCAGGATAATCTGCTTATCTCAAGATTCTTAACCTAATTGTATCTGCAAAGTTCTTTTCTGCCATTTAAGGTGATAGTCACAGGTTCCAGGGATTAGGAACTGAATCCCTAGAGGGGATTTCATTATTCAGCCTCCTACAACACATCATTTCCTTTGACCGGCTAGTTTATTCATCTAAAATATTTGCGAGGAACCAACTTGGTGGTTGACACCGACATTGTGCTTAGTGCCTGTCGTCACAACAGAGAAGAAAGGACTTGGATATGAAGAACTGTAATCAAAAGAGCAGTGGCCAAAACGCTGGGAGACATAGATTTTGGTACCACATTGGGGTAAGGGTCTCTGTTCCTCAGTTTCCCTTTAGCGGATTAAGGGGCTAGACCAATTATTGTTTCCTGAAGTGAAGGATGAGCACTACTGATGGTGTGTATATATAGGATAATTTTAGGTGGTTCACAGAGACAGAATTAAATAGCATTGACTCACACAAATAGATACTTTTTTTTAATTCTCCTTCAACCCCTCTTAAGGAGAAAATTGCTATTAGGTGCTAGTGTGTCTTCAACATTTCCTCTAATACTTACCAAACTCTTTTTATTAAAAAAAAAAAAAAATGAAACCACTGGTCTCAGCTACAGACTCTAGGTAGACTTTAATAACATTATTTTATGGTCATTGTATTTATTTTTCAGTTGCCTTCCATTAATGGAGAGTGACTTAGGTTTTTCCATTTATGAGAATACTATAAAGTATCCCTTGTAAAAAGTGAGGTGATATAGAGAAATATATTTTTAAAAATACAGGATAGAGAGCTTTTAGAGAATGGGAAATGTGGGAATGACTCTGAACTTTGGGAAGCACTTAGATGTTTCCAGGGGTCCTTAGTTCTGTGACTTCTGGATTCTAGGAGCAGGGTAGGATTGGAAACATAAAGGAAAATGCCCTTGGTCAGAGGATGCAGCTGGAAATTCAGGAATTAATGATTCCTGATCTTTTCCCATTTAAATGCAGCTGATCTTTCAAGGACCATTGAACAGCAAAGCCATGAATATTAACCTCGTATTGAAAATTGATCATGTCCCATTTTAACTCACAGCTTCTGGTAGGAGGAGCCATGGCCTTATTCTGATCGTTCTTTGCTTTTCACTGAACATCTGGAAGGCGGGTAGGCAACTTCTGTCTGACTTCTTCTTGAGAAGGAATCGCTGCTATTTGGACACAGCCCAGATGCTATAGGGAAACCCCCTCTCCCACCCACTTGGCTTTGAACTCTGCTTGAGAGACCTGCTTTAACAACTGAGGTAGGGATGCTTACAATGCTGCAGAGCTGGGTCTGTGCTTTGGATCACAGTGGGGCGTGGCAGTCGCATCTCTCATCTTGTCAACCATGATTGTAATTCCTTAGTTTGTTTGGAACCAGGTAGTTTCCTCTTAGAGGAAGATTTTCCTGGTTGACAAATAGCATGGTCATCACCATCATTAAATAATTCTTTTTTTTTTCTCCAAAAGATTAGCCCATGTACTGTGCTTTCTTTCTGGGGGAGGGTCTGGTGGTGAGAAGCAGAGGGAAATGCCAGTCACTTCACCCAGCTCCTTTCCAGCATATGTGTTTTTTCACCCCCCAGTAAGCTGGGAGTGGACATAATTTGTTTCAAGGAGGACTTGAATCAATGTGATTTGATCATCTATTCTAAGCCTGGCCTTCAATACCCTGAGTAACTATGAGATGGATAAAGACAGAGTATCAAAGCTTGGCTGACTTGGAATAGTACATATAGTAAGTGCTCAGGAGTCCACCGTGGCTCTGAGGGTAAAGAATCTGCCTGCAATTCGGTAGACCTGGGTTCGATCCCTGGGTCGGGAGGATGCCCTGGAGAAGGCAGTGGCACCCCACTTCAGTACTCTTGCCTGGAAAATCCCATGGACGGAGGAGCCTGGTGGGCTGCAGTCCATGGGGTTGCTGAGGGTCGGACACGACTGAGTGACTTCACTTTCACTTTTCACTTTCATGCGTTGGAGAAGGAAGTGGCAGCCCACTCCAGTGTTCTTGCCTGGAGAATCCCAGGGACGGGGGAGCCTGGTGGGCTGCCGTCTATGGGGTCGCACAGAGTCGGACACGACTGAAGCGACTTGGCAGAGCGACTAACACACACACACACACACACACACACACACACACACACAGGCACCCAGGAAACATCTCTGGCAAGTGATACATGATTTAGAGCTTAATGATTAGGTGAAATTAGGCAAATCACTTCACCTCTCTGTGTCTCAGTCTCCTTTTTTTGCAAAAGGGAATAACAGTAGTAGGGACTTCTTCCTAAGGAGACAATTTGTGGGAAGCACTAAGCAGTCATTTTCTGCTGTTTTTTCCTTCCAGAATTTTGCAGATGGGAAAGCCAAGGCCCAGAGAGGCTAACTGATTTGCTGAAGTTCACACAGCTATCAAGCTTCAATGCCAGGCTCTGAACTCAGCAAGTCTGATCCCAGACTCAGCTCTTGGCACCGCATCACCCAGTGGCTCATTTATCAGGGCTGAGGCAGCGATGAGATTTGAGAAACAATCCCATTCTGGGTCTGATCCCTTGTGTGGGTGGGGAGCAGAGCTAGCCGGCAGGGTCAGGCCCAGGCCAGCGGGGTTTGAATCCTGCGATTCCCACAGGTCCTTTACCTTCTCATGGGCCTCAATTTCCTGTAAAATGGTGTGATAGACACCCGATCCCTGCCGCCCATTTCTGTGGTCAGAAGTGATGAAGGATGCGAAGGGGCCTGGTCAAAGTTAATCACGGACGGACTGATGTCAGTGGTAGGGGTCCTGGGCAAAATGAGAGAGATAATTTAATAGAAGGTGCTGTAAGCCTGCTGGAGTCTGCAGACAGGAGCTTGCTTCTAGAGGGGAGGCGAGCTCCGCTGGGCCGGGCGCGCGGCCGGCGGTGGTTGCCGGGGAAACGGCGCGAGCCGCTTCTGGCCTGGCAGCCGGTGTGCTCCGCCCCTACCCGCCGGGCGAGGACCCGGGCGCCCTCTGGGTTTCGGGGCTCCATGACGAGGTGCCTTTTTAGGTACACGAGGCTGGGAGACCTGGCTAGGGTGCAAGGCCCGCGCCGGGGTCGTGGAGCTTTCGGTGCAGGACTCAGAGAAGGAAAGAACCGTGGGCCCAGGCTTGCGAGGAGGCGGGGAAGGAAGCGGGGGGAACCCAGCGCCAAGAGGCCGAAGGATGATTCAGCGGGCTGTCGCGGGGCGATACACAGTCCTTGAGGGCCTGTGGACAGAGGGCGCTGCCTGGGCCTGAGAGTCAGCTAGCTCTGCTCACTCTGCGTGGCTGCAGCGGCAGTGACAGCCCCTTCTTGCCATTTATTGCCTACCCGCTAGGTACCAGGCACAGGGTACCAGGCACAGGGAACCTCATGTGCACACCACCTCTCGCCCTTTTGACAAACCCACCAGGAAGGTATTGTTATTCCCAATTTTATAGACTAGAAAAGAGACTCGGAGAACCAAAGAGACTTATACAAAGTGAAGAAAACCAGGTTTGGAACCCAAGCTGCTGCTGCTGCTGCTAAGTCACTTCAGTCGTGTCCGACTCTGTGTGACCCCAGAGAGGGCAGCCCACCAGGCTCCCCCATCACTGTGATTCTCCAGGCAAGAACACTGGAGTGGGTTGCCATTTCCTTCTCCAATGCATGAAAGTGAAAGGTGAAAGTGAAGTCGCTCAGTCGTGTCCGACTCTTAGCTACCCCAGGCTGGCTCTCCCCAAAGCCTGCAGGCTGTTTCCTTCCTGCTATGTCCTGCCACCTCTCAGTGGAGGCTGTTTGTAGAGGGTCTTATAGGCGTCTGGCACATCCCACACGTTATTTCTAGTCTGATCTTTGTAGCAGTTCTGCAGGATATCTGTGGTTACCTGCCTTTTGCAGACTGGAAAACAGCTCAGAGAAAATGACTTGTCTGCCCAAGACCTCACAGTGGCCTCTGGCAGAGACAACAGTCCACCTCATGAGAGGAGCTGGGCTCCAGGCTCTGCTCTGTCCATCCTCTCTGCCACAATGCCTCTCGTTATGCTGGAGGAGGATGGCAGTGGATCCCTCAGGATGCTGTGCATTGGGCTGGCAGCAATGAGAATGGATCTCCATCTTGTTGTTCAGCGGGCCTCGCGGGCCCTATTGCACTGCTCTAGTTGGAGGGGTTGAGCATAAAATCTGAGTAATAAAACATGGATGTCACTCTTGCATTAGGTCTTTATTCCACCTGAGAAGATGAGAAATGGCCACAGAAAGCAATAGTAATGAATGAGAATCATAGCTAACCATTGTTGAGCCTCTCATATAGCGCTATCCAGTCGAATTTTCTTTAGTTGATGAAAGTATTCTGAAATGTCCAATATAGTAGCCATGCTTTTGAGCACTGGAAATGAGGCAAGTGCAACTGAGGAATGAATTTTTTATTTTGATCAAATTTAAAGAGCCACGTGTGGCTAGTAGCCACTAGGTGCAGTGCTAATGTATGTGGAGCACTGTATGAAAAACGTTCTCCTTGATGACTTCTCAACACTTAAGGCCACAGTCTGAGGTGTATTATTAACATCTCCATTTTTACAGGGGGAAATGAGACTCTGAGAAATGAGGAAATGTTCCCAAGTCCACCAGCTAAGTATGTTGCAGGGCNCTAGGTGCAGTGCTAATGTATGTGGAGCACTGTATGAAAAACGTTCTCCTTGATGACTTCTCAACACTTAAGGCCACAGTCTGAGGTGTATTATTAACATCTCCATTTTTACAGGGGGAAATGAGACTCTGAGAAATGAGGAAATGTTCCCAAGTCCACCAGCTAAGTATGTTGCAGGGCCAGGATTTGAACTGATGTTTCCCTCCACCACAGGAGGGCCTGAGGTCAAGGTCAGGTTGCAGTGGGGGTCATGGTGACAGCCAGAGCCAATGAGAATGGCACTGAGATGACAGATGGAATGTGGGGTGGAGATTGAACATGGAGTGGTACACGATCCTTGAAAGGGAAGGCATGGAGAACCCCAGGAAAAGCACCCTTAACTGGAGACTGGGTCAGCTTGGTTTCTGTCTACCCCTTTCTCTGGATTTGAGCCCTGGCTCTGCCACTTTCTGGGTGACCCTAGGTACTCACACCCTCTCCTTGTGTCTCAATTGTTCATCTATAAAGTAGGAATGAGAATAGTACCAGACTCAGGCAGGAATGTGCAGTTGTGTAACATACCATTCTCCTTGTTCGCTCCTGAAATTTCATCCTGAGGAAGATATACCAGCTGCCTCTGTGGACCAGAGGGACACACACTCACTGGATCTTGATTTTTAAGATGGATACAGCTTGTGAAAGTGGGGTCTTGCTGCCCCAGGGAGTGTCAAAAAACTTACCACATTTTCAGGACAGGGTGCAAGGATGAGAATTGAGTGGGGCCTGCTCTTCCAGTCATTCTCTGGCCCCTCCCTCTAGCCCAGGAGAGCCCTCCGCAGGCTAGGGGCAGAGGCCTCTGGGGACAAGTTATTGGCATTCTTAATTTCTAACTGGTCAGACCTGTTAACCAGAGCTGCAGGATCTGTATCACATTTCTGGCTTTGACTGACTTTCTTTGCTCTCCTTTTTATTGTGGAAAGTTTCAAACATTACAAAAAGTAGAGAGAATAGTATAACCCTCTTCCCCATGTTCTTCACCACAACTAAACTTCTCCAATCAACTCAAAGCCAAGCATGTTTTTGTTTGTTTGTTTGTTTTTACCCATAGTATGACCACTCCCCGGTCCCCCATCAAGGTTATTTTGAAGTAAATCCCAGCGTGTCAGCTTTCTAATTGTGCTGGTGACCCTCTCATAAATTTCTTGTGGGAGTGCAACTTGGTGAAATTTCAGGGAAGGGCACTTTTGCAGTCTCAGAATACTAAGACCAATCACTGCCTTTTGATCTGGCACTGCTAGGTGGAGAATTCATCACACAGATCACATCTCTGCATGTGTGCCAAGTGAGGCTTGTATATAGTTGTTTATTCCAGCACTTTGTATGGTGGTAAACGATTGCAAACAACCTGAAGGTCCAGGAAAGGGGGCTGGCTAAAAAAAATTAACATTTGGAGTATAGAATATGGAATTCTACAGTGCTTTAAAAAGGAATGTGAAAATTCTTTATAAAATTACATGGCTTGATTTCCCCAGTGTATTGTGTGTGTGCATGCGTGTTTTGTTTTCGGTTTTTTGACTGCTCCATGCAGCATGCAGACTCTTAGTTCCCCAATCAGAGATTGAACCTGTGCTCCCTGCACTGGGACCACAGAGACTTAGCCACCGGGCCACCTGGGAAGTCTCCAACTCCCACTGCCCTGAAGTATTCTTTAAAAGAAAAAAGTACAGGACCCTGTGAATGTCATGCTATAATATGTATAAAAACAGGGGAGATAATATTTTTCAAATGTGCCATTATTTCTAGAAACATGAACTTGGAAACTTGGTTACCTTGCTAGAGAGGGACTAGGTGGCTGGCGAACAAGGGTAGGAGAGAGAATTTTCTCTTTACACTCTTTCTAATTTTTAAATTTTGTACTAATTTTAAAAACTAGAACTCCCCTTTTTTCTATAAACCTAAACTTGCTGTTAAATTTAGTCTTGTCGTTGTTGTTCTGTCACTAAGCCATATCCGACTCTGCAACTCCATGGATGGCAGCACGCCAGGCTTTCCTGTCCTTCACTGTCTCCTGGAGTTTGCTCAGATTTATGTCCATTGAGTCAGTGATGCTGTCTAGCCATCACATTTTCTGCTGCCCCCTTCTCCTTTTGTCATCAACCTTTCCCAGCATCAGTCTTTTCCAGTGAGTTGGCCCTTCACACCAAAGTACCGGAGCGTCTGCTTATTAACAAAAAGGTATTTATCCAGATGGAGTGAGGATGACTTGTGAAAGTCACTCAGTTGTGTCCAACTCTTTGCAACCCCATGGACTATATAGTCTGTGGAATTCTCTAGGCCAGAAGACTGGAGTCAGTAGCCTTTCCCTTCTCCAGGGGATCGTCCCAACCCAGGGATCAAACCCAGGTCTCTTGCATTGCAGGCAGATTCTTTACCAGCTGAGCCACAAGGGAAGTGTTATGACTTATGTTCACACAAAAACTTGCCCAAAATATTCATAATTGCCAAAAGGTGAATGGATAAAAAAACCATTAATATTATTATACATAATGGAATGTTATTCAGCAATAAAAAGAAATGAGCTATCAAGCCATGAAAAGACATGAAAGAACTATAAGTGCATATTACTAAGTAAAAGAAGCCAGTTTTAAAAGCCTTCATAATGAATGATTCCAACTATATGGCATTCAGAAAAAGACCGAACCACAGCGATAGTAAAACAAACAAAAAAGAGTAGTTGTTAGGAGTTGGGGAAAGGAGGGAGGAAAGGATAAATAGGTGGAGCACAGGGGATTTTGGGGGCAGAGCCTTGAGAGTGGGCTATCCTGTATACTTCAGGCTTTAGGCATTATTAAATTAACCTAATAAACTTGTGATTAACTTGTAGCAAAAGCAATAGAAGACAAAGGTTAAAGTAAAAGAGACAATGCCATTCTCCCAAATCATCCCACCCTCGCCCTCTCCCACAGAGTCCAAAAGACTGTTCTATACATCTGTGTCTCTTTTGCTGTCTTGCATACAGGGTTATGGTTACTATCTTATTAAATTCCATATATATGCTTTACTATACTAATATCATATATGAAACGAATCTCCAGTCCAGGTTTGATGCATGATACTGGATGCTTGGGGCTGGTGCACTGAGACGAGCCAGAGGGATGGTACAGGGAGGAAGGAAGGAGGGGGGTTCAGGATAGGGAACACGTGTATACCTGCGGTGGATTCATGTTGAATGTATGGCAAAACCAATACAATATTGTAAAGTAATTAACCTCCAATTAAAACAAATAAATTTGGTCTTTTGATGAGAAAAAATAAGACAGATGCAATATGGAGTTAGATTTGTTCTCTCCTATTATCCATGGAGAGTGACACAAGGAGAGCTGTGCTTCAGGAGAACTTCTCTGGGCCTCACGCTTCTGTAAAACCAGGAGGCTGTGCCAGGAGTCAGGGCGGTCACCTGCAGCTCTAAAAGTTCTGATATCAAGGCCTTCCCCAGCTCTCTAAGCCCCATATCCTCCCTGCCCAACCCCCATTATTTTTCCGCTACTCAGTGCCGTGCAGAGATTGGAACCATTCCTAGGGGGACCGCCTTCTGAATGAAGTCTATGCCTTGCAAGCAGTTGTTTTATTTATTTATTTTTCTCTCTCTTTGAAATCTCTGACGAGAAAAGCCAAATCTGTGCTGGCTCTGAGGAGGAGCAACTTGGGGCGGAGTTAGAAATAAGGAGATGGGTAATCAGATCCCAGCAGGTCCACAGCACCGCAGGCCGGCAGCAGTTGCTCCTGCCAGGGCGTTTCCTGTAAGAGAGGCTTGACTGTGAGCTGTCCAAGCTGCTCCAGGCTCCAGCTGCTTGTGTGAACTGAGGGAGGTTTCTCTGCTCTCTCCAAATCATCTCCTGTCAGTGAAGTGTGATTTATGAGATTTCCCTCTAAAATAGGAGAATGTTGGCTCCTGATAATGCCCTGTAATGGAGAAAGGGAGTGGCTGCAGCATTTTTGATAAATACTATCTCTTTAGCCCACCATCTTGTAACAAAAAGAATACAAGAAACTGAATACAGATGGATTGAAGTCTTGAAAGAAAATAATATGGCCTCCTCTTAGTGAGGTGTCTGGAGGGTCATTGCTCTCAACCGAGGACCTAGGCTTGATTCCTAGCTTAATTGCCACACACCAGCTGTTATGACCAGAGGCTACTTATTTCTGAGCCTCCCCTTCCTCATCTGTGGAGAAAAGGTGGGGAAATTCTAGTAGCACCCACGTTGGAGGGGATATTATACAGATTATGCGAGATAGATACTCAGAGAACTCAGCATCAGGCGTGGGACGCATGGTGTGCTCTGTACGTACTCAGGATTATTATTAAGGCTATTTTGAGTCCCAAATAGTAGATGGTCTAACGGTAATTTTTAAAATATTTAGAAAACATTTTTATAACTATGTATTAATATGGCAGGGCTTGTACTTGTGGGAGTGATGGCATCTCAATCCAGTTTAACAAGTAAGCCATATCAAGGAGTGCCTGTGTAGATTGTTAATAGAGCAAAATGTGACCTTGGAGAAGTTCCTAATTAGTTTACAAAGAGTCTTGATTTCTTCAACTGTAACAATGAGTGAAGTCAAGTCGTTCAGTCATGTCCGACTACTTTGTGACCCCATGGACTGTAGCCTACCAGGCTCCTCGGTCCATGGGATTTTCCAGGCAAGAGTACTGGAGTGGGTTGCCATTGCCTTCTTCAGGGGATCTTCCCAGCCCAGGGGTCGAACCTGGGTCTCCCGCATTCTAGACAGACACTTTACCGTGTGAGCTACCAGGGAATTAATAATAATATATCCATATCTGGTATGAGTATAGTATATGCATGGCGTGTGTGAATGTGTGTGGTGTGTGTTTGGGATGTGGTGTGTTAGTGGTGTGGGTATGTGGTATGTGTGTGTGAATGTGTGTGGTGGTTGTGGTGATTGTGTGGTATGTGTGGTATTTGTGCAGTATGTGAGTTTCTGTGGTATATGGATGTGGTGTGTGTCTGGTATGTGTATGTGTGGTAGATGTGTGTGATGTGTGTAAATGTGAGGTCATGTGGCATGGGAATGTGATGTGTGCATTGTATGTAGGTGCGTGTGGTGTGTATGTGTGTGTGTATGCTTATGTGATGTGTGTTGGATGAGACTCTTGTAATCACAACATTTGATGTCCTTGGGTAAAAGCACTTTGGTAAAGGTAAATAGGGATTTGCTATATAGATGTTGATATTTGTGCTGGGAGAATCCACTGTCAGATCTTAAATTTCTTTTGAGGAGCTAATATGACATGTGTCCACAAAAGAATTAAAAGAAAACAGCACAAGGCGCTCTGAGACTAATTGCAAGTAACTTGGGAGTTCAGAGTGGGGTCATCAGGGCTGAGCCAAGCAGGACTTCCTGGGAGGAGCAGTGCTTGGCCTCTAAAACACTGGTTTTAAAACTTTTTTGCTTGCCTACCCTCTACATGAACTTTTGGGGAAAAAAAATCTCTTTTGCCTCACACATTTTAACTTGACATCTGAAATGTTCACCAGAAATTTAAACAGTTACAAAGGATATAATTTCTGCCATACTGTAAATATTAACCTTGTAGAATAAAATTACTCTACCCTGTTAACTGTATCAAATACAAACTGAATAACAGCAATTTTTAGTTTGCCTTTTTATTGATGTGTCACTTATGCTCAGATCTTAGTGTGCAGCTCCGTTAATTTTTACCAGATGAAGGTGTAATGGTCTATCTCCAGTATTCCAGAATGCAACCTTGCACCCTCTCTCAGTCACTACCCTCAAAAGTGATCATTTCTCTGAACTCAGTCACCATAAGTTATTTTTTGCATGATCTAATTTTTTTCCTTGCTTCTTGATATCAGCATGGTAGCAGTAGATCATTTTTTCCCTTATCATATGGCGTTCCATTGAACGAATATCTCACATTTAAAAAATCTTATCTACTCCTTGCATAAATTCACTTTACTATTAATATTTTAAGACTGACAAGCATTTTGAAATAAACTGCCCCTTTGAAAAAAAATCTTATGTACTCTTAATGGACATTTTGGATTGTTTCTAATATTTAGCTCTATAAAGCTGTATTTTCCATATTTTGGAGGTAGACATAAACACTGATTTCTTCTGGATATGATCTATGGGTGGAATTGCATGGTGGTTGGGGGCAGGAGGACAAGGGGATGACAGAGGATGAGATGGCTGGATGGCATCACTGACTTGATGGATGCGAGTTTGAGTGAACTCTGGGAGTTGGTGATGGACAGGCAGGCCTGGCATGCTGCGATTCATGGGGTTGCAAAGAGTCAGGCACGACTGAGTGACTAAACTGAACTGAAGATAAATACCACAGAACATTTGTATCCACCACCACTCACCAAAAATTACCTGTGCAAGTCAGAAATTGTATTGCTATATTGTTCCTATCTTTACCTTCTTGAACTCATAATTCCCTTCTACTTACTTCACAGAATTTTACATAATATGTTTTCATGCTTGAACTTTTTTATTGATTTCTTTTCTTTTTGTCCAAAATATGTATGTAAATTGAAACGGACATTAAAAAATTTGCTTTGACCATAAAACCCTAAGTATCTTTATTTCATATTGATTTATCATTCAGTTCATCAAAATAATATCAGTGTTTTATAATTTGATAAATAATTACTAAAAATAAAAAGTAAGACATAATGGGAAGTGCTTCTCAGAACAAGATGGATGGGATGGCTTTAAGATGCATAAGGACCATCCAGGGATCTTGTTAAAATGCAGATTGTGATTCAGAAGGTCTGGGTTGGGACCTAAGGTTTCTAATAAGTCTATGGGTATTGTTTTTAAGACTAAGACTTCGGTCTGCATCAACAAGAGGAAAACGGGAGTGGGAGGGGAGTTAAAGACAGACTTTCTCCAGGTATAGTCAGGACTGACCAAGGGCTGTGTTTCTAATAAGACTATGGAAGATGTTGATGCTGCTAGTCTGTGGACCACACTTTGTGTAGCAAGGGTTTATGGTGTTTAGATTAAAGAGGTTTTGCTAGCACCAATGTTTTTATCTGTTCTCTACCTTGACTCTTTGAGAAATTGCGCCATAATCAGATTCTGAATAAGGGAGAATGTGGTCTTCTGCAAATAGAGAGGATGGTTGTGAAGAGGCAGGTGGGAAAGGAGAGATGCCAAGGCACATTGTCAGGCAAAGGAAGAGTGGGAATGGAAGTAGGATCTCAAACCCATGCCTTTGTAACAGTTCCTGCCGTGCACCCCCTGGGCAAGGCTTCCAGTGCCCCAGAGTAGCGCTGCACGCTCTAAGAATACCCCTTTTCCGAAGGATGCTAAGATGGTACTGGCCACCTTTTCAGACAGGAGGCCCGTTTCTGCAATAGGATTGGACATCTCAGAGACTGGTTTGAAGGAATAGCGAGCTCACTGGGGGGAGATACAGAGAAGTTTGGAGTCAGATAGTGGGTGGCCTTGAGTTCCATGCTAAGGAGTTGGACTTAGCTAGAGGAGGGGCTTGGGGGGAGTTTTGAGCAGAGAGCTGGTGTGAGCACAGTGTGGAGAGACTAATCTGCTGGGCAGCCTGTGGGATGGTCGGGAAGAGGTCACTGTGTGGTGATGGCAGCAGTGACGAAACCACTGGGATCCGGCTGTGATTTTCATCTCGAGCCCCTGCTTGTGAACGTTTTTCCCTGGGTGCACAGACCTGGTTTGCTCTGTCAGGATTTCCTGAAGCCTGGACTACATTCTCTGGTGGCACCTGAGATGGTGATGCATGGAATCTCAAGGTGACTAAGAGAGGAAAACACACATACCCTTAAATAACCCTGAAACCTGAGGGTGAATGGCATCCCTTCAGCCCTCGCTCAGTCCTGACTACACCTGGAGGAAATCTGTCTTTAACTCCTCTCACGCTCCCATTTTCGTCTTGTTGATGGAGACTCAGAAGCTTAGGCTTAGGGCCTTTGGTAAGCAATAGTCCCTGGAGAGAATTTTAACAAAATTTTTGTTTTTGTTGAGTCAAGTTTCTGTGTACCAAGACGGCACATGGTTCTAGTTTTATTCTTGCCATAATGACATTAAACTGTATGGTTTCAGTAAGTCGTTTTCAGTAAGAAAAGTGAGTGAATTTACTAGATCATATGGAAGAAATAATAATGCACGTGATGTGTGGGTATGGCAAAAATCGTGGTGGTGACATGCAGTGATTCAACTCTGGCAAACGTTGGGTTACATTGTGGCAAAACCTGGCATTTGCGCAATTGTCCTGCCAGTGCCTGGAGAGGCTCTGGGTGGTGGGTGGTGGGGAGGGGGCTGCTGGCATCGCCGTGCCTAGGCCACTGGTGGTGGGTGGGCTGGGCTGGTCCCCCTGCAGTCCGCACCACCACCTCACAGCCCGCTCCTGCTTCTGCCCACAGAGATCCGCACGCAGCTGGTGGAGCAGTTCAAGTGCTTGGAGCAGCAGTCGGAGTCGAGACTGCAGCTGCTCCAGGACCTCCAGGAGTTTTTCCGCCGGAAAGCTGAGATCGAGCTCGAGTATTCCCGCAGCCTGGAGAAGCTGGCTGAGCGCTTCTCCTCCAAGATCCGCAGCTCCCGGGAGCACCAGTTCAAGTGAGAAGGGACTCGGGGTCTGGGGCAGTGGGAGGCAATGCTGGGTGCACCATAAGGAAACCAGGACTCCCTGGGGACAGATGGTGGGCTTTTAAGGCCCAAGGTCTGCAGGTGACTTTCATCTCCAGCCCTCAGTCTTCCTTGGTGTAAAGTGAGGGTAGAAATAGTTGTTACCCATAAAGATGCTGAAAGAAATACATGATGGACCAAGAGAAGCACTTGTCACAGACAAGAAGTGCTCAATAAATGGTTCTGTTGTTATTATGCCACCAAGCACCAGGCTTTGCCTCCATCTGGGCCCAGGTGCCAGCCCATCACCTTTCAGGACATCCTGACTATACCCAGTTCTCTTTTATCTGGGGATCAGCCAGCCCATGTCTGCATTCCTTCAGCACAGTGGCCTCAGAATTGTTTCTCTTTGGAATAGATGCTCAAAGTATTCCTCTTTCTTCCTCCCCTAGAGGATGGTGCCAGGCTTAGTTGCTTATTTATATACACACACCTTCCAGGTCCTAATTTCTCTCACCCTAAGCTCGGATTTTGAGGAAGGAAGGAGGCTTGATCCTCTTGGGCACATCCCCGGCTGAGTCCTCAAGCTGTAAATGCCCCCTAGCTCAGAACCGTGAGGGGCCAGCGGCCAAGTGCAGATAGAAGCCATGACCTTACCAGGTTGCGCCCCCCGCCTCCATCTGTTTCCCCCTTGGCCATGCTCCCTGGAGGTCCCCATCCTCTGTGAGTCATCTCTCCAGTGAAGGGCCTTCAACCCCGGGAGACCAGAGATTTGCTCTATCCTGTCTGTTCCGTTCCTTTCTCCTCTGGGTTCAATCTCTTTTTTTCTCTCTGCATAGGTTTAGATTGTGGTAAACTACACATAACATAAAGTTTACCACCTTAAATATTTTAAAATGTACAACTGTGTGGCATTAAGTGCATCCACACTGTTGTGTAATCATCACCCCCATCCTTCCCCAGAGCTCATTTTACTAATGTGAAACTCTGCACGCGGTGAACAATGCCCCATTTCCCCTCCCCACCCCCATCCTGGGACTCACCCTTCTGCTCTCTGTCTCTATGAGTCTGACTGCTCTAGGGACCTCAGGTATGTGAAGCATACAGTGTTTGTCCTTTTGTGACTGTGGCTTATTCCACTGTTCATAATGTCCTCAAGGCTCACCTGTGTCGTCACATGTGTCAGAAGGGCCTCCTTTTAAGAGTGAATGAGACTCTGTTGTGTGTAGACTACCCTTTGTTCAGCTGCATCCCCCCTTCTCTCTTTGTGTTTTGCCTTCTACCCTGGCCAGGGAACGCTCTTCCTTCAAGCTCCCCTCAACATCTCCTTACCTGGGCACCTCAGCATTGTGAGCTCTCAACTTTTGTGCCTTCTTCCCTTGACCTTTGGGGAGAAGAAATGCCTTATTAAAGGGCAACAATTTATTACACATTTGCAAATGCCACACACATTTTCCCACCCAATCACATCTGTTCGAACTTTCATTGCAGGAGGATACTTCTGTTAATAACTTCCTCCCAGGCACTGTCTGGGCCCCCCCATAGTCTCATTTTTCTGATGTTTTGGAAGAAGCATGTACTTTTTTAGAAGATAAAAGCAAAACACTTTTTGTTACAAATGCAGAAAAGTAGGAGAAAAAAATCACTCACCTGCCATTCAGAAGCTCATGTTTTGGTTCCTTTTCGTGACTGTCTTTTAGTAACAACAACAACAGTAATGATTTATTGAGCACGTTGACTGAGCACTTGCTTTGGGTCAGATCAGTATCCCATCGTAGAGATGAAAGAAAGGCTTGTACAAACATGTCTGTGGGCCAGTTATTGGGAAGTGACAAATTTGAACCTTCACTCTCATTCTGCCTCCTTGGCCTGAGATGAGAAAGGCCTGGGTGTGGTCTGAGAGCAGCCATGGGCTCTGAACACTCGGCTAAGACCACAGACTCAGACACATGTACAGAAACCCACATCTCTGGCTGGGCTGTCACGGGAGCCATTCAGGCTGCGTGGTTGGGCTGGAGCTCAGCTTCTGCCCCTCTCCTTCCTCTTGATTTGGATTCAGCTCCCTCTTCCTGTTCTCAGTGTGGACACGGGGGAGGGAGGCACTGGGGGAGCATGTGCAGGGGTACCCTGTTCCTTCGAATTGCCTGTAATGAGCTCAGTCAGCCCCTCATGGCTTCATTAACTGAGGCCACTAGACAGAATGGGAGCCCCAGCTGGCAGTCGGGCCCAGCAGGCTGCTGGACACACCATGAAAGTCTAATTAGGGTGTGGCCAGGCCAGTGCAGCTGCTGTGGGCCCTTGGCACCAGGCCGATGTGTCCACAGAGTCCCCCCATTCCTTTTGGAAGCGTGAGTCTCCAGGGGATGCCTGGATTTGCGCTCTGACCCCAGGGCCAACCAGCCTGACCTCTGACTGCCTCTTCTTTGGAGTTCAGTGCACAAGGTCTGGACTGTGCTCTGGGTCCTTCATCCTGGCTGTCCAGAGAAGCCTTGTCCTGCCATCTTGTAGGCCCTTTATTAAGAAGGTCCACCTATCTGCTAGGTAGCCTCTCAGGGTGAGGGGGGGTGCCCAGGCCCAGGTCTGGTCCTGTTATTCCCACTGCACAGTCCATCTGGGCTCCTATAACAAAGTATTCTGGACAGGGTGGCTTGTAAACAGCAATGGTTTTCTCACAGTTTTGGAGGCTGGAAGCTGGAGATCAGGGTGCCAGTGGCGACATGGCGAAGTTCTGGTGAGCTCCCTCCTGTGACTTGTAGACGCTGATCCTCCTTGTGTCCTCATGGAGTGGAGGACAGAGAGAGGAAGCAAGCTCTAGAGAGTCTTTCGAGGGCGCCGATCCTATCATGAGGGCTCCCTTCTTCCCCCAGGACCTAATTTAATCCTTCTTATCTGCTAAAGGCCCTATCTCCTAACACCATCACATTGAGAGTAGAGTTCAACATGTGACTTCTGGGGGAATACAGACATTCAGTCCTTAACAGGAACTCATGTCTTTTGACGCCAAGTCTAGTGCTCCTACTTTGCTCCATGGGTTCTGTCTTTCTAAGGCCCCAGCTGCTTCCTCTTCACCTGGGCAGTTGAAAAATTTCTGGCTCCCCAGGGAAAGCCCAAGAGGAGTCTGGGCTAGACTCACCCAGGCTGAGTTCCATGTGGCAAGCCCGTTCAAGGAAAAGCTCAGCCTATGGCCCGGAGGAGTCACCTGCGGCAGGTTGAACTTTCAGAAAACAATACCATCACATGTGTCTTCTTCCACCATCACATATTTCTGTTCTAACACACCTTTTTCAAAGCACTCTGACTTCTTTGCTCTCTTATAATCCTCATGATAACCCAGGGATGCAGTGAGGGAGTCATTGGTTTTATCTCAAATCATCTGATCACCAGGCAAGCTAAGTGGGATGTTACCAAAGGATACACCATGAGCTTCTGAGTGAGAAAACCCTTGTCTGCCCCTCTTTTGACATTTGGGCTGCCAGCTCCAAGATGGCAGGAGGGGTGGCTGTTGACTTGGGGTCTCTAGCACCTGGCAGCAGCCCTCACTGGATGTTTATTGAATGAATTAAGGTCAGATGGTAATTAGAGTGGCTCTGGGCTGGGGGTGGTGGGAGTCAAGGAAGGGGACATTTGTTTTCTGGCTGCGTTAGGAGCTTGGGGAGACTATTTGGGTGAAGGGCCACACACTCTGGTAGCTGGCACAGGCACAGAGTTGCTGAGAGGACAGTGTGGACTTTACAGTGGTCTCTCTGACTAAGGAATCAGGGCCTGCACTCCAGTTTACCAAGTGTGGTCCTGACCAGCAGCTTTGGGATCCCCATCCTCTGGGGACTTGTCAGAATGTGAAGCCCTTAGCCTCCCCTCAAACGTGCTGAATGAGAAACTCTGGGGGTGGGGCCCAGCAGCCTGTATTTTATCAAGTCCTTCAGGGGATTCCAATGGCCATTCACATTGAAGAGTTGCCCAAGATGATGACTTTCTAGGTGATAAACTGTTTACAGTTCACTGTCAACCTATGCCAGCCTTCCACTTCCCTCAGCTCCCCCAGGGTAAAATCCATAATCCAGTGCCCTTTTGCAGCCAGGCCTGACCTAGACTGGCCTTGTCCATTTTGAGGCCTGGAGCTTGGAGCCCTTCCTGGGCAGGAGCATGGCAGGCGGTACACGGGGGCTTAAATTCTTCCTCTGAGGATATGTGGGTATCCTCCAAAGAACCTGGTAGTTCTAGGAAACTAGAGGTTTCCTGGAACTAGAACTTCTTCCTGCAGAGAAGTGTTCTCTGAAACCCCAACACTTTGAGATGTCTGGTCAGAGGGAGGGGAGGTGGGGAGAGAAGAAATGAGTAGAGGTGAAAGACTGCCTGTTCCTTGCCTCCCCTCACAGATTCCTGACGGGCCGTAGGACATGGAAGACTCTGAGAGATTCTGTAGTAAATAAGCCTGTTGGCCTTTTTCTGAAGGCTGTTAGACCACAGAATTCTCCCTCCCCAATGTGCGCATGTATGCACGCTCACTCAGTCATGTCTTGACTCCTTGTGGCCCCATGGACTATAGCTCACCAGGCTTCTCTGTCCATGGAATTTTCCAGGCAAGAATACTGAAATTGGGTGCTGTTTCCTACTCCAGGGCATCTTCCCAACCCAGAGATCCAACCTGTGTCTCTTTGTGTTTCCTGCATTGGCTGGCAGATTCTTTACCACTACACCACCTTTTTTTTAAACCAAACTAGCACTCTCTGGGACCCAGTTTGCAAAGCTCTGTTGAGACAAACTCTGGATTCCCCTTTGGAATGTTGGAGTTCCATGCAAACAGTGTGGGAGGTGAAAGAGCCCCCTTCTATTTTTGACTCTCTCAGTTTTTGAAACCCCTGACCTTCTGGGGAAATACCTGATAAAAATGCTCTCTTTGGAAGTTAAGTGTTGGTTGCTAGTATTTGGACAGCTGTAATAAAAGGAACAGGGAATTCGATTCAAATATGTTTAAAATGGGGAAATTCAGAGTGTGGAAAAAGCTGGAAGGTGGTTGGCCAGTCAATGAATGATGTTTAATATTCTCTGTGAAGTAGGTTTGGAGCATCTCAGCTTCACAGGGGAGCTGAGGAGGATTCAGTGAGTAACCAACTTGATGGCCAAGAAAATGCTTCTTTGGGGGGATGAAACGTCAGGGATGTTTTGTTTCCACAGATGTAGCATTTCCCTAAAAAGATGCTACAGTTTAGACTTAACCTTCCAGGTGAGTCCTGGGGACAGAAGGACTTATGTAGTGAGTAAATTGAGCCTATCCATGTGCAAAGGATTAAGAATGAAAAGGTTTGCTCAGACTGAGGTGGGGATGATGAGCGAAGTCCTCCAGGTGGGACTCACGTCTCATAGCTGCTGCTGTTACTATGGCTCCTGACACACCAGTGATGGCTTTCCAGCAATGCTGTCCAGAGCTGGTGTTCTCCTGGGCTGGGTTGCCAGATGAGTCCTTCCCGAGGGCTCTGTGTCTGTGCTGTGCAGGTTGTTTAATCTTTCAGGTAGCCCTCCCTCCCCAACATCCATATCACTATATGTGAGGTCTCTACTAGATGTTTTACATGTATTATCTCATTTAACCTTTATGGTAGACATTGTGACCTTTGAGGTAGGCACTATCTCTGTCTTTCTAGTTGGAAATATTAAGGGTTAGAGAAATTAAGTAATTTGTCCAGGGGGACACAGCCAGAACAGGTAAGTGGCAGAGCTAAGATTCTAATCTTGGTTTAACTAGCTCTATAATGCAAAACTGCTTCTAGCTGCGTGACTCTGGGTGTGCCCCTCGCTGCTCCGGTTTGGGTTCATGTTTCCTGAGAGTCACCCTTCAGTCCAGACCACATCCTCCTTGTGTGGGTATCATAGGGCCTCTTCTCCTGCTGGTCAGCTCATGCTTGTCACCCCTGGGCCAGCTCAGGGCTCACCTCCTCTGCACAGCCCCATAGTCAGCAGCTCCTCCCCTGGCCTCCCACAGGAGGCTGTGCTGGGGCTTGGGTCAGATTATAAAGGGATGATCCAGTTCATGTGTCTGCTTCTCCCACTTGAAACTGCCAGCTGCTTGAAGGCAAGGGACCATTTCTAGGCGGTCTCCCCCTCTCTCTCTGACATACAGATAGAAGCTCTATCAACGGTTTTTGAATGAATGACTGAAAAGACCAAGATACTATCAAAAACTTCCTTCAGAAACGGAAGGAAATAGACTTACCTTGTGTGGCTGCACAGGAGAGACGTGAGGTCCAAGGATAACATTTTCATAAAAGCAGATTTTCACTCAATCTTGAGAATGTTCCTGTAGCCAGAACAGTCCAGCATTAAAGGGGCTGCCTTGGGAGGTGTGAGCTCCCAATCCACGAAGGTGTGTGCACAAAGGCCAGATGTTTTAGGAACACACGTCTGTAACATGAAGGCTGGTTAGATGGATTGGTGTTTCTCAAAATGAGGGAGGCATCGTCCTTAGCCCATGAGCCATAAATACTGACTGATCTAGTCAATCCTCTTCTACTCTTTGTGGTTACAGTTTGTTTCCAGTGTGTTGCTAATGCCTCTCTAACTCCCCTTTTAACTAACAGACAGCAAACCCAGATCATCAGCATCTGCCTAGGATTGAATGATACTGTTTTGAACTTACTTTTTCTATTTAGGGCAAGTGATGCTGTTTTTAAAAACTTTAAATTTTAACCAAGACTGGGGAAGGCCTGTTGTAAATAAACCCTTTTAAGTAAAAAGAAGCAATAAGCAAGGAGGTATGTTGTGGGTGCAGGGGGGCAGAAGCAAGCACGAGACACCCTGAGGGCCCCTGGCTCTTGGGAAGTGAACCTCTTTCATCTGCGCTCTCTCCATCCTCCACCTTTGTCTTTGTTGCTGGGAGGGATTTTAAGGCAGGAAGATCAGCCTCTTGAGTAGTCCTTGCAGTGGTTACATCCCCTTTTCCTCCTTCTAGTTTTTCCTTCTGGGCCTTCCCCAGATCCTACACCCAGTGTCCTGGAATCTTCAGAGACTCATGAGCAACTTCCAAAGTATTAACCAGTACATGATTTACTTACATTTGGATACCTAGGGGAGGGCATGGCAACCCACCCCAGTATTCTTGCCTGGAGAGTCCTGTGGACAGAGGAGCCTGGAGGGCTACAGTCCATGGGGTTGCAAAGAGTCAGACGTGACTGAAGTGACTTAGTACACATGCGTGAATGCTTAATATACGTAGATACATGCCTATCATTTCAATTTTATTTTTAAAATGAACAATAGATATTGTAATAAAGGTAAAGTATATATTGTGGTAATTAAGTAGTATGCAGTAACTATTGTTACTAATAATTAACAAGCAGTAGTATGCAAGGATTTAGTTTTGACTTCATTCCATTAAGCAAATTGGATAATAATGACCTTCCAAGATTATATAGCACCTTACACTTTGCAAAGGATTTCCCCAGCCTTTGGCTGCTTAAATACTCCCAAGAATCCTGGTGGGGCTTGGGGAGTCAGGGACGGTGTTATCATCCCCATCTAACAGACAAGGGACCCAAGGGCCAGCCAGGGTGGGCCCCACTTCGGATCCCGCACTGATCGGTGAAAAAGCTGACCAGAGGAGCTGTGGGTCAGCACCCTTTGTCTGCAGAGTGCTGCACACACTACAGGATGCACCCATTTGGCAGGTGGATAAACCAAAGTGAAAGGTCTCACAGGGAAGGAGAAGATGAGGTTGCTTGGACATTGCCTAATGAGGCAGGGACTTTGTCCTGGTACCCAGAATCCATTCAGCAAGTCAAAAGGGAGCTCAGCAGTGCTGCCAGGCAGCGGCTCAGTGTGCCTGCACTTTGAGGTGTGAGGACTGAGCCAGCGAGCAGGTGACTAATTCTCCGTTAGGGTGGAGGAGGCAGGTGGGGCATCTCTAGGCCACTGGCCCCGGGCCTTGAAATACTCGTGAGGGTTTCCTAGGGGAGAAGGTGGTAATGGGAAGAGGAAAATCAATATTTATAGCAAACCTACTGTGGGCTCTACATCCATATACATCAGTCAGTGAATTTCCCCAGTGACCTGGTGACATGCTGGTTGTAATAACAGTGATGCCAATAATAATTATCATTAATATCAGATGCTGGGTTTGATGCTGAGAGTGTCTCACGAATTTCCTCATTTAATCCTTAAAGCACCTAAAGTTAGTTAGGTGTTATATACCCTGTTTTACAGATAAGGAAAATAAAAGGTTTAACTAGCTTCCCAAGTTCACCCAGATGGTGAGGGACACAACTGGGTATTTGGACCCCAGCCTTTGATGCCATAGTACCCAGCATGGGTAAGCAGAACCTGCTTCAGCCAGGTGACTCAGTTAATAGAGTTTTTCCCTTTTGGATTGACTGTCTCGGGGCTGGCGTCAGCTGAGGGCAGCTTCTAAGTCAGCAGACTGCAGCTGAGTGAAGGGCTTGCCCTAGCCCCAAAGCCTCACACCGGTCATCTGCCACCAGGCGACTCCCAGGCAAAGCCCCAGTCACACTCTGCCCCTTCACCTGGGCAGCTGCTCTGCCTCCCACCTGGCCTTCCTGCCCAGTGACCATATCACTGGTCCATTCAAAACCTTCATTTGACCTTGACTTTCGAAGCCCTTCATGGTCTTGCTCCTCCCTTCCTGCCATAGCTGCCTCCTCTTCACTACGTCCTGCGTCACCCCTGCCCAAACCTGACAGAACTTCTTCAGTCCCGGAACATCTATATCCTGTCTGACCTCACAGCTTCACACTCAGCCTTCTCTCTGCCTGCAGAATGTGCCTGTCTTTGCATGTCCCTCCCAGCAAACTCTTACATGTACTTCAAGCCCACTGCATATGTTTCCATGACTCCCCATCCACCCTGAGGCAGAATAAGCCTCTCCCTCCCCACCTCCTCTGAGGTCCCCTTTCTTAGCAGCATAACAAAGGGGGCGTCTGGTACTCTCCCCTGACCAGCATCCCTCCCTTCTTCTCCTGATGACGAGACCTTGATTCTCCTCTGGGGAGTCATCCCTTGACAGTGGTGAGTCTGTGAGCAGCGCTGCATCCTCTTGGCCACAGTGCTTTAATCTAGCAACATGCAATTGCAGGACTTTTGGTGGAACGACTGAGGGAAAGCTTTCTTTTTATGGATTACTAGCAGTCAGGGTACTTGCCGTTTGGAGAGGGTCTGCCTGAGAGTGAAGCCAGCGCAGAGACAAAGGCTGAGCCCAGAGACAGAGCAGTCCTGCTGACATTCTTTCAGCCTCTGGATGTAGCTATGCCTCTTCAGAATTTTTTATTACAATTTTTGATCCTTAAAATGTTTCTTCCTCCCATTGCTGCTGTTTTTGTTTAAGTCAGCCTGAAGTAAGTTTTTCTGTCACTTCAACTAAAGGAGTTCTGACAGTGGCCACAAGAATTCTTGGTTTGGCTTAAGTTTGGCTGCTAGATTGTGAGCCTTCTCAAGGCTCATCCAGTCATCTTTTTAATTCCCTGGGATTGGACAGTTCCCAGCACATGGCAGATACTCAAAGGATATTAGAAGAGTGAGTGAATGAGTAAATGGCTCTGGAGGGATACACGGAGATACGAGAGATGGTTCCTGCCCTCAGAGGGGCTAAGTGATGACACAAGCCCACACACATGAAGGACAACTGACGAGTGAATTAAGCAAGAAGACAAAATGTCATCCAGAAGTAACTATGTAAGAAGATTGATGTGAGCGGTTCAGACGGAACCGTGAGTGGCTCCCAGATGACCCCTGGAGGAAAGGCCTTTGAAGTAGATTTTGCTGCGTGGAGTAAGGAGGGGAAGGCATTCCAAGTGAGTGAAGGCAAAGAAGCGAGGCAGGAATGCCCATGACCCCAGAAGAGCTACCCCTTTTCCCAGGCTCCAGCAGCCTCCCTTCCCTGTTTTGAGGCTAGATACATAAATAGGGAGGTAATAGCCATTCACCATTTTCACTTTTGTGCTTCTTGTTATCAAATGAGTTGTGGGATTAGAGAAAAAAAATCCTTTGTGAAGTCACATGTGTACATTTGGTTTGGAAACATACAGTGGCTGTTGTCATAGAGGTCTGAAAGGCCCTCACTGGCCACTCCATCACTCTCCCACCCATTTCGATAGATGAGGCAGGAAAGCCTCAGAAAGTTTGAGCTGCAAGCCCAAGAACACACAGCCAGTTAGAAAAGTAGGGCCACAAACTGAAGCATGCTCCTCAACTCCAGTAAAATGGCCTCAGACTCCTTAAGGGCGAAAAATAAATAAGCCAAGAAACCCATTCCTGGCTCAGAGCTTCACCTACTCACTGCCTGGAGCAGAGAGGGGGTTAAGGGAAAGAGCTGGATTGGTGGCAGATTGGCTGGGCCTCAAATGCCAGCAGAGGAGGTCAGATTTATCCTCTGTGTCAAGGTCCATTTGCTTCCCTCATGAACCCCAGGGAAGATACCTAAGTTACCACTCAAACTCTCCTCAGACTCTTGATCCACCTGGAGTAGCAGCCTATGATAGGTTGAATTAAGTCCTCCCAAAATCTACAGGTGTGGTCCTAAACACTCCAGTACCTGAATGTGACCTTGTTTGGAGATAGGGTCTTTCTATCAGAGGTAATCAAGGAAAGATGAGGGCATTAGAGTGGGCCCTAATCCAACATGACTGGTGTACCTATAACATAAAGAGAGGGGAATTTGGACACAGACACACATCCAGGGAAAACATCATATGAACATGAAGGTGAAGGCCAAATGCCAAGGGACACCAGAAGGGACACCACCCCCAGAAGCTGTGGGAAGAACACAAAACAGGGAGACACCCCCACAGCCTTCAGAAGGAACCACCCCTGCCAACGTTTCAATCCCAGACTTCCAGCCTCCAGAGCTGGGAGACTGTACACTTCTGCTGTTGAAGTGACTCATTTGTGATGCTGTCTGGACCACAGCAACCTGGTGTCCAGCAATATACCACCCAGACGCTCATTCTGCCCTTCCAGCCCTGGTCCACTCTGCCCCCCTGGCCAGGCCTCTGCCCCTCGTCCACCTGCTCTGCCCTCGGGAACTTCTGGGGATTCTCTCCTTGATCCCTCGGGCACCACCATACACCCTACTCGTTTTTCTGGTCCCAGCTTATCCTTCTAGGCACCTTTCACCTATCTGCCAATTGTGTGCCCAGACCTTTCTGGCACCAGAGAAACAGTGGTGAACAAGATAGACATAAACTTTGTTTGTCTGTATCAGTCTTATCTGAGGAAGGGCAGAAGACAGCAAGGATGTTGCTATAAAAGAAAGAAAGAAAGAAAAAGACAGACGTAAGCTATAAAGGAGTCAAAGACAGAAACAAAAAATAAATGAAGTGGGCGGATGCCAGGAATGGTCGTGGTTTAATAACAATAAAAATAGGGTAGTGTGCCAGAGACCAGGGAGCTGCTGGGGGACAGAGAACGCTTCAACGAGGAGAAACTTCTCAGCTAAGTTCTCAGTGACAAGAGGGTCCAGGTCTCAGTGACAGGAAGAACCACCACCTTCCCTGGGTGAGGTGCACACCCCCACCTCTGCCATTATAGACTGGGGAGACACCATGCATTTCTTCTTCGTAGCTCTTATCACTGACACCATTTCCTATCTAGTTATGTGCTTATTTGGTTGTTTTCTGAGGCCCCTACTGGACTGTAAGCTCCATCAGTCAGGGAGCATGACTCATTTTACTTCCCACTGTCTGGCACAAAGATGGCACCCAGTTGATATTTGCATAAGTAATCATTCATGCTCCCAGCAAGGACAAGGAATACCAAATCCTCCTTGGGGCAACTTGGGTAGCAAGAGGTTAAGCATACTTCCTGAGCCCCAGAACTGACTGAAAGAATGCTTTCCTGAGCTCTGCTGGCAGCCACCCAAGCAAGCCCGGTGCAAGACCCAGGAATGTCTTGGAAGGGAGCAGGAAGCCAGAGGCAGGGACTTGGCATCTTGGGGACGAGATGAGCTTCAGGGGCTCCCCTCCCTCCTAGAGGCACCACCATCCCAAGGCAGTGGATTTGGATTCATCTGCAAAGTGGGGCTCTGCTGCTGCTGCTGCTGCTAAGTCGCTTCAGTTGTGTCCGACTCTGTGCGACCCCGTAGACGGCAGCCCACCAGGCTCCCCTGTCCCTGGGATTCTCCAGGCAAGAACACTGGAGTGGGTTGCCATTTCCTTCTCCAATGCAGGAAAGTGAAAAGTGAAAGTGCAGTCGCTCAGTCGTGTCTGACTCTTAGTGACCCCATGGACTGCAGCCCACCAGGCTCCTCTGTCCATGGGATTTTCCAGGCAAGAGTACTGGAGTGGGGTGCCATTGCCTTCTCCAAAGTGGGGCTCAGCAGGCCTGAAAGTGGGTTCTGTTTGCTAAGCATAATTTTCTGGCCCCCAGCTGGGAAGTGGGAGAAGCTGGCTCATTGCTGATTTCATTTTCCTAACTTGCCAGCTTGGCAAGGCCTAGCTCCTCTAGCTGCAGTCACTTAGAGCCTCATATCTAGTTCTCTTAGCCAAGGAAAGAAAGCTGTGACTCACCAGAAATTGTCATTGCTATTTTCTGGCTGTAAAAAGGAAAACACACACGTATATGTGAAAGTTCTCAATTTTACCTCAGCTCTGCAGCTTCCACGTGCTGTGTAGACACAGAAATGCAGGATTGGGAAAGCAGAAAAGCTCTCAGGATGTACCATAGAGGACAGAGCGCCTGCCCACATTAATTTTGGCATTTTCCTGAAGTGTGGCTGCAGCAGGCAAAATGGCTGTAAATGTGGAGAGCTGGGTCTCAGGTTAAAGGGGTCCTGTTTTCAAAAGGGACAAGGAAAGAGAAAAGAGAGTCAGTGTCCCCTGAAAAGAGAAAGTCAGAGTCCAGCTCTGCCATCCATGGCCTGCATGCTGCTTCCTGTGGTCCAGGTACACTGCAGATGGCCAGTGGGATGGTAGCCATTGCACTGGCCAGAACTCTTGGGACCCTGCTCCTGCCCCCTCCTCTGCCTTGCTTCCTGGGCTTCAGCCACACTGGCCTTTATTCAGTTCCTTAAATGCCCCACGCTCCCTGTTCCCCAGTGAGCTGTTGCCTGTCATGTTCCCTCTGCCTAGAACCCTGTCCCCTGAGCCCACCTTCATCTGGCTCCCTCATCTCTTCCTTTAGAGCCCAGCTGAAAGGTCCTCTCCCTTAGGGACACTCCAGTGAACCCCGAAATCAGGCCAGGTCCCCTTGTTGTGGGCCCTCTTGCACCACACTCTTTTCTCTAACTTTGTGCAGCTGTGACTTCATCTGCACGTATTGAACGCTCTGAGGGTTACCTGTCTCCCTGCTGGACTGTGAGCTCCGTGGAGGTAGGAACTGTGTCTCATCCTTCACGTTATGTCCCTGGAGACTGGTCCATGTGCAATATTCGATCAGAGTGTATCAAGTGGATGAACTGCTGAATGACCGTGAGTGAATGATCGAGGCGTTTTCTGGTGTTTAACACCAAGCTTGACAATATGGTCTGAGTAGCCAGGCCACAGAGGTTAAGGGACCTACATATAGTCACACAGGCAGTATGGACACAGGGGAAGACCCACACCGTGGCCAGGTCCAGGCGTGCTTCTGTTTTACTGTGTTTTTCTGTCTCACTGATTAGGCCCCAGTCTTTGGCCCTTCCCTTTTCCTTCTGATATGGTGAGAACCAGGTGCCCTTGTGGCAGGTTCACAGATGATAGCTCTCCACAGAGTGGTCAGCTCTTCCCTGACCCTGGCTGTAGACAGCCCTGTTCACTCCAGTCTTTTAGTCTTACAGGTGAGCTGCCCCATAGGAGGGGAGCCAGGACTGGGAGAAGGCGGGGTGGGCCAGAGCAGCCTCCTGTGTGGGGTGGACCCAGAGGATGGGCCTGCTGGTTGGAAGGCAGGCCTGGGACAGTATCTCTGCAGAGGATGGGCTGGCCCCTCATCCGCATCCTGCGCTTCTTCCAGGTCACCAGGGCAGGAGGAGGCTGGCCCTGCCTCACCCCTCAGCCATAGCCTCTTGAGGATTGGCCTCTTCTGCCACGTGGCCACGTGCATTTGTAAAGAGTTCCAGGTCACCCTATGGTTTCAAATATCATCCAAGGGCTTGTTACCAGCATCCACATTTGTCTCTCTAGGCCAGATACCATCCCCTGGGTGTTCCATGTGCCCTTTAGAAGGAACCCATCACCTTCTCTTCCTGCTCTGCCTTTATAAGTGCCCTCATTGCAGTAAATGCCAACCCTGCTCTCAGGAGCCCAACCTGGGAGACCTGGAGTCATTCTGAGCATCTTCTTCTCTCTTCCAACCAGACAATCTCAGGGTGCAGTCAGTTTACCACCTAAATGTTTCTTGAATCTCTCAACTTCCCTTGTGGCCCCCTCGAGTTTGTCCTCACACAGTAGCTAGAGTGAAATTTTACCCTTTCACTCCCTTGCTCTAAATCCCTCAATGAGTCCTGGCCTACATCAGGATGAAGATCAAACTCTCTACTGTGACTTAAAGGCCTGTGTGGCCTTTGCCTAATTCTCCAGCCTTGTTTTTCATCCTCCCCCCCATCACTCCAGGACACCATGCTCGAACCCCCTTAACTGTGGTTCGACTCACTAATCTGCTCTCTTTAGGGCTTTGTTCTTTATATTTCTGCACCTAGAAACTCTGCCTGTCAAACTCCGTTCCAGCCTCGAGTTCTCAGTCTAGCAAGTGCTTCCTTAAGGATCCACTCATGCTCACCCTTCCACCAGATCTGGGTGAGGGGGGTCTTCTCTGCCCCATATTCTCCTTCCTGTCACTACATTTTTGAGGCTGCATCGTCACCTTCTTTTTCCTTACCTGAGTGGGAGGGTTGTACAAGCTGAGTCTTGCTTGCTTTGGTCACTGGTGCACGCCCAGCCCCTCGCCCGCCTGTCTGGTACGTCCACACAGACAGACAATGAACGAATGAAAGCCTGCAGGAACCAAGGCCTTCATCTTCCAGCAGCCTTTTACCTTAGCTTGACAAGTCCTTGGTTGCTTCCAGGTAATTCTCTTCTTGCCTCTGCTTCTTCTGCCACCCTGCAATCCTGTGTGAGGCTGTGTTGCCTCCTGTCCACAGCCGAGGAAAGCAGCTCCTTTCTGCTCTCTTATCCAGCCTCCCTGGCCAGGTGACCTAATTAACAGTCCCCAAGCTGTCCCAGCACTTCTGCACCCTTTCAAGATCTTTTTCCTTCCCCCTGAAACTCACCTTCTGGTGTGACTTCCATAAATTTTGCACTTTTCTTCCCCTGATACTGTTCAATTCTTGAATCCCCAGGCTGAGTTCAGCCTCTGAAGTAATTTAGGTAACAACTCAATTATCTCATCTCACCTTTAATCTTTCCATTCTCATCACCACCTAGGAACCAGTGGGAATAGGATGTAAACTATTTCCTTCCCAAATCCATGTCTCCCCTTGCAGTTCTTATCTTGGTTCGTGTCATCAGCATCCACCCAGTCACCTGAGATCCAGACCTCAGAAATACCGTTCACATCCCCCTTCTTGGTGATGGTCGCTAAGTCATGTCCAACTCTTGCAACTCCATGGGCTGTAGCCTCCCAGGCTCCTCTGTCCATGGGATTTCCCAGGCAAGAATACTGGAGCGGGTTGCCATTTTTTTCTCCAGAGGATCTTCCCAACACACAAATTGAACCTGGATCTCCTGCACTGCAGGCAGATTCTTTACCAGCTGAGCTATGAGGGAAGCCCAAGAATACTGGAGTGGGTAGTCATTCCCTTCTCCAGGGAATCTTCCTGATCCAGGGATTGAATCTGGACCTACCTGCTTTGGAGGCAGATTCTTTACCATCTGAGCCACCACCTTCTCTCTTTCTAGGAAGTCTTCAAGATTCTCATCTCTCCCGGTGAGGAGTCTCTTAAATCTGCCCTTCTCTGGACACCACCCAGGCCCTCATCATCTCTCTTCTCCTGGATTAGAGTCACCTCCTGATGGGTCCTCCTGCTTCCAGCACCATGCCTATCTCCACACCCATCCACCCCTGCACTCGTCTGTCCAACCACCCATCCATCCATCCATCCATCCACCATCTTCCAGTCTGCTCTCAGTGATCTTTGTAAGATACACACTGGTTAGATCTTCCATCTGCTTAAGTAACTTCCATGACTCCCCACTGCGCACAGCAGGCATTCTTAACATTGGGTGCACATTAGACCCTTCTGGAGAATGTTTTTAAAATACCAACACCAAGTCTCTCTCCCCCAGAGATTCCGACTTAATTGGTCTTGGAAGGGGCCTGGATCTTGGTGTTTTTAAAAAGCTTCCCAGGTGATTTTAGTGTGCAACTCGGGTTGAGAACCATATGGCCTAGATGATAAAACCCCAACTTGTTAGGCTGGCATTCAGCTCCCCACAGTCAAGACTTTAACCGATCTCCCATCCTTATATCCTCCCCTAACACACTCAGGATTTAGCTCTGTTCTTCTGTTCCTAGCTCTGTGGAGCTACTTCTTTGTATCCATAGGTCCCTCTGCCTACAATTCCATCTCTCTCTGCCCCTCTGGAAAGCTCCTACCTATGCTTCAGGACCCAGCACAAATGTGACCTTCTTGTTGGGTTTTTCTTCCACAGCATATGCTATGTGTCAGGCATGTTTCTGGGCACTGATTATGGTAACTAAGAGAGAAACACTTCTTGTTCTCAAAGAACTTCAAGTAGGGCAATGGGTGGGGAGTGGAAGCTCCTTAGGGCAGAAATCCTCAAACCTGAGTATGCATCACAGTCCTCTGGAGGGCTGGTCAAAACACAGATGCTGGGTTCAGGGCCAAGACTTCTTATTAAGTAGTCTAGGGTAGTCCCAGGAGTTTGCATTTACAACAAATTTCCAAGTAGAGCTGTTACGTCTGGGCTGGGCTCCACCTCTGAGAAGTCCTGTCCTAGACTGAGGTCAGAGGCATGCTCTCCAGAGAGTATCATTTAGGCTGAGACCCAGAGACAGGGAGAAAAGTGGGGCTCATGCGCTCCGGAGGCACAGAGTGTGGTAGTCACCAGTGGGGAGAGGTTGGCAGGAAAGCACAGGGGACGATGTGACTGGGATGCAGGCGGAACTCCACATCTTCTCCAACTTCTCATGCAGAACGGATGCCCTGCATGTCTCCATCATAACGTTCAGCATCTTCCACTGTAATCCTTTTGCCGCACTGCCTCATTAGGAGCCCCTGGGAGGCAGGTTTGTGCAACAGTCACCTGAGACCTGATGTGGAGCAAATGCCGAGGGATTAGAAGGATAGGAGGCTGGGCTGCTGGCTTTCAGTGTCCCGGCTTTTTCTCTAGGCTGAAAGGAAAAGAGAAGATGCTTCGTTTATCTCGTAGCATAATGTCTCCTTTGTTTCTCTTAGAGGTTTTTAACCTATCTAGAGGAGCCTGGTAGGCTGCAGTCCATGGGGTCGCTAAGAGTCGGACACGACTGAGCAACTTCACTTTCACTTTTCACTCTCATGGATTGGAGAAGGAAATGGCAACCCACTCCAGTGTTCTTGCCTGGAGAATCCCAGGGACGGGGGAGCCTGGTGGGCTGCCGTCTATGGGGTCACACAGAGTCGGACACGACTGAAGCGACTTAGCAGCAGCACCAGCATCCTCTGTCTAAACCAAATTCCCTTCTCCCAGATTCCTGTTTTCTGGACAGATTTTTAGCCCATTTGGTGATAGAAAAGTCAACTGGCCTCTCCTCACCTATCTTTCCCAAGCCCAGGGTTTGGGTGGAGTAAGCCGGGGGGGGCAGCNGAAGGAAATGGCAACCCACTCCAGTGTTCTTGCCTGGAGAATCCCAGGGACGGGGGAGCCTGGTGGGCTGCCGTCTATGGGGTCACACAGAGTCGGACACGACTGAAGCGACTTAGCAGCAGCACCAGCATCCTCTGTCTAAACCAAATTCCCTTCTCCCAGATTCCTGTTTTCTGGACAGATTTTTAGCCCATTTGGTGATAGAAAAGTCAACTGGCCTCTCCTCACCTATCTTTCCCAAGCCCAGGGTTTGGGTGGAGTAAGCCGGGGGGGGTGGGGCGGGGAGGGCAGTCACAGCTGCCCAGAGGCCCTCAGGGCTCCCCTCTCCCTTACTTCCACTTGACTTTGGGAGGATGATATGGTCATACTGGGAGTCAGCTGAATTCCCCTCCTCAAAAGTGCTGATAGGAGGCTGCGTTTCCTGAGAGAACCCTGGCCAGCGCCCAGGGGGAGCCAGGCAGACCTGGGGAATTGGACCTTGGTCCAGGCACCCTAAGGTGATGAATGAGCCTCTGCCTCAACATCACCTTCCCACCTTGGAAAGTGGAGTAAGGGTTATAGGTCAAGAACACAGCCCTGATGCCCTGTGTGGCAACATGAGGTTATTGGTCTGACACTGGTTTCTCTTTGTCCTTCACTCTTCCTGGACACCAGGGTATATACACACTTTAATGAGGCTGACAGAGGGGTCTTTGGTAAAGCACAGAAAAGACAGAAATATTTCATTTCCTAAGGAAACACATGCAAAGTGGCCCCAGCACTGCTCTGTGACCTTGGGAGGACTGCTTCAGCCCTCACGGTCTCTGTTGCTGTTAAATGTGTTACAGGAAAACGAATTTGAAAGGGCCCCATTAAGGTCAAAAGAACTGCGGTGGGTGACAACGTAGAACATTTGTGGATGGCAACTCCAATGAGCTGTCTTGGTTTCTATAGGAAAGACCAGTATCTCCTCTCACCCGTGAACTGTTGGTATCTAGTCCTGCACCAGACCAGGCGGGAGAGCCGAGACCATGCCACCCTCAACGACATCTTCATGAACAATGTCATTGTCCGCCTCTCCCAGATCAGTGAGGATGTCATCAGACTCTTCAAAAAGGTGGGTACTTGGGCCACCTGGGTTTCTGCCCCAGGCTGGCCATGGTGAGACTGCCAAGGGTAGGGTGTGGTCTGGGAACATGGGACCAAGGGGCGGGCGTGTTGAAGGGGACAAGAGGCTGAGGATTGGATTTGGGCCCCTAGGCTCCAAGTTTGCGTCCTGGATATGGCTGGGGTCTCAGCCACTTCAGCAACCACCACCACCACAAAAATAAAAACCTTTGCATGGTTAGGTATGTACATTCTTTCTAGGAAATCTGGAAAAATACAGATGAACTCACACATAGAAAATAACATCACCTGAAATGTTATCTCTCAGCCATAATCACTTTGGTTGTCAAAGGAATTTCTTTGACATATGTACATATATGTACATATGTAAATACCTTTTCTATGACTGCTTGTATTTATACATTTTGTAGAATATGTGTGTACTTTTCCCAAATGAGGTCAGACTGCATATGATTTTGCTCCTTATGTTACCTAACAAATTGGATATCATTGTATTATAAAATTTTTCCATATCAATGAATATAATTCCATAATATTTTGAAAGATTATGTAGTATTTCATCATATAGATATACCCTAGTTTAGTTAACCAATCATTTATTGTTGAACACTTCAGTGATTTCCATATTATTTTAAATATTGTTGCTGTGAGCTTCTTTTATATAGACCTTTGTCACTGCTATTTTTTAAAAATTTCATTTATTTACATTATATTTGTTTTAGGTATATAGCATAGTGAATCAGTATTTTTATAGATTGTACTCCATTAAAAGTTATTACAAGGTAATGTTTATATTTTCCTGTGCTATACAGTATATCCTTATTTTTTATTTATTTCATTTATTGTAGTTTGTATCTCTTAATCTCATACCACTTATTTGCTCCTCTCCCCTTTGGCAGCCAGTTGTTTGTTTTCTGTATCTGTGAGTCTGTTTCTTTTTTGCATATACATTTGTTTGTATTATTTTTTGGACTCCACGTATAAATGATATAATACAGTATTTGTCTTTTCTGACTTATTTCATTAAGCATGATATTCTCTAGGTTCATCCACATTGTTCCAAATAGCAGAATTTCATCATTTTTATGGCTGAATAATATTCTGTTTATATATATATATATATATATATATATATACACATACCACAAGTTTCTTATTCGTTCATCACTTGATGGGCTACTGCTATTTTCTTAAGATCAATTCCTGTAACAGGAATTTTAAGGTCAAAGTTTGCTCATTTGTTTGTCTATCAAATGAGGTTAAGATCATCTACTTCCCAGGGCAGTGTGAGGGTTAAATGAAGCGGTGCATGTGAAGGAGGGGGCTGTTATTGAGAAGTGGTTCAGGGTGTTGTCTTAGGTCCAGAATTCTTAAATCTCAGGGTTCATTTTCCTGGCTGCATCGTTTATTAGCTGTATGCCTTTGGGTTTGTTACTTAAACTCTCTGAGCCTCAGTTTCCTTATTTGTGAAACGGGGATAGAAATACCCACAGGGCAGCTGCTTGGCTTAAGAGGGTTGTTAATCCCTGTAAAGCATGGAGAGCAGAGCCTGGCACTGAATAAATGCTGAGGAAAGCTGGCTGTTGTTATGCTAGTGTAGGAGACTATTACTATTAAAATGATACAGTTCATCCATTCTTGCCTGGTGCCAGTTTTAGGGAAGAGGTGACATGGGATTGCCAGACACACAGAGGAAGATGCCAAATTGGTTTGAAATACAGTCATCTCTCCCTGGTCTGTATGTGGATTGTCCGCTTTGAGGATGTCTTCTATGGCAAAATTGTAACTGCAAGCTAATTCCCTCCTGCCACATAATCTGCTCTGATTTCTTCCTGGGGCCGTGTTGATGAAGTGTTGCTGTTGTGTCCAACTCTTTGCGATCCCATGGACTGCAGCATGCTAGTCTTCCCTGTTCTTCAGCATCTCCTGGAGTTTGTTCAAATTAATGTCCATTAAATTGGTGATGCCATCCAACCATCTCATCCTCGGCCGTCCTCTTCTCCTTTTGCCTTCAGTCTTTCCCAGCAACAGGATCTTTTCCACTGAAACAGCTCTTTGCATCAGGTGGCCAAAGTATTGGAGCTTCAGGATCAGCATCTGTCCTTTCAGTGAATATTCAGGATTGATCTCCTTCAGGATGGACTGATTGGATCTCCTCGCAGTCCAAGGGATTCTCAAGAGTCTTCTCCAACACCACAGTTCAAAAGCATTAATTCTTTGGTGCTCAGCTTTTTTTATTGTCCAGCTCTCACACCCATACATGACTACTGGAAAAACCATAGCTTTGACTAGATGGACCTTTGTCAGCAAAATGATGTCTCTGCTTTTTAAATATGCTCTCTAGGTTTGTCATAGTTTACCTTCCAAGGAGCAAGGGTCTTTTAATTTCATGGCTGCAGTCACCATCCACAGCAATTTTGGAGTCCAAGAAAATAAAGTCTGCCATTGCTTCTACTTTTTCCCCTTTTATTTGCCATGAAGGGATGGGACTAGTTGCCATGACCTTAGTTTTTTGAATGTTGAATTTTAAGCCAGCTTTTTCACTCTTCTCTTTTACCTTAATCAAGAGGTTCTTTAGTTCCTCTTTGCTTTCTGCCATTAGAGTGGTGTCATCTGCATATCTGAGGTTATTGATATTTCTCCTGGCAATCTTGATTCCAGCTTGAGCTTCATTCAGCCTGGCATTTCACATGATGGACTCTGCATAGAAGTTAACTAAGCAAAGTGATAATATACAGTCTTGACATATGCTTTTCCCAATTTTGAATCAATCCGTTATTGTATATCTGGTTCAAACTGTTGCTTCTTGACCTGCACATGGGTTTCTCAAAAGACAGGTAAGGTGGTCTGGTAGTCCCATCTGTTTAAGAATTTTCCACAGTTTGTTGTGATCCACACCATCAAAGGCTTTAGTGTAGTTAATGAAGCAGGAGTAGATATTTTTCTGGAAATTTCTTACTTTCTCTATCATCCAGCAAAAGTTGGCAATTTGATCTCTGGCTCCTCCGCCTTTTCTAAAACCAACTTATACATCTGAAAGTTCTCGGTTCACGTACTGCTGAAACCTAGCTTGAAGGATTTTGAGCAAACCTTACTAGCAGGTGAAGTGAGCTCATTTGTTCAATAGTTTGAACATTCTTTGGCACTGCCCTTCTTTAGGATTGGAATGAAAACCGGCCTTTTCCAGTCCTGTGGCCACTGCCGAGTTTTCCCAATTTTCTGACATATTGAGTGCAGCACTTTAACAGCATCATCTTTTAGGATTTTAAATAGCTCTACTGAAATTCTGTCAGCTCCTTAGTTTTGTTCATGGTGACGCTTCCTACGACCCACTTGACTTCACCCTCTTGGATGTCTGGTTCTAGCTATGTGACCACACCATTGTGGTTAGCCGGGTCATCAAGACCTTTTTTGTAGAGTTCTTCTGTGTATTCTTCACATCTCTTCTTAATCTCATCTGCTTCTGTTAAGTCCTTACCGTTTCTGTCCTTTATTGTGCCCACCCTTGCATGAAATGTTCCTTTGATATCCTGCAGATTTCTTGAAGAAATCTCTAGTCTTTTCCATTCTATTGTTTTTATTCTATTTCTTTGAAGTGTAGTCTAACTTTAATATTTGCATAAGCAAACATAATTAGGAAGGTAAATACAGTATCATAAGAAACATTCACATAGCGCTTTGCAAAGCCATACATTAGTGATTCAGACTACTTGGTCCCATCACAGGCCCCTGCCTGCAGCCACCACCATCACATCTTTTTTCCTGGGTGAGAGGGACTCACAGAGAAAGGTCATTAGGGCCTTTAGGAAATGGAGGGTCTTTTCCTGAGCTGAGCCCTGGACAAGGGAGATAAATCTTTTCAGCTCTCATTTAGGCTGACAGCAGCCTCACTTGTGATGGAGGTTAACAGGGTGGAAAATAATGAAGAAATGTCTACAGCTGAGCTCCTGGCTGCCTGTGCTTGTAGAACAAAGGAAATGACCCGACCCCTCTGGGTCAGGAGAGAGCTGAGGATGAGCCTGATGGGCTGATTTAGCACAGTGTGGCCCCATGTATCCTATCAGTTATGGATGATCTCAGCATCGAGGCCTGCATCCTTACATGATGGATAGTTCTGCAGAGGCTGGTCTCTGGTTAGACTAGGGAACAGGATCATCACTCAGCCCATTTTACAGATGAGAAGGTAAAGCCCGAGAATGGCTAGTTGTCATCATCTGCAGGAGGCACCACCCCTGGGCTTTGGGATCTGTCTCAGAACTGCCTCTCACTGGTGGTGAGACCCTGAGTAGGTCTTTCAGAGACTCAGTTTCCTCATGTGGGAAGTAGAGATGGAGACAGTGCCACATGGTGGCATGGAATTCCTTTATCATCTGCTAAGTTACATTCCTGCATTGCCTCTGCAGGAGTGGCTTCCAGGCCAGGCATCCCTCCTGGGCCTGGGCCTGGGGCAGTGTCCCCTGCCAGCTTCTCAGCAGTGCTGAATGCTCTTTGACTCAATAACTCACCCTTTCCTGATTCTCTGTTCTCCCTTCTACAGTGCAGTGTGTTATGCCTGGAGGCAGCGGCTCCCATTCCATAGCCATTCTAGGCTTCTTCTGGGCAAATGGACTTGTGCACGCAGGTGGCTATTGCTTTAAGTGTGAGAAGTGGATCCACCAGAGTGGAACTGTATGAAATCTTAGTGCTCACCGTAGTGATCAGGACTCATGGTTCCAAACAACAGAAACCCAGTTCCACTGACTTGAGGGAGGAAAGGGAGCTTATCTGCTCTTCGAGCCAAGACTGTCTTCAGGCATGTGGGCTTTAAGGGAACAAAGGGTGTTGTCAGAACTTAGTCTCTCTGCAACTCTGCTCCAATGTTTTCTGTTTTCTAGTTCGTTTGTTTTGTTTTAAGAAGGATGGGAGAAAGGCTGATGTATAGTCAGTCTCTCTCTGTGATGACAGCATGGCCCCCACAGCCCCAGGCTTACATCCTACCTGCTTCAAGTCCAGCAGAAAGTGAGAGGTCCCTTCTCTCAGAATTGAGTCTCCCAGGTTCTGACTGACCCAGCATGGATCACATGAGTGCTCCTGAAGCTGGACCTGTTCTGGCGAGATGCAGTGCAGGCCTGCCAGGCCTGAGAAACACATCCCTGAAATCGGGTGTACACTCAACTCCCCCGGATGCAGAGGACAGAGAATGGTTGAGGGTGGTTCCCCAGGAAAAACTGAGTCCTTTTCCTTACAAGAGAGGTGAAAAATAAAGCAATGGATGTCTTCTAGGTCTTCTCTTCCAGTCCTTTTATTATCTTCTTCCTGAGCTGTTCTTTCTCTGCCAGGTCACCCCCAACTCGGCCCCTGCAAAGGGCATTCATTATCTTGTATTCCATTCAGGGACAACTGAGATCAATAGAAAATTCTTCCCAATGTTGAGATAAAATCTTCCAGGGTTTTCACTCACAGGTCCTGTGGGCCACCTACATCAATCCACATGGAAATCTATCCGTTACTTGAAGACAGAAATCATGACCACATACCCAGGTCCATCCTGCCTCTGGGTGAACACACCAGGTTCCTTCAGTTGACCCCTTGTGACTTGGCTTTGCATTTTCTCTCTTCTTGGGTCAGACATCAGGGCGTCTCTGACCTATAGAAATTAATACTCAGAACCACTCAGAACTCCACAGGAAGCCCTGAGCAGCAAGGAAGAGAGCAGGGCTGTCTAGACATTTTATTTCTAATAATGAAACCTGTGAAGGCACTTGCTTTTTTCATGATCGTCTCATCACATGGTTGACTCACTCTGAACTGTCAGCTCAAATCTCCTGGGGATTTTGTACCAAGTGTTTTTTTAATCTATCCTATGAATTCTGCACTTGTGTTTCTTTATATTAGCCCTTTTAAAACTTCATTTTATTAGATTCTGGCCATATGGGATCAGTGTCCTTATTTAAGTGATTTTTCAAACAGCAAAAATGGTCACTTTTGCAGGAGTTTCCTCTTTCCTCCTCTGTGGGAAAAGGCTGTTTTAGAACTTCTCCATGCCTTCCTCCTCTGTGTTACCTTCTTAGTCATGTCAGTTCTTTGGCCCCATCTGATTCCTTTCTGCTTTCACAATGGAGACGATAGAAAGTGAAACAGAGAATTGAGAATGAGTTCAGCAGTGGAGTTGATGCTTTAATTGGGCATTGAAGGACGAATAGGAGTCTCCCAAGTGGGGAAAGGAGGTTAGGAGTTCAGTGTTAGGACAGGACTGGAGCATAGTGGACTGAATGTCAACGATGGGGGTCCAAGGCAGCTTGGAACGGAGGCTGCAAAATGGTGGTCCCCAGCTGAACTTGGTTCTCAAGTGTACTCTGCTTGGGCCTCACTTTGTTAAGAAAACTTCAACCAGTATTTTAAAATTGTGAAATTTCACATAAAAATCAGAATTTTGTATTTCTCTCGAAAAACCAGCTCTGACAGTCCCAGATCCATATGTGGTTGTCCAGAGCTGAGAAGCTGCTGGCCCTTCAGGCAGGGCACACTGACTCCACTGCCTCACAGCCCCCGCACTGTCTGGCACACAACACCAACCCCTTTATTTTAATAGCTCCTTGGTCCTTTGTGCAGTTGAGTTTTTGGCCTCATTCTGAAACAGGAGTGGTTCTTCAAGTCTAGTGTCAGAATCAGTTGGAGGGCTTGTTAAACGTGGATTGCTGAGCCCTAAGCCCACAGCTTCTGATGAACCAGGTGGGAGTGAGGCCTGAGAACCTTCATTTCTAATGAGTTCCCAGGCGCTGCTTTTGCTGCTGACCTGGGGATCACACATGGGGAATGATTTACCTAGTCCCACCTCTTTGTTTTCCAGTAAGAGCAGAGTTTGGCCCCTGACGCAGGTTTCCTACTCCAGGTCCAGCCCTGACTCCACTGCCCACTGTGATGCACCAGCAGGGAGAGTCCATCTGCATCCTTTTTGCTCTCTCTTTCCGCCTCAACCATTTCTGAGGTTGAGCATTGGAGCCCATTTCATTTCCAGCCTCAGCTTCCTTAACAATAGCCATCCATTATCCTCTGCTCTGATGCCTGCAGAATTTAATTACTTGTCCCAGCCCTGGAGTGAGTTTGATTGTTGGAAGCTGTGGTGTTCTGAAGCAAGCGCTAATGAGGAAAGACTCTTAGCAGAGAAGAGAGGGCATTTGGGGGCCCTGTGTTTGAAAGCAGCCATTCACGGTGTGGCAATAAAGGCTTGGTCTAGAGTGAGCTTTCTCGTTCCCTTCTTGAAGATGTCCGTCGCATTTCATAAATAAATCAGGGCTTTTGTATCTAATAATTGCCTTGCTTTGTAACCAAGATCAAAAGCACCAATAGCCTTGGATTCAAAGCCAAGTTTATTTATTTAATTTTTTAAAAAAATTTTTGGGTTGCAGGAGAGAGTGAGGGCTTGCATGCTGGAGGGTTCAGCTCTGAGGCCTGCACAGAGAGCGAGCAAAGTGGGCAGACTGCCAGGGGCTTGGAGCCTTCAGCTGTCTCCACTGTCTCCCAGGGAGATGAGTTGTGAGCACTCGCCCTGCTAGTGCAGCTTGCTGACCTGGTCGCTGTCAGGAGTTCCCAGCTCATTCAGAAAACACGCATTATTGCTCTCATCACAATAGATACACAATAATCATAGATAACAAACAATCAGTGCCTACTGTGTGCTGGGCTCTGGGCTAAACATTCACTTAAAGAGTTAGAGGAAGATGCTGTCATTGCCCCCATTTTACAGATGAGGAAACTGACGCCAATAAAGATGAAGAAGGGATTTGAATCCATCTTTGTCTGATCCCAGAGCCCACGCTCAATGGAAAAGGCAGGTGTTAAAGGAGGCAGAAGGATGAGTCAGACATAGTGCCTTCCCAGCTCACAGTGAACAGTGGAAGTGAAGACAGGCGTGTATGCATGTTATCAGTATTCAGAAGAAGGGGGATTTTTAATCTGGGCTGGGGGGCAGTTTGGGGAAGGTTCTGTGTAGGGGATGCAGCATTTGTAGTGAATCTCGAAGTGAGGCTTAGGATTTATGCCAGCTTGGGTTCCTGCAAAGCTGACTTCAAGACAGGGGTTATGTTGCAGGGATATGTTAGCCAGTATTCTTGGAGTCTACCCCCTTGCAGAAGGAAGGGAGAGAGGCAGGATTCAGGGAATGTGCAGTCACAACAAAGGCCTCAAATGACTCCTTGGGGAGTTCTGAGGCTAGGGTGGCCCTTCCAGGTTGTCCTGGTTTGTGGGGAGGAAGCTGGGCCCTTCTACCTTCATGTTCCTCCTGAGAGATATGGCCTTGGGCAGATGCCTGTTTGTGAGGCCATTCCAAACAGGGCTGACAGTGCAGTGTCTGCAGACAGTACTCCCCACAGGTGAGGGAATATGTTCCCCTATCCTGAAGGCATTCTGAGGGGTGCCTCACTGTGTCCCCAGCAGACATGCGGAGATTTGGGAAAAGTCAGAGGATTCTAGACCGAAGCAAAGGTCCATTAGCAGAAAAGTCTGGTCCTGTGTCGTGAGCAGGTCGGCCAGCCTTGCAGCGTGGTGTGATGGTTAGGGCTGTGAACAGACTGCAGGGTCCCTGTTCTACTTTTTAGCTGCGTGAACAACCTAATCCCTAAATCCTCATGGTTTCAACATTTTCAAAATGGAGTTAATTAAAAACGTCCTTCTTAGGGTCATTGTAAGGATTAAAAAGTGATGACATAAAATGTCTACCTGGTACACAGTAAGTAGTCATTAAATATTAACTACTATTAGGATGATTATTGGGAAACAATAATCCTTTGAGGAAAAACGCAGTAAGAATTAAGTTCAGAGATGGGATAAACAAACATTCAAGGCACACAGATTAAATAAAGGGTCAGAAATAAAATATGCTCAGGAAATCATTCACTGATTACTTCTAACTTATTGTCTCTCTTTTTTTAAATTTAAATAACCTCATTTCCTTTACTTGCTTTTTGGACCTAAATAGGTTCAGTAGAGGAAAATGGGGAGAGAAATGGCATTCTTAACTTTTATTTTAATTTTTTAATTTATTTTTTTTATATACTGTTGTGTTAATTACTGCTGTACAGAAAAGTAAGTCAGTTATACATATATATATCTTCTTTTTTAAAAATTTATTTTTAATTGAAGGATAATTGCTTTACAGTATTGTCTTGGTTTGTACCATATACCAACTATATATATATGCATTCTTTTTCATATTCGATTCCATCATAAACCATATTCCATAAACAATAAGTGAAGTGAAGTGAAGTTGCTCAGTCGTGTCCGACTCTTTGCAACCCCATGGACTTAGCCTACCAGGCTCCTCTGTCCATGGGATTTTCCAGGCAATAGTACTGGAGTAGACTGCCATTTCCTTCTCCAGGGGATCTTCCTGGTTTATCACAGGATGTTTAATACATTTCTTTTAAAATATTTATTTGTTTATTTGGCTGTATTGGGTCTTAGTGGGAAGATCCCCTGGAGAAGGAAATGGCAACCCACTCCCAGTATTCTTGCCTGGAGAATCTCATGGACTGAAGCGACCTATTGCTCATCAGGTCTTAGTTGTGGCATGCAGGATCTTTGTTGCATCAAGCATCTTTGCTGCATCTTTTGTTGTGACACACAGACTCTTTAGCTGTGGTGTGAGGGCATAGTTGCTCCGAAGCACATGAGATCTTAGTTCCCTGACCAGGGATCAAACCTGAGTCTCCTGCATTCCAAGACAGATTCTTAACCACTGGACCACCCTCGTAGTCCCTTCAATACATCCTTGACTTTTAAAAAGCATGCTTCTAGGGAGGTGGGAGGGGGTTCAGAATTGGGAACTCATGTACTCATGGTGGATTCATGTCAATGTATGGCAAAACCAATACAGTAATGTAAAGTAAAGTAAAGTAAAAATAAAAATTAAAAAAAATTCTCCAAGAGGATAATGTAAGAATTGTAGAGTTTAAACAATGCATTTTTATTACTGTGTATGTAAATGAATTTAATAATAATAAATGAAGAGGCAATAAATAAATTAGAATTTACCGACTGCAAAAAATAAATAAAAATAAAAAGCATACTTCTAACTTTTCACCAATTAATTCTTAGCAAATTAGGAATAAATGGAAACTTCCTTAGCCTGATAAAGAATATTTACCAAAAATCACCAGGAAATATTGCACTTCCTGTTAAAGAGTTCAGCAAGATGACTGATTACAAGATAAATATACAAAAATTACTAATGTTCCTGTATGCTTGTCATAGCCAACTAGAAAATGTAATTTTAAAATGCATATATTAGAATACAAGAATGATTGAAAATTAATGCCATTAGTGCTATAAATTATCTGCATCATAGAAATTTTGATGTGATATTTTCATTGTCATTCAGGTATAAATATTTCACAATTTCCATTTTGAAGTTTCTTCTTTGCCCCATACCCATAAATTTTTCAGAATTATTCATATTTTAGTTCCAAAGATTTTTTTCAAAGATTTTCTTTGAAACCATCTACTTGCTTTAAATTTTTAACTTGATTGCCCCATAAAAAAGAAAATATTTATAAGAAAATATTTTCTTATAAAAAGAAAATATTTTCTTATAAAAAGAAAATAAGTAGGTTATATTTTTTTGGTATTTGTTGGAGCATTTGCCTTATCAGATATCAAGACTTCCTCTTACGTGATAGTACAACGGGTAGTGCTAGAGCAGTGCTGGGCAAACTAACAGGTGGGCCATATCAGTGCTCAGAAACACAGGCCCCCACAAATGGGAAGGCAGTATGGCAGCAGTGCGTTACAGACTGGGGGGAAGGATGGCCTGTTTAGAAAATGGGGCTGATTCCACTGGTTTCTTGTCCATTTCTTGTTATTTTTTAGGAACTGGTTTAAACACACACACACACACACACACACACACACTTTTTTTTCCATATGGAAAAAAATTAAACCTCCACCTTAGTTAACAAAAAAATATTCTAAATGAGTTAAAGTGCTAAAGGTAAAAAATAAAACTAAAAACTTTTGGAAGAAGATGTAGTAGAAGGTTCTATTTAAAACCTTAGAGGTAGGAAAAAGTTGCTTAAACATAAAGCACAAAACAAAAGAAGCATACACCATAAAGGAAAATAATGATAGATTTCATTATGTAAATTTTATTTAAATGTTCTATACAATAACAACTGCAACAAATAAAGAGAAGATACAGACTAGGAAAGGAAAAGATGTTTGGCATGCAAAGAATTAATAAAGGGTTAATAACCAGAATATAAAAATCAGCTCCTACCAGAAAAAAATAAGAAAAGGGCAAACAACCCAATAAGAGCATGGGTTAAAGATATAAATAAGTGCATCACAGAAAAGGAAATTTAAATGGTTAAAAGTATAAGGAAAGGTGCTCATACTTACTGGTAATTAGGAGAAGGTAAAACAAAACAAAATGAAGCACAGTTTGACTCCTCTTAGGTTGGTCAAGCAGTCCAAGTGCTGGCAAGAATGTGATGCAGCAGAGCCACTTGCGTCCTCCTAATAAGCATGTAAATTGGACTCGCCCCTTTGGAGAAGAGTGGGAGTGTCCAGTGACAGAGCAGGAAGAGGTAGACAGCCTGTACCCCAGCAGTTCCACTTCTAAGTACGACCTAAGATAGGTTCTCGAATGGGGGTAATGTGATCAGAGCCAAGTTTAAGGATGATTGATTTGGTGTATTTGATGGCTTTGAAAAGAGAGTTGCTGGACTCAGTTGTTACACATATACACTAATGCACAAGTCAGTGGTGGAAGGTAACAGGGGCCTGGGTCAGGGAGGTTGATATGGATGGGTGGATAGATGGGTGGATGGGTGAATGGATGGATGAGTGGATGGGTGGGAAGGTGGTGGATTGATGGGTGGATACATGGATGCAGACATTTTTGAAACGCTAATGCAATCCTCCATTACATCCTCTACACAAACAATGCAAATAAAGTAGAAGATCAGATTAAAAAATGACAAGGAGGTTGGAGAGTCGTCTCAGGTCACTGAATCAGCAGGAATAAATGATCAGTAATGTTTTAAATCCAACAAATAATCCTGACAACATCCATATCTGCCTTGAAGAGAAAGCAGAGGGGGAGAAAACAGCTCAAGGCTGAGGGATTTTTTCGGTTTTTATAGCTATGGGTTTTTCAGAAACACAGGTTTGTCACACTCCTTAAGACACAGAGACCTTCAACCATCCCCTGAGCCTTTTGATGCTTATCTGCGAGAGATTCATGTCCCTTCACCCTTGCAAAGAAAAAAAGGAAGTCTGAGACATAGTCAGGAAAGACTGTTCCTGAGTGTGTTCTGTTTTCACAGAGACTCAGCCCAGTGGTCCATGCCCTGTTCTCCTGCCTTGGCCAGGAAGCCAGTGGTTGGGGCCAGGACTTGGTCATAGAAAACAGGAGATTCTACTAAATGGTGCTGTCCGATACTGACAGTGACCTAAAGGAGAGCCTCTTAAATAGCAGCGTGCTTTTTACAGTAAGGCAGAGGAATATGTGTGTTTTATAATTATTTTTGAATATTTGGGGAAAAAATTCTAAAGGCACATAGAGTCACAGTTCTCCCAACAGCAGAATGGAATGGTTGAGAGAGAATCACATTTACTACCTCTGTGATCTTGAGCAAATTCTTCACCCTCCCTGAGGCTCTGTGTCCTAATCTTTAAAGTGAGGTTACAATAGGGGTTATATCCCATAAATTGCTGATATTAGGCTTATGTGAGGTATTGTCTGTAACGCAATTATCATTGGGCCTGGTACATGCTAAGAGATCAAAGGAACAATAGCTATTATTGTTGTTATTATCCTTAATGATAAGTATTATACTGCTGGTACTAAGCATTGTTACTAATGGTGATAACATTGTTAATAAGATTTAGTGTTATTAGGAACGATTCAGAAACTCATGTCTTGACCACATCAGGTCACTTGGTCATGCCTTTCCAAGATATCCTTGGGCTTCTTCAGACTTGTCATTTTAAGCATTTCTGAAAATGAAGTCTTTTGCACAAACAGGGTCCCAGAGAGATGGTGGGAGTAATTAGGGGGTTAGATAGACACAACGCCAGGCTTGTTGCCTCAGACCATCGCGGGGCTCCTGGGGAGGTACCAGTGGGGTCCATCTCTGTCCAGGGCATTTGATGAATGGATGCAGGGCCTTCCTGTTTCCTTGAAGCCTGACCTCCCAGCCCGGATGTTCCAGCTCCTTGTGAAAACAAGTTGGTGACAACATTTGGAGTTGCAGCCGCAGGAGACAGAAATCAGTCTGTAAAGGGGAGGAAAGAAGAGAGATCTTGAGGAGCAGGGGAAGGAAGAGGGTGGGGGGAGGGGGAAGGATAACAGAGGTCCAGGTGGAAGGAGGGCAGAGTGTAGGCTGAGGAGGATATTGGGAGGCAAGGGGTGGGGACGTGCCAGAGCGCTGGCTGCTAGGTTACCAGCAAGCTAGGACACTACTCGGAGAAATCAACCAGTCAGCTGTCCAAGCAGCCGTGTTCAGGGATGAGCCAACCTTCCAGGACAGACTTGGAAACGCTCCATCCCTCCGAGACACACCCTCAAGGCCTTTGCTTTAGAAATAAAAACACAGTCTCTCTGGGAGATGGTCAGAGCTCACATATATCATTTATTTAAATAGGGAACATCTGTGCATCTCCAGTTTTGTTATTTGGTGAGAAAGCAAGCTGGAGTGTGGAAAAGCAGTGGATTAGAATGAAGAGACAGAGTTTTTGGTTTTTACTTTGTTTTGTTTGTGTATTGGTTTCCCATTGTTTGTTTGGAACCCCAGAACTAGGGAAGCCATGGAATGTTCCCGGGGCTGGGGGGGGGGAGGGGGGAACCGGACTTGAGAACATCAAGCAAAGAGAAAAGGGAGACAGATGTTGCTGACTCAGCTCCTGATGAGACTGCTGGAGTTGAGGATGGCTCTACCTTACTCCCTGCCTTGCGGTTTCCTGAAGTGTTCTTTTGAATGATGTCCTCTGAAGAAGTGAGAGGGAGTCCTGTGATTAAAACTCAGCATTTTTATGTTTTCTAAATGTTCAGAGTGACCAGCTCCACATTTGAGTGAACTTGAGAGAGACAGAGACATACCCTTGAAGCGAAGCGAAGTCGCTCAGTCGTGTCCGACTCTTTGCGACCCCATGGACTGTAGCCTACCAGGCTCCTCTGTCCGTGGGATTTTCCAGGCAATAGTACTGGAGTGGATTGCCTTGAAGTGGATTACCCTTGAAGAGGACTTTTCCGATATAATTCATAAAGTCTTAGGATCTGTAGTAACAGTTTTGAGGGTTTCCTCTTAAAAGTGAGATTAGCTCTGCATTGAAAACCAAATCCAGTCATCCATGGAAGGACTTTTTCGGTGAAAACATTGATTTCACTCTAGAACCATTGTGTCAAAAAATGTCAGCTGATGCCATCTTGATGTGAATGTGTGTGGTTTAGTTTTGTTTTATTTTTGCAAAAAAGTGAGAGTCAAAGGTGGCCTCCTTTTAGTGTCTGTGTTCTGCTTAGCTCATGCACAGGTGTTATGGAGCTCCTTTTGTTTGCCAGTATTTGTTATCAGCACTCTGGGAAGCCAGAGCCGCAGCCTCTAAGGGGCTTACACTCTCTGTACTTGGTTGGAAAGTGGTTCTTTTGCAGAAACTGTTTGAAAGCTGGTGTTTGGTAGAGGGTTTTCAGAAAACTGTCTCACCCCATGGTCATTTTGGTGTCTTCATACTAAAATAAGCACAAAATGCATCAGTATTCTTTCACAAGAGCCAAGGTGGAAATTCATGAGATTCTATAAGCTGGAAAAGTCCACAGGTAGATCTTATCTAAGCATCACGAGATCAGGACACAAATACTGTTGTCAAGACCCCGACAGTCCTTATGGTGGGCAGCCCGAGATACCTGATGTCCTAGCTTAGCAACCCCAGAGGAGAGAGGATCTGAGAATATGGTTCTTAGAAAACTTCAGGGAAGATTCTCATCAGCTCAGCCTGAAATATGTTTCCATCTCTGACCCAGTCACTAGACACAAGGTGCTAGAGCACCTGGTCATCCTGGGTCCCGTGCCGCATGGACCATCTGGCGTGACAAGGCAAGCGGCAGTCAGTCCCCCCCATGTCTCATCTTTTATTATCAGAGCAAGGAGGAAGAAAGAAGCCAGAGATGATCAGCATGGCTGACTTAGGCCTAGCAGGGCAAGTGAGCCAAGGAGTACCGAGTCAAGGGGAACTTGAGCTGCCTGCAGGTGAGGGCAAGGGCCGGGGACGCAGATTTTTGCACCGGTGGTGAAAGCATGCACGTGATGGGCGGGTGGAGTCCAGAGGGCATGGCTTCCTTTGCAGCCTGGGCTTCTGGCCTGGACTCTTCTCTGTGACAGCACTGCAGCGGCTTCTCTTCACCCGTGTACCCGCATCTCGTCTAGGTGCTGGGGAAAGGGGCCACAGAAAGTCCTTACGAGTGCCAGCTTTGGGGTTAGACCAACCAAAACCTGAGCCTGGCTCTGCCCCTTCCTAGCTGTATAGCCTGGGGCAAGTTGCTTAACTCACTTGAGCCACCAGCTCTCTTTTGCCACGTAGGTATAATAGTACCTGCCTTAAAGGTTTCCATTAGATAACGTATGGCGGTGACTTTGGATGGTGTTTACTGATGTTATGTACTCCAGAAATGCTGGCTGTGGCTGATGGAGCGGGGGCTAGGTCTCACTCAGCTTTGAGTCTTTAGTGCCTCGTGGAGGCTAGTGTCTAGTAGGCCATTCAACAAATGCTTGTGTAAATCAAACTGAAGCCAGGTGAGGACCTGGGCACAGAGCTCCAGGAAACAGTAGTACAACCAGGAGGGTGGGTTCAGGGGTGTGGGATTCTACAAAGGCAGTGGTGTTGGGGTCCACAGGGGAGTCAGGAGGTTCATTCTCAGGAAGCAGACTGTTCGGCAGCTCTCAGAGGTGGGGACACGAGAAGGGCGAAGGGCGCTTGTGTAAAGATCCTCTCACAGGTACAGATTCGGCAGCTCAGGGATGGCTGTCTGGATGAGCACCAGGAGGATACAGACAGCCACCCCAGGGAGACTCCACTGGTTTCTGGGTCATAAACTCAAATGGACAAATGAATGGAGAGTCTGTGGCCAACCAGAGAGCATGACCTATCCAGAGAATTCCCCGTTCTCCAATTTGGGGAGCTCAGCCTCTCTGGATCTTTTAGTTTTGCAAGAGAAGCTGAAAATCTGGACATATAAGTCAAATTTTTTAATTTTTAAATGCTGGGAAGAGTCAGATCTTTTGAACACTCTGAATAGCCAAATAAAACACATTTGTAGACCAGAGAGGCTGCCACTTGGAGCCCTTGGGCAGCGGTTCCACCCAGAGTGATTTTGTCTCCCAGGGAACGTTTGGCAATGTCTGGAGATAATTTCTGTTGTTGCAGCTTGGGATTGGGGTAGAGGGTGCTTATGGCATCTAGAGATTAGAGGCCAGGAAGGCTGCTAAGCATCTTATAATTAAGCCCAGGACAGCTCCCCAACTCCCTTCAGAGTTATCTGGTCCTAAGAGAAGTTTAACTGTCCTTCGCCATGGGCAAAAAAAAGAGGCAGGGCCAGGGCCACCTGCCACTTGATTTTACGGACTTTGGGGTCAAAGAGACAGGGCTCTGTCCTTCGAATCCCAAGGAACCAGGGCTGCTGTGGTTGAACCTGCGTTGGCCCAATATAATCATATTTTACAGTCTGCATACTTCCTGTGCAAAAAGGAAGCAACGCACCACCCCAGTCTCTGTAGGCATGGAAGTCATGCGAGAAATGCGGACAGAGAGTGTGAATACACTGCCCCTGGGGTCCCCAAGGGCTGGGCGTGATGTTTGCCAGGGATGATCAGGGATTTGGCCTCTCGTTCAGGATGGAATGTTTGGTTTGGGTTCCTCATTCAGTAGTTTCTGGAACTGTAGTTGAGACTATTTCCTTTCCCAACAAAACCCAACCATAAAAAATAAAATGCGTTTAGTCCTTCACAGTTTAGTAACTATTGGCTGAGCACTCACTGTGGCCAGTCCCACCCAGGCTAGTGCTGATGGGGAGAGAGCAGAGACTCAGGCAGTTTCCCTCTGGAAACTTACTGCCTCCATCCAACCCACCCTCCATCTACCCACAGCTTCATCTTCTTGAAAGAGCACAGACTGCCCATCAGACACTCCTGCTTGCAAACCTTCAGAGGCTCCCAGATCCACTTTGTCAGCCTGTGTGATCTGGCCCAGCCTCCATGTCAAGCATGTCTTCTGTTCTTCTGTTGTTATGCTTCTCTCTTTGCAAACCACACTTTCCCCTGTTCCTGGGGAACATTCCTTTGCTCAGGCTGTGGCCTTTGCCTAGAGTGTCATCTCTGGCCACCCATGCAAGGTGAGGTGGTCCCTCCAGCTTCTTTATCCCCTCATCCCATATCACCTCTTTCACTCTTTTGAAGCCTTTTCCACATCATGCCATTTTGGTTCTTGACCCTTGATCCCACCAAACTGGGAAGAGTTGATAAAAAAAACTCAATTATGAATTCCCTTTTCTGGGCAACCTCTTCACATTGCCCCTGGCATCCAGTGGGTATTGATTCAGGCTGTAATTTCCTGAAGCTCTTCACAATTTCCCAAGCTCTTCACCTGTGTCTGGTATGATGCCAGTGCTGCCACGTGTGTCATCTCTTTCCAGCCTCACAAGGACTTCATGACACCATGGCATCGTTCCATTTTTATGCATAAGGAGAGTAAGGCTTAGCGGAATCATCACTACATTCATTCATAGGTTCACTCAGGAAGCGTATTTAATGAGCACCCACGGGGTGACAGGCTCTGTGGCATTGCGAGAAGAGTGGGAAAGTGAGACACTGCAAGCTGGGGACCGGGAAACTCACTCTAAGGCCTAAATTTAACAGCAGATAAATGTAACAGGGAGATACTTGGGATCCACCCCTAGGGGGGGTGGAGGAGGGAGCAGAGTGAAGTCAAGCTGGGATGCAGGCAGCCTTACTCAAGGTCTTAGCCAGCCATACAAGGATTTCTAAAGAGAGAATGGCCCTTTAAAGCTGTCCAGGTTGAGACAGGAGAGACTAGTTCCTATGCCCCATATCTTTGGATGAGGCGTCAGTCTTTGGAGGGTTTGTCACCATGCCCTCTGATGCTGTCATTGAAGCATGCTCTCAGCGGGGGGGAGGGTTGTCTGCTGCCAGTGGTCCCAGCAACAAGGAGATCTGAGCATCTGTCATCAAGGAGAAAGTCTCTTTGACCCCATGGGGTTTACCTTCAAATGGGGAAAACAAGTGACAAATGCATAAACAAGTAGATCACTATGCTTCCCATTATAAGTGCAAAGAAGGACAGTAACAGGCACTCCTTTTACAGGCGAGGAAGCAGAGGTGCTGAGAGGTTAAATGGTTTTTAACATTCTATCTCCAATCCCCATCTCTTTGGCTCTGAATTTGAGCCCTCTCCACCTAGTAACTAGGCTTCCCAGGTGGCATTAATGGTAAAGGACCTGCCTGCCAGTGCAGGAGATGCAAGTTTGACCCCTGGGTCGGGAAGATCCCCTGAAGTAGGTCATGGCAACCCAATCCAGTATTCTTGTCTGGGAGATCCCATGGACAGAGGAGCCTGGCGAGCTATGATCCATGGGGTCCCAAAGCGTCAGACATGACTGAAGCGACTTAGCACACAAGCTCACCACCCTGTGCTGGTCACATAGAGCCTTTAAAGTCAAGCTGAAGAGCTGGGTCTCGACCCCATAGGCATTGAGGCAGCTTTGGAGGAACACAGTAAAATACTTTTCTAGGAAATGACACTGGGATGGGCATGAGGAATTGGGGGCTAGAGTCAGGGCTTTGTTGAGGGGCAGCATCAGGAATCTGGGCTCTGCAGTGATGCCATTGGTTGCTCTGGGACTGGGGGTGGAAAATGTGGGTTGCTTTGGGCTGCAAGTGACAGAAGAATCCAGCTTTTAAATAACTTAACTAGTGAAGCCACAAAAGTAGTTCTGCAGGAGATAGCCTGTGGGTTCAGGGAGGTCATTATGATTTAGGTTTTCATTCTGCCACCCGAAGCTGCTTCCTCTCCTGGTCCTAAGAGGTCTGCTAATAGCCACTGAGGCTCCCGGCACTTTTGCTACCACTCAGTAGAAGAGCTGAAAACTTCCCCTCAACCTTCTCAGTCCTCTTCCCATGCAGTTGTCACATACTCACCCCTAGACTAACAACACATACAGAATGCACCATCTTGAGTCGGGATGGGGTAGGCTGTGTCCTTGAAAGAACTTGGCTGGAGAGATGAACACAGGGCCAAATTCATGGCTCTGTCAGGAATCAGGAAAGGCAAGATTGGATGCCGGGGAGGGAGCTGGCATTGTCTGCTGCAGAGAACAAAGTACCAGGCAGTTTGATGGTAGGATGCGGTGACAAGTTGGATTGAGGATGGAGGAATTTTTTTCAAGTGTCAAAAATAGCTCCAAATTTCCAGTCCCCATGTCTGGGAAGATATTATCCCATTGACTGAACCTGAGGAGATGGAGGAAACATCACACATTTTCTTCTGGATAATTTGAATTTGATGTGATGAGGGGGTCATCCAAATGATACTGTTTTGCAACAGCTGAAGATAGGGTCTTTGGGGTTGTGCAGACAGAGCCCAAGAGAGGGCCATGGAGGTTATGACATGGCTGCCAATCACCGAGAAGTGGGAGCTGAAGTCAGCAGTGCGTGGGAAGCTGGCTGGGGCAGAGCTGAGAAGGCCAGACTCTTCCCAATAGAGCTGCTTCAAGAAATTTATCTGACAAGGGTCCCTGCCCATGTGCACAGTGACAGAGTGCAGAGATGTTCACTGCATCCTTGTTTGGAATATTAAGAGACTGGAAACAACTGACTGGTTAATTCGTTATGACATATATGGTGTATGGAACCCCAAGCGCTATTATTAATAGAAGAGGAGAATGCAAGAGCTACATGGCCTGTCAAGGAAAAAAATCTGTCGGATATATTGTTTGATGGAAAAAAAGCAAGATGCAAAGGCTTGTGTAGATTCAGTTCAGTTCAGTCGCTCAGTCGTGTCCGACTTTTTGTGACCCCATGAATCGCAGCACACCGGGCTTCCCTGTCCATCACCAACTCCTGGAGTTTACTCAGACTCACGTCCATCGAGTCAGTGATGCCATCCTCTGTCGTCCCCTTCTCCTCCTGCCCCCAGTCCCTCCCAGCATCAGAGTCTTTTCCAATGAGTCAACTCTTTGCAGTAGATTACTTTCATTTATATTAAAAAAAGGACATATGCTATCCAGCTGTATGTGTGTATATTCATAGACTGTTTCTAGAAGGCACCAGAAGAAACCTTTAATAGTAGGTGCTTCTGAGTGGGGTTCTGGGAACTCAGGAGACCTATTTTTCACTTTTTACTTTGCTGGCTGTTAGTTTCTTTAACCATGTGCACTTGTTACCTAGCAAAAAGTTATATCATAAAAACAAATACATAAGAAACAAAATCTTGGATGTCAGAGGCGTTGGCCAGACCAAGAGGAGGTCACTGAGGGGTGTCAGAGAGTCTGAAGCAAACGTCAGGGGGAGGGGCTTCAGGAGAAACTGAGGCAGCTGCTGAGACTCAGGGAGACTCCTTTTGGAAGGAGATGGGAACGGCTTCTTGGGTACCCCTGTAGATGCCCATGACGTGACAGAAGGTTCCCTGGGAGCTCTACACAGAAAATTCTGCTGAGATAGTCCTAAGCTTCTGCATTGGGTCCTCTTGCTTTAGTCAGCAGAGCTGGAGGGAGGTCTAAACAGATCTCTGGAATTGCCCCAGAGCTCTTGTTCTCTGTTAGGAAATCTGACACCTGTAAGGGCTGCCTTTGGAGAGGTGATTCTTGGCCCTGCCACACCTAGAATCTGAGGGTAATGAGATGGACCTGAAGCAGAGCCTAGGAAGGCATGATGTCTAGTGCTGAACCTTCCTAGCAACCCCAGAGTCCAGGGCTCTGATCTGTGGAGGAACTAGAGGAAGGCTGGTTTCTGCAAGTCAGTTGCTGACCATGCTGGAAGCCGAGGGAGCTGAGAGAAAGGACAGGAGGGCTCTGCTGTCAAGGGGCAGAGCTCCCTTTGTCAATATGGAAGTTTCACATGATGGCCTGGGAAAACAGGGAGAGCATTTTCCCTCCCCTCAAATAATAATGACAATGCAGTCATCCAGCAATATGGGGAGTTTGGTTCCAGGACTATCAACACCGCCACCTCCCCCGACCCTGCCCCACCAAGTGGGTACCAAAATCCAAAGATGCGCTAGATCCTTGTATAAAATGGCATAGCATCTGCATATAAAGATGTACATTCTCTAAATCATACACTTTAAATCATCTCTAGATTACTTACAATACCTAGTACAATGTAAATACCATGTTAATAGTTATGAATTCTATGTGAATAGAATTATGTGTAAATAGCTGGCAACACAAGGCAAATCGAAGCTTTGCTTTTTGGAACTCTAGATTATTTTTTTTTCAAATATTTTAAATTCACAGTTGGTTGAATCCTTGGGTGCAGAACACTTGGCTGACTGTAATAATAATAATAATAATGCACAAAATAATAGAATCCTGGACTCTTAAGGCTGGAGAGGACCTGGAAATTATTTGTTCATTGTTCTTTGACTTGTGTCCCTCAATGTATTAAATATATATGTCACCTTGTGGTTTGGGTTGAGGTCAACTACACTTGCATGCTATATGCCCCCCACCTTAGAAAGTCCATGCACATGAGGGGATGACAGCTTCTGAAAAGTTCTGCAGTAAGAAAACCTGTCTCATTTCATTCAAGCAACTTTTAAAAGTTTTATATATATATATATATATATATATCTTATAGATTCAGTAACTTCAGTTCCAAGGCCGTGGGACCAGACAGTGATGCAGCCAGGCTAGAACCCATATGCCCTGCCTCATGCTCCAGTGGACTCTCTATTTACTTGGGCTGTTCACTGAATTAAAGGCTAGATAATTATTTGTTAAACCGGGTTCTTTGGAACCCCAGTCTCATGAGATGTTAAGGAATGCTGAGCTAGGGACACACATTCTGATCATATCAGCTTAGGATATCCATGATTACAGAAAGATGAACAGGTTGATTGGCTGTGGGGCTCCTCAGAATTTTTAGTATGATGTCCCTGTGAATCACCAAGGTAGGGAGGTGATATATAGAGTTCCCTAACTTACATGGTCGAGGATTTCTTATTGGAAGGAGGCTCTCTCTGAGAGATTGTAAGGAGTTGGAATTCCTGTTGTAAGGAGTCTCTCTCTGAGAGATTTGTTTCATAGAGATGAGTTGAAGAATTCAGATCTGGGTCAGTGAGGTTTATGTGGATTTCTGTATCCCTTCTCATGCGACCCCAAGCATTGCTGCCCTTTCTGTGTTGAAAAGGGAGTTGATCAGTGCAGCCAGCACCCTTCTGCCCCTTTGACATTTGTTCTTCCATGTTACAGAGCAAGGAGATTGGCCTGCAGATGCATGAGGAGCTACTGAAGGTCACCAACGAGCTCTACACAGTAAGTCTCACCCTGGGTTCCGCTACTGTTTGGGGCTGAGCCCCCTTTGCTTCCATGCCCAGCACTGAAGGGAGGCTGACCAGTGGTCTGGGGGTAACCCTGGGCCCTTTGGCTCTGTCCTTTGCCCGAGTGACAGCAGGATTATCAGGGTGGGATAAAATGGCTCACACCCCTAGCTTCTGTTTCAGAATATCTGGGGAGGGGCTCTGGGCACATTTAGTTTGTAAAAGTTCACAGAGATTCAGATTACCTGCCAGCCATGAGAACATGTTACCTTTCAAAGCAGAAGATGCCAAGCTGAGGTAGGGAGAGCCAGGCTCAGGTAGGACAAGAAGAAGCTGAGGCCCACTTCTTACTGACTGTGGGGCGTGGAGCTCATCTGGGTCTCAGTATTCTCATCTGCAAAATGGAGCACTATTCGAAGGGTCACATGAGGCTGGGATGGGGTTGATAAGCATGCCTTGCCATCTCAGGGATCTCCGGGTAATAATTTCAGAATGTGCACAGTTTGGCCCAGAACTAACCTTGCTGCTTGCTTGGGCTTGAAATCTAACTGGGTTTGGGGTGGGTGTTAGAATCCAAGAAGATGAGGGAATGGGGAACACAAGCTCACTGGTTAACGGTGCTGGAAGTTACAGCCTATGCTTGGAGGAGTCATGGGCTTCCTTGGGGAGGAGTGAGAGCCCCAGGGACAGTCCCAGAGTGGGGAGGCCCAGCAGACAGAACCACAGGCCTTCCACTCCTAAGGCCACCAGGCTGGGATCAAATTGTTATGTTTTAAGTATGTGGAGATTACTTATCAAGTGTCTCATTAAAAGGGGAGGATTCTGAGGCTAAAATTATATTTGAAAATCCCTGGTATGAGAGGACCAAGAGCAGGCTGTGAGAAGGCCCCTCTCGTTGATATTGTTATCTTTCTCAGTCCACATCCTGTGTGATTAGTAGCTGGTGGACCCCTCAGGGGATAAGAGCCTTTGCTCGAGAGCATGGACTTCAGATAGGAAGTCTTGCCCAGGCTCCAACCAGCTATGAAACTTTGGGCCAGGCATTTCCTCTTCTGGGCCTCAGTCTCCTAATCAGAAAAATGGGGATGAGACTTCCTAGTGGTTGATCTACCAACGTCGAAACACATATTTTCTACGATTCCAAGTTAAGGAGAAAAATTTGAGCCCTGACAGTTTTTAATTAGATCATTGCTTCGGGTGAAAAGAGGCACTGCTGATGAAGAAAACATGACTTGACTTTGAGGCAGCTGGGACTGTGGGGGACAACCACCTTGTGGTTTATAGCACAGACTCTGGAGCCGGACACCTTCCTCTGGGATTCCACTGGGCGCCTCTCCTGGGTGCTGTATGTTCACCCCCAATCCCCCAACCTTGGCTCCTTCACCCCTGTTATTCCCCCTGCCTACAGCTGCCCTTTTTCCTCTTATACTTACTTGTGTCATACTCAGTTTGCAAACCCAGACCAAGCTCCACAACCTTAAGAAAGCCGTCACCTCTGGGCCTGTTTAAAAAAAACTTCCTGTGTTGTCTTGAAGTTGTCTGCCCTGTCTGTTCAGTTGGCATATATACTCCCTCGAGTCAGATCTTGGTGAGAAGCACTATACTTGAGGCCCAAAGCCTCAGATTGCACCTGTCTACTTCAGCTCTCAGTGAAACTCAGGAGCTTTCTCCACTTTGTGGGCTGGATCGGGCAGGCAGTTGTTAGGGACCAAGAGGGTGATGCTGGTGCTTACACACGTGTGTCCCTGCTGGCCGTGGGGCGGGGTGGCTGGACAGAGTGCATGTCCTTGGTATTAGGCAAACAGGCAGGTGGGCAGGTTGGTCCCTCTTCCCATCTCCTAGCTGCCCCTCGATGGCCTCAGAACTGGTGGAGAAGGAAGGGGAAGCCCCTCCCCACTCTTTCTGTTTGCCACTTGCTACAGAAAAGTGAGACCCTGGCACTGCTCAGAGCACCTCCACCCCCATCAGGGGATTTGTTGTCTGTACTGAGTTTTCCATCATTGATCAGAAATACACTTAAATTCAGATATTCGGGACTGCCTTCTATGGTCTTAGCACCACCGGAGGAAGAGCAGCAGGCTGTGAACATTTCAAGAGCTGGTCTTTGAAGTGTCTTGTACATCCCTGTTATTCCCAGGGTACTTATTGAAGGATGGAAGGAGGGATCTGTGAATAAACGAAAGAAACTGGTTTTGTCTGCAAGGAGTTTAGAACCTGCACAGGAAGACGCGAGTAAGCTTGTGAACTTGTCAGAGCCTAGCGTGTGCTGGATACATGGACTTAGAGGGAGGGCGCCTGGACTGGGGGTCCTTGGGGGTGGCTCCAGGTTCTCTGCAGTGTCCCCACCGCTGTCCCCGAGGGTGGTGCTGCCACCTAGAAGGGAGTCAGTACAGACTGGCTGAGTGAGGTAATGACAGGGGAGTGTGGGCATTCATGAGAGACTCACTGAGGATTCAGAAGGTGAAGGGCTGGCTCCTGGTGGCTTACTGAAATCCAGGATGTTCTGAGCCCAGTGCCTTTAGATGGTAGGAATTAGTGAAGCAGACAGGTAGAGAGGAAGAGAAAAGGAATTCTCAGTAGGGGAGACCACATAGGATCGTAGCAGAGCAAACATTACAGGGGGAGGTGGGTTTGAATTTCTGCTGCACGACCTCCCAGCTCAGCCGAGTCACATATCGTCCTTGGACCTCATTTTCCTTATTGTCAAAACAAGGATAGTAATAACAACCATGGCCAGATTGTATTTCACACTTTTAGATACTTTATATGTATCATGTAATTAAAACACATTTTACAGATAAAGAAACTGAGGCACAAGGAAATAAAGCCTTGCTTAAGGCTTTTTCAGTTATCAATGACTATGTAACAAGTTATGTCAAAACTCAGTGCCTGAAAATGACAACTATTTTATTTGCTCATGATTCTGTGGATTGGTGATTTGGGCTGGGTTCCACTGGAGCCAGTGATATGGCTACAATTTCCTGACCAATCAAAAAACAAGAGCTCCAAATGGGAAAACACCAGTGGGGTTTCAAGCCTTTGTGTCACATGTGCTGACAGCTCATTGCCCAAATCAAGTCGCACAGCCAAGTCCATAGTTGTAGGATGGAGAGGTAAACTACTTCTGAAGTGCCAATGCGAAGTGATCTCCCTGAGGCCATCGAGCCACTGCTGTGGCCAGCTTCGTAAACAATCTACCAAAGCACCCCGCTACTGAGGGCACTCTGGAGCCCAGTTCCACGCTTTGTTATTGGGGATTTCTTTCTGGCTACCATGCCTGGTTATGCAAGCCTTTAGATGTTCCCTCCTCCCCCAACCCGAGTCATGGCCACAGGGACTAAAAAGGAAATGATGTCGAGAAAGGATTGTCCAGGAACCCCATGTTTTTTCTTGTAATGTTTTATGGAAGAGATGGTAAGGGCATAATGATGAATGCTTAAGGTTGCCCATTTCCCACTTTAGGGAAGAGACTTTTCCCCATCTGGGATCAGGAAGGACACCGAGAAGACTGCAGGGCTGGGCATTTTGTTCGTTCATTTGTTCATTCATTCACTTGACAAGGCTTCCTTCTGCCTAGTCCTCATCACCTTGAGGTGCCCTTCCTTCTAAAATATGCCAGGGCACACGCACACAGACATGCACACCCCGTGTCACACCTCACCTCTCTTCCCCTGGACTCCCATCACCCTGTGCAATATGGCTCTTGCTCATCATGTATTGGCCTGGGAGGAAAGAAGGTCAGAGGTCGAGAATGTGGACCAGTGTGCCAGTCCTTCTGGAAGAAGCAAAGCCAAAAAACAAAACAGAAACAACACATTCTGTTTTTGTTGTTCAGCTAAAAATATGTTCAGATTTTCAGTAGTTCTACATCACAAAATGCACCTGTTGTGCTTTGCACTAACAAACATTGTAGCATCTGTCACCTGGCCCCTCCTCCGGGCGCAGGAGCTCTGCTTGAGGCTCCCCCAGGCAGGGCTGCTGGGTCTGCCTTCCCAGCCCAGCACTGCTAGCGGGGCCCTGAGACTTGGTTCAGGGCGAAGTGGAGGGGGCCTGAGGAGCATCCACACGAGCCCACTGCTGGTGACTGGTGGACACTGATTAGAGTAACAGATGGGCTCTACCTTTTACTTACTCCATCTTCTATTTGATTTGCACTGGGCTTAGGCACGTGAAATCAATTCTGGGCCCTCAGATAAATTTTTGCAGTGGCGTCTCCCTGTCTCCCTATCGATGACCATTCTCAGGGATGCAATAGTAGAGAGAGCTTGAGACGGGATCCTGCAACCTGGGTTCTGGCCTCAGCTCCATGCCAGCCTCGCTGTGTATCTTTCTGGATTGATATCTGTCATCACTGAAGTATAACCACCATGCTTTCATCATGCCATTGGGCCCTGTGCCATTTACTTAATGGTTTTCTTTAAATCAACTTAAAAAAAAAAAAAAAAAAACCAACCTCTCCCTGTTTTAATTAATTTGTAGAGAAGCAGCCGTGTGTACTGAAAAGAATGCAGGTTTTTAGAACCAAATAGACCTGGGTTCCAGGCCCTGTCACTTGTCAAACCCTTTGAGTTTCAGCTCCCTAGAATATGGCGATTCACCACCTTATCCTCTGGAGTCCATGAGTGAGTGGCCTAGAGCATAGCACAGTGCCTGGCAAATATCAGTGTGAAACCATTGTGTGTTTATGAAAGACAAGCATAAATATTTTTCATTTTTCCTTCCCTCTCTCCTCCTGCCTACAGCTCCACTAGGCTAGCTCGAGCTCAGAGAATATTTTTCCTAAAAATGTCCAGCCACCTCCTGATTGCTCTCCCATCTCCCATCCTCCCATCCTTCATGCTTGAGCCAGAGAGACCATTTGTGAAGAATTGTTGAATATTTAAAGTTAGAGATAGATAATGCATGCACTATAGAGAAAATCCCTGATAGTTAAACAGTACAAAAAGGTACCCAGTGATAAGTGTGTCTCCTGTTACCCACCTCTCCCCCTCCTCTCCTGCATGCCCAGTTATTAGTTTCTAGCTCAGCGGGTGACTCCTTGGAGAGATATTTAATTCATCACCAAGGTACGTGGACACACGTATCCTGCACGAGGGACACCAGCTGGGCCTTGTGCAGCTTGCTCTGCATTTTGCTATTATAGTTATGTTTTGGAGATTGTTTCATTTCATTAGTGGTTGAAGAGCCTCCACTCTTACATGGTGCTTATCACATGCCAGAAATGGGTCTCAACGCCCAGTGTCTTAATTCTTTTCCTTCTCAGTTCACTTTTGAGGTAGGTGGTGCTGTTACCACCCCATTTTAGAGACACGTGGTATGAGGCACAGAAAGACCAGGTAGCCAGCCCAAGGCCACCCAGTGGGGGAGTGGCAGGGCCTGCTCCAAGTCTACTCACAGAAGTTGCTTACATAAATACATTCAACTGTTTATATAAACACAGGTATATTTAAGAAGTGGCAACCTGCTTCAGTATTCTTGCCTGGAAAATTCCATGGACAGAGAAGCCTGGCAGGCTATAGTCCATGGGACTGCAAAGAGCTGGACATTTCTGAGCGCCGAGCACATGCACACACACTCACACACTTATATATATTTATTTTGGAAGGAAATGACACTTCACATTAGTGAATGAAAATAAACTGGCATAACAGAAGGTTTCCATTAGCTAAATGGAGAAAAAACTGTTAATTCTTTAAAAAAANTAGAATATGGCGATTCACCACCTTATCCTCTGGAGTCCATGAGTGAGTGGCCTAGAGCATAGCACAGTGCCTGGCAAATATCAGTGTGAAACCATTGTGTGTTTATGAAAGACAAGCATAAATATTTTTCATTTTTCCTTCCCTCTCTCCTCCTGCCTACAGCTCCACTAGGCTAGCTCGAGCTCAGAGAATATTTTTCCTAAAAATGTCCAGCCACCTCCTGATTGCTCTCCCATCTCCCATCCTCCCATCCTTCATGCTTGAGCCAGAGAGACCATTTGTGAAGAATTGTTGAATATTTAAAGTTAGAGATAGATAATGCATGCACTATAGAGAAAATCCCTGATAGTTAAACAGTACAAAAAGGTACCCAGCGATAAGTGTGTCTCCTGTTACCCACCTCTCCCCCTCCTCTCCTGCATGCCCAGTTATTAGTTTCTAGCTCAGCGGGTGACTCCTTGGAGAGATATTTAATTCATCACCAAGGTACGTGGACACACGTATCCTGCACGGGGGACACCAGCTGGGCCTTGTGCAGCTTGCTCTGCATTTTGCTATTATAGTTATGTTTTGGAGATTGTTTCATTTCATTAGTGGTTGAAGAGCCTCCACTCTTACATGGTGCTTATCACATGCCAGAAATGGGTCTCAACGCCCAGTGTCTTAATTCTTTTCATTCTCAGTTCACTTTTGAGGTAGGTGGTGCTGTTACCACCCCATTTTAGAGACACGTGGTATGAGGCACAGAAAGACCAGGTAGCCAGCCCAAGGCCACCCAGTGGGGGAGTGGCAGGGCCTGCTCCAAGTCTACTCACAGAAGTTGCTTACATAAATACATTCAACTGTTTATATAAACACAGGTATATTTAAGAAGTGGCAACCTGCTTCAGTATTCTTGCCTGGAAAATTCCATGGACAGAGAAGCCTGGCAGGCTATAGTCCATGGGACTGCAAAGAGCTGGACATTTCTGAGCGCCGAGCACATGCACACACACTCACACACTTATATATATTTATTTTGGAAGGAAATGACACTTCACATTAGTGAATGAAAATAAACTGGCATAACAGAAGGTTTCCATTAGCTAAATGGAGAAAAAACTGTTAATTCTTTAAAAAAAACTTTTTATTTTATATTGTAGTATAGTGATCAGCAAATGTTGAGATAGTTTCAGATGAACAACACAGGCACTCAACCATACCTAAACATGTATCCTTTCTTCCCCAAACTCCCCTCCCCCCAGGCTGCCACATAACGCAGAGCAGAGTTCCTTGTGCTATTCAGTAGGTCCTTGTTGGTTATCCATCTTAAATATAGCAGTGTGTACATATCCATCCCAAACTCCCTAACTATCCCTTCCAATATTAATTCTTGCTGCTGCCTCCTAGGCAGGCATTAGATATGAGAGCACCGAGCTGAGTTTTTCCCCCTAATATAATCGGAAGGATTCCAAGAGAACTAAAAAGAGTTAATAGCATGTCTGTAACACCTGAAATCACTTCTCTAACACAAGTAAGTGGTTCCCATTGCACACTTTGGGAAACCCTGATGCAGTGCAAGTTAGCTGGGCCTTGGTCCTCGATTCCACATCTGCAGGATGAAGGCAGGAAGCTAGAGAAACTCTGAGGATCCTCTCAGGCTTGTCTCTTCATGCTGCCCGGGGAGGGAGACCAGGGCACGGCTCTGATTCAGGGCAGGGCAGGCCCTGCCGGACTGTCACAGCCTGTTGGCCAGGCTGTGCCCAGTGTCATCTAGGGCCGGCAGTGGTCCTTAGAAGAATAAGGGCAATAATGTTTCCCTCTAGACAACCTCCCCACCCCTCTCAGCTCTCCCATGGAGACATTCCTTCACACAGCTGACGTTCACTGATGATCTGTGTGTCCAGAGGATGGGTCATGGCGAACCCCTGTGACAGGTGTCAGCAGGGATATGGACATGACGTGATCGGAGAAGAGATGGATTGGAGCTGAATGACAGTAGACTTTCCTGGGTGGAGAGGGAGGCACAAAAGCAGGAAGCCAGGACACGAGATGAGTAGCCCCTGTTGAGCCAGTCAGTGTGAGTTAGACACTAAGTCTGGCCAGGAGGGGCCAGGGTTGATCTGGGTGGTGGGAAACCTACTGGAGAAGGAAGGCCGCCTTTTGGGACTCATTCAGAAGCAAGAGACAGAAAGCCAGGGCAACCTGGCACATGTAGAAATGGCAACACACTGAGTCTCGGAGCCTGACCCACTAATTGCATCGTCTTTCTCCCCAGCAGTGTGTGTAATCTAATGGCAGAGACCCTATCTGTCTTCCACACAGTAGAGTTTGCAGCACCTGGTATATAGTGCCTACACATAATAAATTGTTCAATAAATACTTAATGATTGAAAGTGTAGCTGCCCCCCCCAACCAATATACTCACCAGAGCAAAGGCAGCAGAATGACATCTCCTCCATTTTCTGTTATTCCCTCCCTCCCTTTTTCTTCTTTTCTGTCTCTTTCCCACTCCCTTCCTTCTTTCCTTCCTTCCACCATCCCCTCCCTCATTTGGTGTTTTTCTCTGCAGGAGGCTTCTCTCCTGTGGAGATAAAGGTGGCCCCGGTCCATCTCCCCCATCCCCACCCCCGCAGGCTCACGTCCTATCAGCTCAGCGCCCCCTAGTGGACAGCAAACACTGCCTTCCCCTGTCTCCAGCAGAGCCCCAGGGCTGTTCATAATTGGCCAGGCTGGGGGTCCCATCGCTGCAGCCAGATTAACATCATGTTTACTGACAGGTCAGGCCTGAGTCTCCTGCCCACATGCAAGGATTGGAGGGTAGTGTCGGTTTCCCTTGAACCACATGGGCTGAGAACGGTGGAAGGGAATTTGGAGGATTTCCTCAAAGAAAATCAGGAAGCCGTTCCAGGAGGACTGGCTGATCCTCGACAAAGAGAAACAGCAGATGTCTGCTGAGGGGGAGAAGCTCGGGAGGAGAAGAAAGTGGCTCCGTTGGCTGGTTTTCAGACAAGCACCTGGTGTTCTTCTACCTATAAGCTGTTCCTCAAACCTGTTTGGCTCAGGTTTCTACTGGTCTTAATTCTGACGTTGCTCCCTTTGTTTGGAACAATCCTCCCCCACTCCACACCCTGTTCACCCATCTGACAGCTGCCCTTCCTTCAAGGTTTAGTTTAGATATCACTTCTCCTCTAAGAAGCCTTCCTTTAGCAGCCTTTACTCCCCTCATCATAGCACTTCTCATATGCTGTGATAATCACTTGCATAATTGTTTGTCTCCCTGCTAGAGTGTATATTCAGTGAGACTGTCTCTGTCTTATACATTGTAGTGTTTCCTCGTATAGGTCTGATTGCAGTACCAGGCCCATCATGAGCTGTTCAATAAATATTTAACAATTGAAGGTGAACCTGTTGCCCTACCCCCAAAGATGATATATTCACTAGAGCAAAGGCAATAGAACTCTGTTTTATCCTTGTCCATCCCATCCTTTCACCTACTCACCCATCTATCTTGCCATCCATCCATTCATCCACCTGCCACCCATCTATCCATCTTTACATGCATCCTTCCACCCACCCACCCATCTACCTATCCAGCCGCCACTTTATCTGGCCAATTCATTTATTCATGCAAATATACACTGATGCTTGCTGGGTACCAATCTCTGCTCTAATACAGGGATTGTGATCATGGACAGTGTCCTGGCCCTTATGGACTTTGCATTCGAGTTGGGTTAGACAATTTATAAATGTGCAAAATGAATAAGACAATGATTAGAAGTTCTACGGAGAACGTAGACAGCACAGAGTGTGGTGGTCGGACTGAAGTTTGGATACTTCTCTTTTCCTTAAGGATGTCTTTGTTATGCTCTAGCCTAGGGTCTCACTTCGTTCACAGCTCTTACATGGCCCAGAGATGGCCCTTCCTGTTGGGTGGAGGACACGTATACAGAATTGCATTGTTGAGAACTTTTTTTTCTAAAAACTGATCCTTAACCTGCCCCAGCCTGTCCCTATATTAATGATGTGAACTGCCAGATTGCCTTTGCCTTCTTTTGCATCTAAATCTGGATTTGGAGAATTGTGCAGATAATACTTTCCTATTTTCATGATCTGGAGAAGGCAGTGGCACCCCACTCCAGTACTCTCGCCTGGAAAATCCCATGGACGGAGGAGCCTGGTGGGCTGCAGTCCATGGAGTCGCTAAGAGTCAGACACGACTGAGCGACTTCACTTTCACTTTTCACTTTTCTGCATTGGAGAAGGAAATGGCAACCCACTCCAGTGTTCTTGCCTGGAGAATCCCAGGGACGGGGGAGCCTGGTGGGCTGCCGTCTATGGGGTTGCACAGAGTCAGACATGCCTGAAATGATGGAGCAGCAGCATGTTCATGATCTGAGGCTTTGGGAAGAGGCAGGAGGCACAGTGTGCACAGCAAAGGCAGCATGATCACCAGAAGAGGAAATAGTGCCGGCCTGCCATCTGGCTTGCTGTATGACTCAGGCCCCAAACTTGCCATTTCTGGGCCTCAGTCTCCTTCAGTGACAGGATAATATATCAAGGTTTCTGGAGCGTCTCTGAGAACCTATGAAACTGATTTGGGGCCAAGAACAGTGGTCTCCACTTACATATCCCTGCCTAGTACTTCTCAACCTGTGCTAGACGTCTTCTGAAAGGCTGTCCCTGATAGGATCTCGAGGGCTGGAAAGTGAACTCCCATCTGGCAGTAAGCCTCTGGGTGTCTCTGAGGCCCCTCCAGAGATCCCAGGTTGAAGACTGTGTCCCAGTGACTTGACTGAACTCCTGCATCCTTCTCTGCTCCCTTCCCCACCCCCACACTGCTGGCAGCCTGCCACTCTGCAGTCACAGCTTCCCCAGGTCTCTGCAAGCCCCCACTCTGGTCTTTGCCAGGCAGCACAGAGAGGTCAAGCCTCTGCCACACAGCTACCGGCAAGTGGTGGGAGGGTCAAGTCTCAGAAGCAGGTCTCCTGAGTCTCCATGGTGCAGAGCACCCTTTCATCCCTGTGTCGTGGTTTCCTCGTTGGTAATGCAGGCAGAATATAGTCTACCTCATAGGGGTTTTGTGAAAAATAAGTGAATGAATGTCTGTGAGGTGCTTAGAAGTAGGCCTGGCATGTAGTAAGTGTTCAGTAAATGTTAGCTGCTATTATTATTATTCTGCTGCCTCCCAGGATTAATTGAAATGCTCCTTGTAGGTAATAAAAATAGAGGTTTGCAAAGTCTGAAGTAATAGGTAAATGTAAATATTATTCAGCACCTTTTGGACTGGCAATATTAAGCAGACTTTTCTGGACTATTGAGCTAAGGGCCTTTCATGCTGAAGCCCTGTTTCAGGTAATTAAATAAAGGAAGCATCTAGAGGGTTCTAGGCATAAATAGACTCACTCAGAGAGGTCCCCAGGTGAACTTTCTTGTAGCAGCTATCTAACATAAGTGTCCCTGGGACGTCTAGTTCACTATGATTCTTGGGATCAGGAATTACCAATTGAATCACATAGAGTTTGACCCCAGGGTCATTGGGGTGTGTTCTCCAATCATGGGGTTTTCGGAATGCAGTTCAGAGACTACTCTGGGAATCTAGCTTGATGGAGGGCAGGAAGTGAAAGTGAAGTTGCTCAGTCATGTCCGACTCTTAGCGACCACATGGAATGCAGCCTACCAGGCTCCTCCATCCATGGCATTTTCCAGGCAAGAGTACTGGAATGGGGTGCCATTGCCTTCTCCAAAATGGGACATTATGTGGCTCTAAAAATTACTGATCATGAACCTTGGTACATAACATCCCCCTCTTGATCAACATTTGGTGTTCTTTAATTTTATTTATATATATGAAACCAGTTAAAAAAAAAAATCTCTTGAAAATCCATGAACAAACTTCCCAAATNAATGGGACATTATGTGGCTCTAAAAATTACTGATCATGAACCTTGGTACATAACATCCCCCTCTTGATCAACATTTGGTGTTCTTTAATTTTATTTATATATATGAAACCAGTTAAAAAAAAAAATCTCTTGAAAATCCATGAACAAACTTCCCAAATTGAGAACATGAACTTCAGCAGTTATTTATATTGATCTTTGTGCTTTTTACTGACAATGGCAACCGCTAAGAGATTGGCCATTAGAGAATAATTGAGTTGGCTGTGGTATGTTCATGCAGTAGAGGAAAAGCCAATTCTACACAGTCTACAGTAGATGTTTTTAAAGAAATGTGAGCTTTGCACTGCCAGATTAATCATAAACTTGAATCATATCACATTCTCATAATTGGTAGAAAAGCTGCGATCCTTTTTATTTATCAACTTACTTGATTTTTCATTTTAAGCTATGTAGTAATAAGCATCACTGAATCCAATACCCAACTCAAGAACAGAGTTTTAAAATATCACAGGTTCAAGAGGAGTAGAAAAGAAACCAAAGGAAAGTGTGGGAGGCCGAGAAAGCCCAGCCGGGATGCTGACCTTGACCACTTGGATGAATGGATGCATGAATGATTAGATGGGAAACTCTAGGTGCAAATCAAAATGCTGTCTCTTCCTCTGAACTACCCAACACACATGATAAATCAGTGCTTGAGATAAGCAGACCTCAGCAGCTGAAATGGCCGGGGGGGGGGGGGATAGGATTTTGCAGGAGTCCTTGAACCCAGAAAGGAAATGGAGTTCAGAAACGAACAGCACCAGCAGCACGGGGCAGGAATGCAGAGGCCAGTGGTACCTGTGAAGGTGGAGGGGTCAAGGAGAGGCTCGAGAATGGGAAAGGAGCCCAGAGACAGCCTTCAGCAGGCTTCCCAGCTCTGAGTTACATTCCATTCCAGGAACTGTGGCTTAAAGATTGTTGGAAGTAGGCAACTACGTTGGTCATCCATAAACCTGCAGTCATCACCTTTGGCCACTAGATGTAGAAAACACTTTGATCCAGCACACTTTCTGGCCCATTGAATTGTTTAGAAGCTGTACAGGAGACAGGGATCAAGACCATCCCCATGGAAAAGAAATGCAAAAAAGCAAAATGGCTGTCTGGGGAGGCCTTACAAATAGCTGTGAAAAGAAGAGAAGCAAAAAGCAAAGGAGAAAAGGAAAGATATAAGCATCTGAATGCAGAGTTCCAGAGAATAGCAAGAAGAGATAAGAAAGCCTTCTTCAGCAATCAATGCAAAGAAATAGAGGAAAACAACAGAATGGGAAAGACTAGAGA
>SJYA01002734.1:2311705-2400175 GCA_006410615.1 Neotragus moschatus
GGGAGGTTTTCAGGATGAAAGGAGGGAGAAATGTGGTATAGAATAAAGTTTTTTCCCACATTAGCTAATGTTTTCTAGAGTTTGTATTTTCCTGAAGTCAAATAGGTAAGTTCAAGATTTTCAAACCCTCAGCCCAAATCAAACATGTAGATGGTGGTGGCAATAGTAGTGGCTTATGCTTACATGGCTTTTACTGTGTAGCTGGTATTGATTTCAGTATCTTAAAAAATTAACTTATTTAGTCTCAGCACAAACCTATGAGATAGGTGCTATTATTATCCCCATTTTATAGATGAGGGAGCAGAGGTTATGTGACTTGCCCAAGATCACACTACTGGTAAGTGGCAGCATCAGGATTCAGCCCAGATATTTAGGCCATAGTCTACATTCTTACCTAACCTGCTCTACAGTAGGTGTTGACCCTGCTGACTCTTGATGTATGACAAACTTCCTTAACAACAGATCAATGCTGTGATTTCATGGTAAGAATCACAGAATCTTATTAGAATCTCATTTTAATAATCTAACTTCACAGGACTTTGACGTGAAGGAGATAATAACGTTGGCCAGTAATTCATCTGGAGTTTTTTGACTTAAAGGGCCTGGTTAGGCAGAAGCATGTCCCATCCCCGGGGGATCACCTCTGCTCCATTAGCTGCTGTTAATTGTGCAAACAGGACAGGAGAAAAGGACCAACGAGGCTCAGGAGCCATGAATTCCAGAAATTTCTTGTGTTTTTTAGTATAGAAAGACAATCATAAACTTGATATTGCAAAGGGAAAGTATACACCTAGTTGGGAACTGGGAGATAGAATACTGTTGGTATAGGACTGGCCTCACTTGCTCTAAAGCGGCTCCAAATAAATCTGCTGAGCAAATGGTAATGAATGAAGGAGACAGTATGATATGACAGTATTAAAAGTCTGAGACCAAATTTTTACTGTGGTTACATATATCATTTACACTCACTCTATGACCCGCTATTCCACTCCTATTTACTTAGGAGTAACAAAAACACCCATCAACAGAAAGAATTGTATGTGAACATTCTCAGCAGCGTTGTTCATAATAGCCAGAAACTATACACAATCCAAATAATGATCAGCGTGTGAACAGATCAACAAATTGTGGTGTAGCCATACAAGGGAACACTGATCAGCAATAAAAAAGAATTGCCGATACATGCAACAACATGGGAGACTCTCGAAAAAATTACGCTGAGTGAACAAGGGTAGTTGTAGAAGAGTTTATACTCTACATGTCCATATATATGAAGTTCTGGAACACACAAACCAGTCTGCAGTGTCAGAAAGCAAATCAGTGACTACAGGGGGCTGGGGTAAGTGGTGGGGATGGGCCAGAAAGGGGTGCGAGGAAACTTGGTGTGATGGGAGTGTTTGGTATCTTGATTCTTAAGATGATCACATGGATATAAGCCACTTTGTTTTTCTACACCTTAGTTTTCCTGTTTGTAAAACTCGGTGGTTGGAGTAGGTGATGTGTAGAATTTCTTCTGACTCAAAAATTCCCTTGTTATAGCAATATCTAATTCTTAACATGGAATTAGGGTAGCACAGTACAATTTTCTTTAAAGGAATTAATTTTATAGTAGCTAAGGATGAGTTTATCTCTGAGAGCATAGAATATCTATTAGGTTACCCAATAATATTCCTTTTGGGAATAGAGCCATTTGCAGGCCAAATTTACTTAAGGAAACAGTTGAGAAAATGATTTGTGTGTAAGTAAGAAGGATGATCCCATGGAAATCCCACAAGTACCTAAGGAGAGCCTTTTCCAATGACACTGGGATGGGATGGGAGGCAAGCCACACAGCTGGCAGGGCTGGGTGGGTGGGGGACCAGCTGAGGAAGGCTACGTTCATTACATCACTTCCCAGAGCCCCTAGAAGCTCAGGGGCTGTGGTGGCCTTTTTAATTTCCTCTTTACTGGTTCATTCCTGGCACTCAGTAAGGCCTTAATGATGATGGTCATCATCTCCAGTCCTCAGAAACAGTTTGCATAAAAATGAAGAGCCTAGAGGTTTCAGAGCATGTCATGGGAAGAGGCCAGAGGCAGAGCTGACCAGAACACTGAAGTTGGAAGGGAGTTGGCAGCACTAAGGGCCACCCATGCTGGGCTGTAACAGTCTATTGATTGCCTACGCTCATGTGTCCCCAGGTCATGAAAACCTACCACATGTACCACGCAGAGAGCATCAGTGCGGAAAGCAAGCTGAAGGAGGCCGAGAAGCAGGAGGAGAAGCAGTTCAACAAGTCGGGAGATCTCAGCATGAACCTGCTCCGGCATGAGGACCGGCCCCAGCGCCGCAGCTCTGTGAAGAAGATTGAGAAGATGAAGGAGAAGGTGAGTGGAGGCCCTGGGGATTGGGATGGGGCAGGAAGGGGAGGGTCAAGCTCCCTCCAGCTGGGCCTCCCGCTCTGCAACCCGAGTGTCTGGGNAGCTGCTGTTAATTGTGCAAACAGGACAGGAGAAAAGGACCAACGAGGCTCAGGAGCCATGAATTCCAGAAATTTCTTGTGTTTTTTAGTATAGAAAGACAATCATAAACTTGATATTGCAAAGGGAAAGTATACACCTAGTTGGGAACTGGGAGATAGAATACTGTTGGTATAGGACTGGCCTCACTTGCTCTAAAGCGGCTCCAAATAAATCTGCTGAGCAAATGGTAATGAATGAAGGAGACAGTATGATATGACAGTATTAAAAGTCTGAGACCAAATTTTTACTGTGGTTACATATATCATTTACACTCACTCTATGACCCGCTATTCCACTCCTATTTACTTAGGAGTAACAAAAACACCCATCAACAGAAAGAATTGTATGTTAACATTCTCAGCAGCGTTGTTCATAATAGCCAGAAACTATACACAATCCAAATAATTATCAGCGTGTGAACAGATCAACAAATTGTGGTGTAGCCATACAAGGGAACGCTGATCAGCAATAAAAAAGAATTGCCGATACATGCAACAACATGGGAGACTCTCGAAAAAATTACGCTGAGTGAACAAGGGTAGTTGTAGAAGAGTTTATACTCTACATGTCCATATATATGAAGTTCTGGAACACACAAACCAGTCTGCAGTGTCAGAAAGCAAATCAGTGACTACAGGGGGCTGGGGTAAGTGGTGGGGATGGGCCAGAAAGGGGTGCGAGGAAACTTGGTGTGATGGGAGTGTTTGGTATCTTGATTCTTAAGATGATCACATGGATATAAGCCACTTTGTTTTTCTACACCTTAGTTTTCCTGTTTGTAAAACTCGGTGGTTGGAGTAGGTGATGTGTAGAATTTCTTCTGACTCAAAAATTCCCTTGTTATAGCAATATCTAATTCTTAACATGGAATTAGGGTAGCACAGTACAATTTTCTTTAAAGGAATTAATTTTATAGTAGCTAAGGATGAGTTTATCTCTGAGAGCATAGAATATCTATTAGGTTACCCAATAATATTCCTTTTGGGAATAGAGCCATTTGCAGGCCAAATTTACTTAAGGAAACAGTTGAGAAAATGATTTGTGTGTAAGTAAGAAGGATGATCCCATGGAAATCCCACAAGTACCTAAGGAGAGCCTTTTCCAATGACACTGGGATGGGATGGGAGGCAAGCCACACAGCTGGCAGGGCTGGGTGGGTGGGGGACCAGCTGAGGAAGGCTACGTTCATTACATCACTTCCCAGAGCCCCTAGAAGCTCAGGGGCTGTGATGGCCTTTTTAATTTCCTCTTTACTGGTTCATTCCTGGCACTCAGTAAGGCCTTAATGATGATGGTCATCATCTCCAGTCCTCAGAAACAGTTTGCATAAAAATGAAGAGCCTAGAGGTTTCAGAGCGTGTCATGGGAAGAGGCCAGAGGCAGAGCTGACCAGAACACTGAAGTTGGAAGGGAGTTGGCAGCACTAAGGGCCACCCATGCTGGGCTGTAACAGTCTATTGATTGCCTACGCTCGTGTGTCCCCAGGTCATGAAAACCTACCACATGTACCACGCAGAGAGCATCAGTGCGGAAAGCAAGCTGAAGGAGGCCGAGAAGCAGGAGGAGAAGCAGTTCAACAAGTCGGGAGATCTCAGCATGAACCTGCTCCGGCATGAGGACCGGCCCCAGCGCCGCAGCTCTGTGAAGAAGATTGAGAAGATGAAGGAGAAGGTGAGTGGAGGCCCTGGGGATTGGGATGGGGCAGGAAGGGGAGGGTCAAGCTCCCTCCAGCTGGGCCTCCCGCTCTGCAACCCGAGTGTCTGGGGGTGGATTAACGCTGTCGGCAGCTGCTCCCCTGGGGGGGCAGTGCCATGGTGGAGGCAGGGCTGGCTGGGCCTCTGCTAGCCCTTGTTAGGCCTCTGGCCAAGGTCAGCAGAAGGAGAGATGCTCAGCTGGCTGGAGGGCTGAACTGTGATGAGACTCTCATGCAGGGAGCATCTTCTGGCAAGAATCACCAGGCCTTAGTGTGGGTGGAGCCTGCCCTGGAGGTCGATTTAGTGGCTAGGGGTGCTGACTGGGCCTTAATGTGTCCCAACATGAGGCAACAGCACTGAGGTACCAACCAACACCTGGGAACCAGCTAAAGAACCATTCTGAAGAAATTGCCACTGCCAGGCCAAAGCTGGGCCATACAGAATCCTTGTGTATTGATGCTGGAGAAGTGATTTTGTGGGACATGGTGAAAGTGCTAGTTTTGGAGTCAGACAGGCTGAGTTTTGAAGATGCCACATTTATAACAACCCTCTGAACTTTAGTTTTAAAATTTGACAGTGATTACAACAAATCTCCTTTCTTATATGAACTGTCATCAGTTGGTAGTGGCTACCCAGGGCCCTGGGCTTCCCAGGTGACGCTAGTGTAAAGAACCTGCCTGCCAGTGCAGGAGACTAAGAAACACTGGTTCAATTCCTGGGTCAGGAAGATCCCCTGGAGGGGGGCATGGTAACCCACTCCAGTATTCTTGGCTGGAGAATCCCATGGACAGAGAAGCCTGGTGGGCTATGGTCTGTAGTGTCACAGAGTCAGACCAACTGTAGTGACTTAGCACGCACAGATGCACCCAGAGCCTTATGTTGAGGATTGTGAGCCCCCTCGAGGTATGGTGATCAGTTAATGACATCTGCCATGGCCAGGGAATTTAAAGGGGCAGTGTGCATCCTGCTGTTTTTCATCCTAGATTAGGTTACTTCTTAGGTTCCTATCTTCTTAAAGAGCTATGATTTTCTTGTTGAATTACCTGCATTCATTCATTGCGTACAATCAGCAAACATTTCTGAGCTTTTTCTATTTGCCAAACATTGCATCAGATGTTTATTTGGGCTTCTAGTAGACTAATTCTATGAGACTATTTCTGTGTCTATTCTATGTCTGTGAAACTGACAATTATATGATCCTACAGCTCTCATTATAGGAGATTGAGTGGGAATAAAATCCAACAGGACCTGGGTAAGCTGGAAAAGTAACCAGAGGCAAATAAAATATCAGAGTCATTTCCAAAGCCAAGGAAAAATATGCTCCATGATAAACATGTAGCAACCCAGTTAAGAAATGGGCAAAGGATTTAAATAGACACCTCTAAACAACATATGTTAAGTGGCCAATAAGTACATGAAAAGATACTGAGCATCATTAGTTACTAAGGAAATCCAAGTCAAAAGCACAGTGATATACCATTTCACTCCCTCCGTGGTGGCTGAAATATGAAAGTCAGATAACCACAAGTGTTGGTGAGGATGTAGAGAAATTAGAACCATCATACATTGCTGGAGGGAATGTAAACTGGTACAGCCACTTTGGAAAATAGTCTGAAAGTTCCTCAAAATGTTAAACATAGAGTTACCATATAACTCAGCAGTTCCACTCCTGGAACTTGATAGCAATTTCATGCATAATAGCCAACGGGTAGAACAATCAACTGATGCATAAAATATGGTAAATCCCTATAATGGAATCTTCAGCTGTGAAAAGGAATGAATACAGATACAGCATGGATGAACCTTGAAAACAGGTGTGCTAAGTGAAAGAAACCAGTTACAAAAGACCACATGTTATATGATTCTTTTTATTTGAAATGTCCAAAATAGACAAATGTATACAGACAGAAAGCAGCTTATTGGTTGTCAGGAGCTGGGGCAGAAAAGAATGGAGAGTGACTGTACAGGGTTTCCTTTGGGGTGATGAAAATACTCTAAATTTAGATAGTGGTGCTGGCTGTATTGATACAATATTCTGGGAATATACTTCGATACAATATGTCTGAGAATACACTAGAAATAGACTTTCAAAAGTAAGATAACCAGGCAGGGAATTACAGAGCTACAATGTAAAGGGGATCTATAGAGGGGTAGGGACAGTATTGGTTAGAGAGGTCTGGAAACTTAAGTTTGAGTTCAGGATTGTATGCTAACCAGTCATTTGGCTCTTGGACAACCTACTTCTCTTCAATGTTTATTTCCTCACCTTTAAAATGGATGAATTAAACTAGGATGTCTTCAATATCCTTTCCAGGTATAAACTTTTATGAGTCCATGAAGGGCTGAAAATGGTCTCAGGGTCATAGTAACCCCCTGGAAATGGACCAAGATTATCAAAACTCTCTGTGGAGGCTGGGTGTGCAGCTGGTTCAACAAACTGCCAGAAGTTTGTTGCTAGAAATTCCAAGAATAAGTGGACCCCGAATAAAGGTCAGAAGAGATGTCTGAGGAGAATTAAAAGGCTGACAATGGAGTGTCTCCACTAAAGAGGAGAACATGATCTTCAGGAAGGAAGGCTGAGAGTGTCTAGGTAGGAAGTAGCCTTGTTTCTTAAAGGAAGCTGTCTTCCTCCTTGGCAGTGGGACCCATCTGTCTGAAGGGGGCAAAGAGACAGCTCTCCAACCCATGGACTCATTATTGCTTCCTGCCCAGGATGGCCCAGGACAGAAGCAGCTTCCCAGGGAGGTGGTCCAGCTCAGACTGGGTCAAGATTGCACCTCTGGCTGCCACACCCCACCTCACCTCACCACTCGCATCCAGCCAGTGCCAATCACTTCATGCTGCCCGTATGCAGGGGCTGTTCTGGATGCTGTAGACTCCGCCATGAACAGGGACCATTAAGCCTCTGACTTCACAGGGGACACTGGAAATCAGCCAGTTAGTAAAGAGGTAAAAAAATACAATTTAGGGTGGCGAAAAGTACTCATGAAAAAAACTGAGCAACCAAAATGTCCTTCAGTAGTTGAGTGGCTAAGTAACTGTGGTACATCCAGACAATGGAATGTTATTCAGCACTAAAAAGAAATGAGCTATCAAGTCATGAAAAGACATAGAGGAACCTTAAATGCATGTGACAGAAACCAATCTGCAAAGGCTACATACTATATGATTCCAACTATATGACATTCTAAGAAAGGCAGAACTATGGAGACATTAAAAAAGAAAAATCAGTGCTTACAACTATTACGTGAGAGAGCAGGATGAATGGGTGGCGCACAGAGGATTTTTCAGGCCGGGAAACTTCTCTGATACTGTAAGGATGGAAACATGTCACTATACATTTGTTCAAATCCACAGAATATACACCAAGACTGAGCCCTTGGGTAAACTGTAGACTCTGAGTGATAGCAATGTNCGTGAGAGAGCAGGATGAATGGGTGGCACACAGAGGATTTTTCCGGCCGGGAAACTTCTCTGATACTGTAAGGATGGAAATATGTCACTATACATTTGTTCAAATCCACAGAATATAAACCAAGACTGAGCCCTTGGGTAAACTGTAGACTCTGAGTGATAGCAATGTAACAAATGCACCACCTGGTAGGGGGTGCTGAGGGTTGAGGGGCAGTGTGTGGGGGCCAGGAGGCATGCNGCACAGAGGATTTTTCAGGCCGGGAAACTTCTCTGATACTGTAAGGATGGAAACATGTCACTATACATTTGTTCAAATCCACAGAATATACACCAAGACTGAGCCCTTGGGTAAACTGTAGACTCTGAGTGATAGCAATGTGGCAGTATAGGCCCACCAATTGTAACAAATGCACCACCTGGTAGGGGGTGCTGAGGGTTGAGGGGCAGTGTGTGGGGGCCAGGAGGCATGCCCAGAGTCTTTTTACCTTCCTTTCAGTTTTGCTGTGAAGCTAAAACTGCTCTAAAAAAGTCTTTTAAAAATTAAAATAATCACTAAAATTGAATAAAGATTAAATAAATGGGAAAATAGGGCAGAATAGAGCATGGGAAGGGACAGGCAAGATGCCGGGAACACTGATGCATGTGACCGTGGCTAAGGACCTGAATAACGTTAAGAAGCAGGCCATGCAGGGACCTGGAAGGATGGCCTGCCATGTGGAGGGAAGGAGTCTGAGTCTAGAGGCAGGAGTGACCTGGCCTCTAAAGGCTGGACAAAGGAGGGCCTCATAAAGGATGGGAACATGGAAGAAGAGCCAGGTCAGGAGGGCTTCACAGGCCATCATCGGAGTTTGAGCAGCCTCTGGGGGATGTTGAGTAGGGGCTCCTGGAGGTGTGAGTTACACTCTGCTCTGGCAAACCCAGGAAAAGCCTGCAGCTTACCCAGAAGTGCTGTTGTCAGCTGCACATGCGTGGTATAAGGTGGAACTCTGAGTACAGGGTCTAGATCTTACTCACCCAGCATGTGGAATAAGGCATCCCAGGGCCATATGAGGGGCTGACTGCAGATACTGGCCATGTAGAAAATCCGAAATCCCTCCCATCAGTGGCTTTGCTCTCACATCCATTTCTTCCTTCCTCCAGAGGCAGGCAAAATATTCTGAGAACAAGCTGAAGTGCACCAAGGCCCGGAACGACTACTTGCTGAATCTGGCAGCCACTAACGCGGCTATAAGCAAATACTACATCCATGACGTCTCCGACCTCATCGATGTGAGCTCCTGGGGAGTCTACATTGATGACCTGCCTGGCGAGAGAGTCATCAGCTGTGGAAGGGCTGGCCCTTGTTCTTTGCTGATGTATAGGGTGGATGGTGGCCCCGAGAGCCCTGATGGAGGCAGGGAGCATTTGAGAGAGGAGTATCACCCTGTGGCTTCTACCTCCCCAAGTGGGAGTGGGCCTCTGGCGGCCCTTGCACATTTGGGCTGGGCAATTGTAGTTCAATGTGCACTTTCCAGGCACACCTTCCTCTACACCAGGCCCTTTACTGCTTTTGGGGATAGAGGGGTGATTGTACACAGTTTATGCCCTGGGGACTTCCCACAATGTAAAGATGGTTATATGTTCAGCACCCCTGGGGTCCAGTCCTCCAGACAAAGGGAAGAAAATAATGAATGAGACAGAATTACGCAGATCAGCTTTACTTGGGGATGTTATGATGGGAGAAATCAGGCAGTTGAAGTAAATGGAAAATGGAACACTGGCTCCTGAGCGCCAGCTGTGCCGAAAGCACTGGCGGGACAACCAGATATGGGCGGGAATGCTGTGAGCACCAGGTTTGGGGCAGCTCCTGTGTCAGCTGTGATGGAGCTGGCGTTGCTTGGTGTGTCTTCATGAAGACAGATCCGGCCCAGCAGGTGCTTGGTCAGGCTCTGTGAGGGCATCCTTTTCCTCTGGCTCTGGTGCACCCCATCAGGAAGTCACAGAGTCACCGCTCTTCCCTCAGCTGCAAAGGGGACACATCAGTGTCATAATCACCACCTCCAAGAGAGGGAGCTGCCTGGCCCTGCCTTCAAATGCCCACCATTCCTGCTTCCAAGGCAGGAACCCTCCTTTTCCCTCCCTTTCAGCTTTCGTTTTCACACAGCCCTTTCATTTGTTTATTTACCATGTTTTTATTGAGTACCTACTAGCTCTAGGTCTTGAGGTGCAACAGGGGACAAGAGCCAGTGGGTTTTTCTCATGAATCTCAACTTGCATCATCCTGCTGCTTTAGAGGCAAATGTAATGCCAAGTGGCAGGCGTTAAACACTGAGGGAAGTAGAGGGAGATGTGGACCCCTGATACGGGGCACCTGGTGTAAACTCTGAGTGGGGAGAACATCAAGGAAGGCTTCCTGGAAGAAATGACCTCTAAACTGGTCATTAAACTTCCCAAAGGAAGAATATTTAGACAGGAAGAGAAAGGAAGAGGCTTCCAGGCAGATAGTATGAGTGTGTGAAGGCACAGAGATTAGAAAGAACACGGTGAGTGTGGGGAGCTGAGAAAAGCACTGTCATTGCCCAGACTGTAATCCCACTGCTCCCCCAAGGGCTTCGGCATGACTTGTGTGGTAAGATTCTGAAGTGCACGAGGGCTTCCAGCATGGAAGGGTCGACTGTGGAGCAGGAGGTAACCTAAGTCACTGTGACGGCCCCTCTCCACATCAGCACCCTCACCTGCACATTCTCCTGTGCTTCTCTCCAAGTGCTGTGACTTGGGCTTTCACGCCAGCCTGGCCCGCACCTTCCGGACCTACCTCTCAGCCGAGTACAACCTGGAGACCTCTCGCCACGAGGGGCTGGACGTCATCGAGAATGCTGTGGACAACCTAGATTCCCGAAGCGACAAGCACACGGTCATGGACATGTGTAACCAGGTCTTCTGTCCCCCGCTCAAGTTCGAGTTTCAGCCCCACATGGGGGACGAGGTAGGCTTCTCCCAGGAGCCCCTGCTTGAGGCTGCTTCCGTCCCTCTGCTGTGAGCTCCCAGAGTACTGGGGGGAGGAGAATGTCAGCTCAGAGACCTGGGGTCAAGTTCTTGGCGCGTGGGCTTCCCCAGCGGAGGAGTTTACCACTAATCCCCTAATCTTGGTGCCTCAAGTTCCCTCCCTGCAGAATTGTAGAACCTTAGCTTCCCATAAAATCCCTCACAGTTGTGTATAGAAGACCCCAAGGGAGCCCCACACCAACACCTAGACCATCGTCTCGCATTCTCCCCTCAGATGGTCCTGGATCACCGAAGGTGGGGTCTCAGCAGAGCCTCGCTGGCCTGGGCTCCAATACCCCAAGCCCTCAGCACACCAGCCAGCTGAGTTCCCTTCAGGGCTTGTGCTGCTCACATCCTGATGATGTTCTGGAAAAAAAAAAAAGAAATGGGAAGAGACACTCATCACTAGCCCCAAAGCAACACACTAGTTACCCATGTTTCACAAAACTTCTTACGAAAGTCTCTCCTTGAGCTTTTCCATGTCATCCCTCCCTCTCTCCAGGACTCGGGCCCTGGTCCCTGGAACAATGGAGGACAGCCACAGTGTCATATCTGGCTCCCCATCTCTACCTCCAGCGATAGGTGCCCAGAGCTTTCTCCTAGTGGCCCCACTTCCTCCACCTAAGATACGCCACTCAGGCACATGAGAGAGGGACCCAGCCAGCCTCTGGATCCAGGTGGGAGCTCGTCTGGGCTGTCACTGCACCTGTAGAGGAGAGAGGAGCCCGGAGGCACCTTATAAGGTGCCTTTAGCTGAACCCTCCCGTGGCCCTACCAACTTCCTTCGTTTGCAAAAGATGCCTTCTGCCGGGCTTCCCCATAGCTCCCACACCATCCCAGCCCCTCGTGTCCAGCCCTTTGACTCATCGTCTGGTGACTGGAGGCTGGGTTAAAAAACAGAGGCCCACTGTCTCTTATGAGCTCAGCCAGGTGACACCAGGCAGCCCAGCCTACGGTAGTCAGAGCCTTGGCTGGACTGAGGGTAGGAGAACTGTATCTCTCTCTCATCTTCCTCTCTTGCCCACTCGTCTCTCAGTCAGCCCACGTGGGGAGAAGCGCAGTGAGAGGATCACTGCTGCACGGCTGCCTGTCTGGAGCACCTTCCTGCTGGGCCCATTCCACTATTTCCCATCCTTACTTCTTTTCGTTAGCTACTCTTAGGCACAGCTTCCTGCCTGGAAATTAGCCAGTTAGTCTCACTTAATGGCATCATGTCAGTAGTGAGCGATCGTGTGCTACACAAACACAGATCAAGAGTTGTGAGAGTGCGGCCCCTGGCTCCTTGCCTGGCTCTGCTGTTGCCCAGTACGAGCTATGTGATCTTGGGCAGGTTGCTTAACCTTTCCAGGCCTCTTTCCGCAGCTGTTGATGGGGACGTTAGTGACGGCCTGGCCTCAGTTCCGCAGAGGTGCTGAGGGCCTGGGGCAACCGCAGGTGGTGGCTGTCGTTTCTGCAGGTGTGCCAGGTCAGTGCCCAGCAGCCCGTCCAGACAGAACTGCTCATGCGGTACCACCAGCTGCAGTCCAGACTGGCCACACTCAAGATTGAGAACGAGGAGGTGAGTGAGCCCACTACCCTATGAGGGATTTCGTTACAAAGGCCTGGCTGCTCAGGGGTGTCCACTCTGCCTTGGAAGATGTGAGAAGTCAGGGTTTATCTGTAAGATGCACAACCATTAAAACCACACCCACCAAGAACCTTTAATGGCAGGGGGAATGCTTGTGCATGTATGCTCAGTCAGGTCCGACTCTTCTGCGACCCCCTGGACTGTAGCCCTCCAGGCTCCTCTGTCCATGGGATTTCCCAGGCAAGAATACTGGAGTGGGTTGCCATTCCTTTCTCCAGAGGATCTTCCTGACCCAGGGGTCCAACCCCTGTCTCTCGCGTCTCCTATATTGGCAGGCAAGTTCTTTACCACTGAGCCACCTGGGAAGCCCAGAAAATGCTTACAAGATGTTAAGGGAAAGCCAAGAGGAAGTAGCACTCTGTGTTCAGTACGATTCTAACCAGGGTATACTAAAGTCTGTGTACATATTCCTGAGTGTATTCACAGGAGTAGGAAGAAGACTGGAAGGAAGTACTTTGAAATGCTGGTAGTGGTTTTGTCTGGGTTACAGGAATATAGGTGATATCTGTTTTCTTCCTTGTGCTTTTCTCTCTTTTCTGCAATAAGTTTATGTTATTTTTTATCATTAGAAATAAGAGTAGGTATTTTGAATCACACAGCGAAACAACCCAGGGCACACTAAATGTGTCACAGATTCTAAGCTCCACGGAGCTTCTGTCTCACTGTGGCCAGCACACCTCCCTGGAGCTGGTGGCTCAGGGCTCCCACCAGGTGGGCACAAGTGGAAGCACCAGCTGGGAGCTCTGTTCTGATGTGCACTGATGCGGCCAACTGGAAACCTCTTGTTCTAGCCCAGATGCCCCCATGCAGGGAGGATGTCACCCAACTGGAGGACACTAGGACATGGGGGTGTCACCCAAGATTGTGGACAGGTCCATCTGTGAGGAGTGCAGTCATAGCTGAGACGGGAAGTCATGGTCCCTGTCTTCAGACCTCACGGGGGCTGTCTCATACAGAGAGGGCAGGTTGCTCGGTGTCTTGAAACCAGGACAAATGTGAACCGGAGTATAAGTCAGGATGAACAAATCAAGAAGTCCCTGTGGGGAGGTTACAGACAAACTATGAATTTGTTTCTCTAACCTGAGAAGAGAGAGGATATGAGCAGAGTGTTTTCTTCCTTTCTTTATGCCCTATGTCTTCCCCCACAGCATCTTAAACTGTCTACATGGAGTAGCATGTGGTGTACGTGTATAATAATGTTAATGGAATTTAGGTTGGAAGTCAGGACCACAGAAAGGAGGGTGAAGCACATGTCCCTCTGGGTAGGCTGTTCACAGCCGGGGAAATGCTTAATTTTAAGCCTGGGCTTCTGAGAGGCTGTGTTGGAAAGAACTGAGTCACTCGGTTATTCATTCAACAAATCATTGTTCAGCACATGCTTGTGCTCATCTCAGTCGCTTCAGTCATGCAGTCCCAGGGACTGCAGCCCACCAGGCTCCCCTGTCCATGGGATTCTCCAGGCAAGAATACTGGAGTGGGTTGCCATTCCCTTCTCCAGGGGATCTTCCCAACCCGGGGATTGAACTCATGCCTGCCTGCGTCTCCTGCTTTCGGGCGGATTCTTTACCCACTGAGCCACCTGGGAAGCCCGATTTAGCACATACTCTAAATGTTGTGTCCAGTGCCGAGTTAAGTGAGTGAATGGGACAGTGTAGAGTACTTTCTCTCATGGAGTTTATATTCTGGTGAGGAAAGGCAGGTGAGAACTGAAACACGAAAGCAAGCAAACAGTAAGCTGAGGACATAAAATATCAGCCACTAAGTTAAGAATACGGTTGTGGCCAGGAGGTGACTTTTAAGTTGAGATCTGAGTGCCAAGAGAGGCTCTGAGCGGCAGTCATCGTGCAGTGAGTGTGGATGCAGGCTCTCCCAGGCTCTCCTCTCAAGTTCGGGTCTGCCCTTTAGGCACCGTTCACTGAAGGGCTGTGAGGAGGCTGGGGCCTGTGTGTGAAGCCTCTGGGGGTCCCACTTGGTCCTGGGAGAGGAGTCAGGGGTGTGCAGGACCGAGCACACCGTACGTGTCACGGGCTGTCTTCCTCGAGCTCTCTTTTCTCAGTCAGGCTTGTGTGGGCTCAGTGGCCGACAGTATGAGAGTTGGTCCACTGAGAATGGAGCTCCCTGTATCCAGACTGTCTTCTCCCTGCTCGGGATGAAGAGAAGAGGGAGTGCTTCTAGGGTTGTCCCTCCTCAGGGCCCTGCCCGCCAGGAGGAGCTTCTCTGGGGCTGTGTAACCACAGAGAGACACAGACCTCAAAACCTGAGTCCCTTGCTGGTCACAGTGTTCTCCAAGGTTCTCACTGCCAGAAGTAGGCCCATGACATGAGTGAGCTTAGGCGACCTGGCTTCTCCCCCCAGCCAGTGCCAGCCTTATTTTCCACATCACCATTAACAGAAGTGAGCACCTTTGTCCAGCCTACCTCTGGGGGCTTTACATGGAAGAAATAAAGGAATGATTGGGAAAGGACTTTGAGGTGTTCAGACATTCTGAGACTAAAGGACTTCTGTTGACATGCGGTGTTTCTCTAGGTTAGAAAAACTCTGGATGCCACCATGCAGACCTTGCAGGACATGCTGACCGTGGAGGACTTTGACGTCTCTGACGCCTTCCAACACAGCCGGTCCACGGAGTCTGTGAAGTCGGCTGCCTCCGAGACCTACATGAGCAAGATCAACATCGCCAAGAGGAGAGCCAACCAGCAGGAGACAGAAATGTTCTATTTTACGGTAAGTGGCATCCTAACTGAGAACCTGCTGTCTGAAGCCCTGCTGGCAGTGACTTTTGGGAAGCAGCCCAAATTAGTGGCAGCCAGAGGAACCGCATGGGTCAGTTAGACCTACAGTTCCTCCAACATGCTCTTCAGAATAAGGTGTCTGCCTTGGCTTTGTGAAGTGCAGAAAGTGAGCTAACCAGTGGGTAGCATCAGCCTTGATCTTGGATTGACAGTTATTGCAACTTTTCCTGTTCTAGAAACAACACAGAGAGGGTTGTGCTCAGTAGGGTGAGAGGAAAAGGGCTGACAGAGCCAGATGCACATCTCAAGTAACAACCCCCAAGTTAAGTGTCTGGTTGTCATCTCGAGTTGTGTCAAATTTGGGCCTGGACTCTCCTAACAATGCCCTGAGTGATTTTTGCAAATAGCTGGTGAGTTGCCAGCCCTTCATGTAAAGTCCCAGATTACTTATATTCCGTTTGGCTTGGGAGGGACAGGGATGAGAGGCATCCAGGCTTTGGTTCAATGGGTGTTTAGTGAATATGCATTGTTGGGTTAGAGGTGATCTTCCATCTGACACTGGATCCTATTCCACCCTGTTCCTGCCCTAGAGTCATGCAGATTGTGCTTGAAAAGCCCCAGATTAAAAGCTCCCTCCCTCCCCAAACAACTGTTTTGTTTGGCTTGTGGCTGGCTATGGACATTGTAATGTTTTCTCATATCTCTGTTATCTTCAAAAAGCTTCCTCACGAGGATTTCTGGTCATTGATCTTAATTCTGTTCTCTGGGGCAACCCAGAGAGAGGCTAATTCTACTTGACAATCTGGCAAGGTTGCAAGGAGCTGGGCTTTTCTTTCTCCAGGCTAAACACATCTACTTGTTTTAATCTGGCCTCTTAAGCTTTTGTTTTGAGTGGCCTCAGCATCCACTCTTTCCTGACCACGTTCTGTTTGTCAGCGCTTCTTCTGAAAAGAGACTCCCAGCAGTGGAGTGACCAGCACAGAAGAGGGCTAAACTTTCCCCTCCCTCCACATTAGGGGCTTTGCTTCTCTTTTCACACATCCTAAGATTACATTCTATTGTTTTTCTTTAAAGCTAGTATCAGTTAAATCTCTATTCTCAGCATACCACCATTAAACCGCCCTCCTATGGGATGTGTAGGTCATGTCTTAGGTGGATCGTATGCTTATTACCAGTTTGATTTCCTCTTGATGGATTCAGCTCATGGCTCCAACTGTCACGAGCCTTACCCAGTTGCTCATCACAGTTGCTGTCTCTTCAGACCTTGTGTCTAACGATTCAGTAAGTGTGGCTTCTGTACCTTAAAGTTAATTAGTTAGAATAAACAAACAAGAAATGAATTGCTATGCCAGGGCCAAGGCCAAAGACAGAGTTGTTCAAAACATGCCATTAGGCTGATATTGATCTGTTAATTAGCAGTTTTAGATTGCGGTCATTTAACCAGTGACAAACCCACCCAGTTTTAACATCCAACTCTGTCTCTTGCTCATCAAATATCTGTTGAAAGCCAGTGGTTGACGCATACTCCATTTCCTTGATCAATTTTGTTGCTTTCAAGAAAGAAAGCAAAGTGAGACTTAGTGAATGAGTCCATGCCAATTTCAGGGGTTCACCACTCCCACTGGGGGCATACGGTGTTTGTAGAGAATTCATAGGTTACAAAGATAAGGGAGGAAAATGGATGGGCATTAAGTCACTTTGGCAGCAGAGTCGAAGATGAAAGTTCAGCCTGCTTGAAATGAAAAGACAGCCTCCATTATGGAGGTCATGGATGTTGTACTTTGATGTGAATATTCAAGCTATCAACCTGATTGGCTAGTGCACCTCATGATTTGATGTTGTGACATTATTTAGGTATTTTTATGGATGTAACACTCCTTTTAAAGCAAACATCAATATGAATCGATGGTATTTTTTTCTTCACGCATGAAGCCTAGGTGAAGCACAGAAGCAGTAGTCAGGGACCCAGAGCCCCAGGCTGTGATTTATACTAACCAGTGAGTCCCCCACCAAAGCACGGGTTACCTATTTGGGATGAGAGCTCCACCTGCTTGGGGCACTGAGGCAGGATGAGAGAACACCTTACTTACACCTCAGCTCTGGCTTTCATGGTGAATTCTTGAACACAGGATAAAATCAGAGGGCGATATTACTGGAATCCAGAGAGAGCCTCTTGGTGAGTAACTATCAAACGAAAGTGTGTTTTTGAATTATGTCAGAAACTTCTTGAAAGCGCAAGTTCCCAGACTGCTACCCTCCCTGAGGTGGCACCCTGGAAATATGAGGACACCTGGGCCTCTGTGGTGTCCTCCCAGGGTTAGACTCACAGGAGTCCAGAGCAGGAATCTGCCTGTGGACACTCTCTCCCGCTGGTGCTTGCACCACACTGGGAGAAGCACCATGAGTCTCCTCGTTTTACCCCGAGGAAGGCATGAGGCCCAGAAATGTTCAGAAATTTGATCAAGGTCACACACCGAGTGGCCACCACTCTAAGCGGTTTCTCCCTCTGCGTAGAATGAGAACAGCGACGCTTCTGTCATTTATCATCTGAGATTGGAGTGAGGACCAAATATACCTGTTTGAAAACCATCTACAGATACAATGGGGATGACTTAACAACCACAAGACAAGGCCCTAGGAGCTAAGAAAGACCAAGGCCAAGAATAAAGAACGCCCAACCTCCAGAAACCCGCCGGGGGGTGGGGGGCAGGGTTCACCGAGCTCAGGCTTCTCTGGGCACATGTGGGCCTTCGCCCCAGACCTGTCTTCTGCGGGCAGAGTGATGCTCCATATGTCCTGAGCTGCCAAGGCTCACCTCTCTGCTCCTCTGTGCTCCATCTGAGCCTCCTGGCTGAGGCATATAATGGATTTTTGGTGAGAAAGTAGCTGGCAGATTTGGGGCAATCATGTCCATCCCTGTGCCTTCCCCCTTAGGGCCTTGGTAATTGCATTTCCCTCTGCTGAGACCCCCTCCCCCTGTGCACCCATGTGGCCCCTTCCTCACCTCCTTCAGGCCAGGGCTGAAATGGCAGCTTTGCAGTGAGGTCTGCTCCCACTCCCAGATCCCATTCCTGCCTTATTTCCATCCCTAGCATTCACCACCATTGACCTATTGTATATTTTACTTACATTTTTGTTAGCTCATTGTCTTGCTCCTACTCTGCTATGTCAGTGCCGCCAGGTCAGGGGTTTAGCTGAATTTCTTGGCACTTACTACATGTCAGGCGCAGCTGTAAGCACCAGGGATCCAGAAGGGAACTGGTGTGGACTCCGCCTATAGTGCCTCTTGGCCCAGCAGAGAGGGCTCTCAGCCTGTGATTGGGCGATGCGGGGTGAGGGGGGCCAAGGGAAGCTGGTACCTGTGTGGAGGCGTGGCTGAGGCCGTGCTGAACCAGGGGCAGGTAAATGTGTTTCTGTTCTGGGTGTCTTGTTCCCTGGACTGCACCCGAGCGCACTGTGTTTGGCCAGGCCCCTGAACCGAAGGCAGCCTGAATCCCAGGAACTTTGGGCAAATCAATTCTTGTGTGAGCCTCACTTTTCTCGTCTGTAAAAAGAAGAAAATCATATCCCCGAAGTGCAGTTTGGGTTATTTTCATAGGAACGTCTCCAGAGGCCTGCAGTGCCCTTCCTCCTTTAGTTCTCAGCCAGATGAAAGAAGACGTGTTCTGAGGCTCCTCTCTGACAGATCCGATAACACGCTCTTGCCTCAGCTGCATGCCCTTGGCCCAGAAGCACAGAGGAACTTTGATCGCTAAAAAAGCCCTCTGCCCCAGCTCCTGCCATCCTCACATGACAAAAGCCCCTTTTACTTTGCCCATCCCCCACCTCTGCCAGCTTTCTTTGTGTTCTGAAACTGACTTGAAATGTTTCATAGGACTGGACAGCCATGCTTGGCAGAGGTGGGGACCTGATGGAACTGATGCGGAGACCCCTCCCTGCTTCACCCATGCCTGGGGTCTTGAGGGTGGCTTCCCACCCCGAGATCTGTTACAGAGGCAGAGATGCCAGGACTTGGCCCTGCAATCTGTAATGTCCTTGTGCCTGTGTCTTACAGAAATTTAAAGAGTATGTGAACGGCAGTAACCTCATCACTAAGCTGCAAGCCAAGCACGACTTACTCAAGCAGACTTTGGGCGAAGGTGAGTTGAGCGGTGGAGGTGAGTAATGGAGGGTCCCCCCCGGTGGGTCTTGTGTGGCCCCTTGAGCTGTTACAGATGGAGATCCCAGGCACTTGGTAGAATGAGGCCTGGGACTGGGGCCACCTGCTGGGACAAGCCAGCTGGGGAAACAGCCTGGTACAGATGCTGAGGGGGCGTGTAGTTTGGCTGCTGAAACTATGGGGCCAACACAAGTCTGAGTTTAAGTTGTGGGGAAGAGTCCCAGAGAAAGTGATGATGGGTCCCCAGTAGGTTAAGGGTGGGATCCAGGGCACAGGGCTCTGCAATGATGCTTTTTTGGGAGATTCTGTTTGCCAGGAATACTATTGGAATGCCTGGCCAGGATTCTAGGTCCAAGAAGAATTCACATATGTAAGGCAGAGTGTGGTCCTTGAGGGACCTGGGGACTAGACTTAAAACTCCCAAAAAGCTTCCAACGATTGTTGGAATAAAATCCCATCTGTTTCAGTGGCACGTGAGACCTGAAATCATTTGACCTCCACGTGCTGCCCTAACCTCATCTACTTCTCTTCCACTCTCCTACTGTACTCCAGCTACACTGAGCTCCCTCCTGCATTTCAGAGCTCATCCAACTTATTCCTGCCTCAGGGCCTTTACATCTGTTGTTCCTGCTGCCTGAAAGGCCCCCTACCCCGTATCTTTGTGTGGTTGGCTGCTTATCCTTCAGTTGTCAGCACAGATATCACTTCCTCAGTGAGACTCTGCTGTCCCAGCCTCAGGGGATCACCACCTCTGTCCCAACACTCTGTCTGTCTGATTTTCTTCATCTTGGTTGTCATCATGTGAATTCAACCTCTTTATCATCCGTTCACCTGCTTATTGTCATTGATCACACCTCCACACCCAATAGCATTATATCTCCAACCAGAGTAGGAACTTCCTTGCTTGTTTTGTCCACTGCTTTATCTGTAGTGCCTAGGACAGTGCCTGGCTCCTAGTAGGCACTCAATTAATGGTCACTGAATGAACGTTGAATGGAAGAATCACGAGAACATGAACTAGAAACCATTCAAGATCAAGGATGTTTCTTGACAAAAAAGGCACACCCTAAGAATTGAAAATTATATTTTATTAGGTGGAAAAAACTGAGGCCTTAAGCCCAGGATGCAGTATCTTAGATAACTCTGAAAGACTGTTCTGTAGAGGCAAAGTGAGGAACCAGGACATTTAGGAGTTTTTGCAACAAAGACAAAGTAGTCAGAACACCAAAGGATTGGTGTTAATCGAAGAAAACCTGACATCTTAAGTTAAGGAATTGGGGCTCTTCTGTGTATGGGAAGGTGCAAGAGTCTGGGCTCACTGAAATCATTCCCTTGATATGTGCCTCAGCTCTCTGGGACCAGCATCCTATGTTTTCTCATCTTGGTTTCCTCAGGATGCACCATTGCAGGGAGCCAGGGCTGGTGGCTTCAGTGTCTGATGATTCGGTGGTGGACATAGTGTTTCCATCCTGAGTTCCCTTGGGGCTGTCGGTCACAGTTGGCTATAGTGGTTGATGGACGCAACATCCTCCCTGATATAGTGTGGCATTTTTAGTGCACAGGTGGTTTAGAGCAAGTCCTGGTGGCCCTGGACCTTGGTATGAGGCTTAACTTTGAGCAGAGGAGCTGACCTGGGGCTTCTGAAGCTGTTAGGCCACATTCAGAATAGACCTGTGTTCTGTTTGGAGAGGGCTGTTGGCTGAAGGATGTGCTTGACTGACATGGGGTCTGGGAAATATGAAGCCAATATCAGAGACGTGAAGGGACTTCCTAAGGTGTCAGTGCGATTAGATCCTGAGATGACAGCTTGAAGCAGTTTAGAGATATCCCAGGAGTCTTCTGGGGAATGAGAGTGACAGGACAAGAGCTGTGCTGGGCTGTGGGGCTGGTGGGCACTGCTTCTGGGGGTTTGCCATCCACAGTACATCCTCACCCTTCACTGGCTTGTTCTCTTCTCCCTGTGCGTGCACATTCTAGTGACTGTGTCTGAGCCACACAAGTCCTGTTCACTCAGTAGCTATCCAGGGGACTGCCAGGCTCTGCAGATACTTGGCATGTGTGAGCCCCATGCCTTAGAGGAATCAGTGAGAAATGAAACCATTTCCAGCCCCAAGTCATTTGCAGTCTAGCTGGGAGACAACTCATGAATTCATTAAAAAATTAAATAGTGATAATATTGTCACACAGAAATACTGAATAAATTGCTAGGTGAACAATTCAGGCTCTGAGGACTGTGAGTCCCAGGAGGGAGGTTTCACCGTGGGCCCAAGAGAGCAAGAAAGGCTTCTAGGAAGATGAATAACTAGGGCTTGAAGGAATAGCTAGGACTTTGAAACTAATACCAGTGGAATTTTTTTCAATCAACTTTATTGACCTATAATGGGAATCCCATAAGATGCACCCATTTTGTGTGTAGATATCAGTTTTGACAAATACATACACCCAGGTATAACCAGCACGCAAAAGCTCCAGCCCCAAAGCGACAACCCAAAAGTTCTCTTGTGCCTCTTTGCAGTCCACCTTCACCCCCGCCCCCCATCTCCACTTGAAACCACCACTGACCTGATTTCTGCCACCATAGACTGGATTTGTGTGCTCTACCTGGTGACAGCTGGGAATCTTTTGGGGATGATAGAAACGTTCTGTTTCTTGATTTGGGTGGAGGTTAGACATGGGTGTTTATATTTGATGGAACTCGTTGATTGAGGGGAAGAGGGAGGAAGAGTGAGTTGCAATGAGCTTTTTCTTCATTCCCTGCCCCCACCACCCTCCCCCCACCCCAGCATCCCTTATATTCTGCCCATCCTGACATTTCAGTATTGGACCAGGAGAATTGGGCCATGGGGGACTGTGGATAACACANGTGCAAGAGTCTGGGCTCACTGAAATCATTCCCTTGATATGTGCCTCAGCTCTCTGGGACCAGCATCCTATGTTTTCTCATCTTGGTTTCCTCAGGGTGCACCATTGCAGGGAGCCAGGGCTGGTGGCTTCAGTGTCTGATGATTCGGTGGTGGACATAGTGTTTCCATCCTGAGTTCCCTTGGGGCTGTCGGTCACAGTTGGCTGTAGTGGTTGATGGACGCAACATCCTCCCTGATATAGTGTGGCATTTTTAGTGCACAGGTGGTTTAGAGCAAGTCCTGGTGGCCCTGGACCTTGGTATGAGGCTTAACTTTGAGCAGAGGAGCTGACCTGGGGCTTCTGAAGCTGTTAGGCCACATTCAGAATAGACCTGTGTTCTGTTTGGAGAGGGCTGTTGGCTGAAGGATGTGCTTGACTGACATGGGGTCTGGGAAATATGAAGCCAATATCAGAGACGTGAAGGGACTTCCTAAGGTGTCAGTGCGATTAGATCCTGAGATGACAGCTTGAAGCAGTTTAGAGATATCCCAGGAGTCTTCTGGGGAATGAGAGTGACAGGACAAGAGCTGTGCTGGGCTGTGGGGCTGGTGGGCACTGCTTCTGGGGGTTTGCCATCCACAGTACATCCTCACCCTTCACTGGCTTGTTCTCTTCTCCCTGTGCGTGCACATTCTAGTGACTGTGTCTGAGCCACACAAGTCCTGTTCACTCAGTAGCTATCCAGGGGACTGCCAGGCTCTGCAGATACTTGGCATGTGTGAGCCCCATGCCTTAGAGGAATCAGTGAGAAATGAAACCATTTCCAGCCCCAAGTCATTTGCAGTCTAGCTGGGAGACAACTCATGAATTCATTAAAAAATTAAATAGTGATAATATTGTCACACAGAAATACTGAATAAATTGCTAGGTGAACAATTCAGGCTCTGAGGACTGTGAGTCCCAGGAGGGAGGTTTCACCGTGGGCCCAAGAGAGCAAGAAAGGCTTCTAGGAAGATGAATAACTAGGGCTTGAAGGAATAGCTAGGACTTTGAAACTAATACCAGTGGAATTTTTTTCAATCAACTTTATTGACCTATAATGGGAATCCCATAAGATGCACCCATTTTGTGTGTAGATATCAGTTTTGACAAATACATACACCCAGGTATAACCAGCACGCAAAAGCTCCAGCCCCAAAGCGACAACCCAAAAGTTCTCTTGTGCCTCTTTGCAGTCCACCTTCACCCCCGCCCCCCATCTCCACTTGAAACCACCACTGACCTGATTTCTGCCACCATAGACTGGATTTGTGTGCTCTACCTGGTGACAGCTGGGAATCTTTTGGGGATGATAGAAACGTTCTGTTTCTTGATTTGGGTGGAGGTTAGACATGGGTGTTTATATTTGATGGAACTCGTTGATTGAGGGGAAGAGGGAGGAAGAGTGAGTTGCAATGAGCTTTTTCTTCATTCCCTGCCCCCACCACCCTCCCCCCACCCCAGCATCCCTTATATTCTGCCCATCCTGACATTTCAGTATTGGACCAGGAGAATTGGGCCATGGGGGACTGTGGATAACACAGAGGGAACCAAAACAGTGCAAATGGAGGGAACGAGACGAGTCAGAAAGTCCTAGAGAGCAGCTTGGATGAGTGTGTGATGGAGCAGCTTTCACAGCTTGCAGGATCGGTTTTTCTGGGCGTGGGATTGGGCGCTGAGGGGTGTTTATCATGAGCCATTTAACAGAAGGCAGGTCCACGTGAGTTGCTGACTACTTGTGTTTTCGAAATCAGACACCCTGGATTTAGAAAACAAGATGTTCTTTTAAAAAATAAGATCCCAGATGAGAAAGTGCTTCTCTCAAGCTTCCCTGTGAGTGCTATCAGATGCAAGCTGTTATTCCTGCTCCTACCTGAGTGGCCTTAATGAAATAATAATAATAATTAGTTTTGGTTGGTATGACTTCTGACCCATTTGGTCTTCCAAGTGTATTTAGACTTCAGCTGCATCTTGCTCTAAGATATGATATATGAGTCCTTCTCCTGAGTTTTGAGCTGAAGAGCAACAAAAAACAGGAAATGCAACTTCAGAAGTACAATGGCAGCTAAAAAAGAGCCATCTAGAAAAATTTCCATTGTCCTGTTTTCTCGTAAGCCAGCAGTGAGTAAAGTCTACTGTGGTGCTTTTGATATCTGGCACAGGTCCTGTTAGACTGGTCAGTTCTGGGGAAGTTTTTTCTTATTTTGATAAATTTTTAATTTTAGATTAGTTTTATATGTATAGTAAAGTTGCAAAGACAGTGCAGTTTCCATATATTCTACATCCAACTTCCCCTATTACTAACATCTTCATTTAACATGAATGTGGTATATTTGTCACAATTAATATATACTGATAAATTATTATTAACTAAAGTTAATAAATTACTGAATTACTGAAAAAACTGAAGCTGAGACCAAATCTTCGGTCTTTTTTGTATTTCCCCTGCACGATAAGGATATATGTGGATTCTTAGGGCATTGAGGAACAGGGAGGAATTTGCACTGATTTAGTTTGATAAAGCTCAGAACCTTCTAATTTACTCCTCTGAGAGTCATCAACTGAGTCCTCTCTACCTGGACGTGCCAGCTCTTCCATTCAGGAGAAAGTTCTTGTGAGAAAGCTCTTGTAGAGTGACACCTGCATCAGTGGCCTTTTTCTGTCGTCTGAGAGCGGTCTTGTATTGGGAGGAGTAATCTGGTTGTTTGAAAACAGGTGAGAAATATGGGGCCAAGTGAAATATTTTGGCTAAAAATGATACAAGGTTTCTTTTCAAAAAAATGAAATGGCATGTCTAATGCCTCAGTTTCTCTTGAGTACTCTTTTGACAGCATGCCTCAGAGAAACCACAAGCTGGAGGAAACTCTAGGTCTTTTGAGTCGGTCACCCTTGCTTAGAGGCGAATTTTTGAACATAATTGACCCCAGGCATACAAGTCAAAATGCTTCTAGGTGCCCTGCAAATTGGCCTTCCTTGTTACAAATGTCACTGCCACATCTTGGAAACAAGAGCACACACCTTTATGTGCCTTTGGCTGTTGCTACATCACTTTATTGGCCAGAGAATTCTTAGTTTGCCATCTCTGAGCCTTAGATTTCTGATCTTTTCTATTGCTCTGGGTAATCAGTAAGTTCCAGGGTTTACACCTAAGATACAGTGGTTTTTCAATTTACTCTAGCTGCTCAAGGGTAGATGGTGCATTGTCTATACAAAGGAGTGAGACATAACCTTTTCAGGCCAAGATTTAATGTCCATTACGGAGCAAAATGTCCACCAGGACCAGACAGTCTGACCTTCTAGAAAATGACTGAGCCACCAACAATAAAGAATATTTTCACAATCCCAAGAGGTCTGAGGTAGTAAAGGGCATAGCATTTTTTATTCCTGTTAGAAGTTGAAATACCATATTTCAAAAGATGTTAGTAAAAGGGTTCTTGAGAGCTGGAATATGAGTCAAAGCTGAAGGAGAATCGATTCCGTTTGTTGCCAGAGCAAAGTCTGTATAGAGTGTGTTCTGACATTCTACTTCTGGGACCTAGACCCTTTGATTCCTACCTATCCCTTTCTTCCCTCCTGGCCCCTATTTGTCCATTCATCTGTCCATCCATCCATCAAAAGCACAGACTCTGTGCTTGGCTAGGACTGGGGGTACAGTATATATAAGACAGACAAGGTTCCTGCCCTCCTGGGGGAAGAGAGACCTCAAACAGGAAACAAACCATTAAGTAAAGCATTATAACTGTGGTAAGTGTCCTTGAGTAGAAAATTTGGGCTGATATAGAGAATAGTTGTGTATAGGGTTGAGGAGCATGGGGCACCTGCTTTAATGTAGGTGATCAGAGAGGTCTCCAAGGGGAGGGGACATTTAAGCTGAGACTTCTGAGGGGTGGGAATGTGTCTGCCACGTGAAAAACTGGGGAAAGAGTGATGGGCTGAGGGAACAGCCTATGGGAAGCAGAAAGGGATGAGGGGAGGTAGAACGAAGAGAAGAGCCCTGTGCCTGGACCACAGTGAGCCCTCAGAGGAGTGGGTCAGTCCAAGAAGAGGTAGGGCCGGAGCCTCTTCCTAGGCCCCCTCTGTCAGTCAGAGTTGCACAGCTAACTACATCCTTAAGGGAAATGACATGTATCGTCAACCCAGGCCACTGGCTGACCCTTTCCTATTGCCGTTAACTCTCACCGGGGGTCTTAAGTCTACATGAAAATGTAATTCAAATTGGTGTCTGGCAGGAATTTGCCTCAGACCCCAGACACACAGTCAAATTAAGTAGAGGAAATTTTCTTGTTTTACCTCACTTTTCTCCTTTCCTGCTTTGGCTTCAGTTCAACCATCTGCAGTAACTCTTGTAACTGCTTGTGGCTTTGGTCAGGAATTAAGGAATTGTGTGCTGATTTGCTCCAAGTTTTATTTTCAGACTTCTCTCACTATCTTCCTCCCCTCATTTTCCTCCCCAGCTCCATTCAGCATTGTTTTCCATAGAGAAGCATAAATACTCAGTTCTTTCTTCTAGAAAGTCTCTTCATGTGAATACTGAATGCGATTCTAGAATCTAGAGCATTGTGGTCCAATATGGTGGCCGCGAGTCATAAGTGGCTATTGAACACTTGAATCGTGGCTAGCCTGAACTGAAATGTGCAAAATGAGCATCAGATTTCAAAGAGTTAGTACTATATACATGTGTTTATATGTGTATATATAACTGTAATGTGCTTCGCAGGTGCCACTAGTGGTAACCCGCCTGCCAATGCAGGAGACATAAGAGACTCAGGTTCGCTCCCTGGGTTGGGACGATCCCCTGGAGGAGGGCATGGCGACACACTCCAGTATTCTTGCCTGGAGAATCCCCATGGACAGAGGAGTATGGTGGGCTACAGTCCATAGGACAGCACAAGTCAGACACAACTGAAGTGACTTAGCACACATGCCTGCATATACCTATAACATCTTATTAATTTTTTATATTGACACTTATTGAAATAACATTTTGACATAAGTTAAATAAAATATATCATTAAAATTAATCTCACCTATTTAGGAAATGGCAACCCACTCCAGGACTATTGCTGGAAAAATCCCATGGACAGAGGAGCCTGGTAGGCTACAGTCCATGGGGTCACAAAGAGTCGGACACGACTGAGTGACTTCACTATATATATGTTTCTCTTTAAGTTTCGTAATATGGCTACTAGAAATTGTGGCTTGCATTTTATTTCCATGGGACAGTGCTGACTTAGAAGTTCTCTATTATAGCACCACACACACACAAAAAATGAATTAGTCATGCTATGGATGAACCTCAAAAGCCTAGTTATGTGAACAATAAGAAATAAAATATATATGAACATGGCCCTACAAATAGGAGGCACGGAGGATTTAATAAGACTCAGTTCTTCCTAGCAGACCACACCTTAGGCATAATTAGATTTCCCATTTCATAAATAATTATGTTCAAGTGTGAGTTGTTTCATGTTTTTAGAAAAAGACGAATGTGCACCGGTCAAAAGTAAAATAAGCAAGCAAAAACAAAACCAATTAAACATTAATGTACACTTTTCTTTCCAGGCGAGAGAGCGGAATGCGGTACAACCAGGTAAGAGCCGGGATCCTGTTTCCTGCACCTGCAGCCTGAGGGGGGAAGTGGGAGGAGGCGGGAGGCACCGGAAGGGCGAGGAAGCGGCACGGGGCTGGAGCAGGAGCAGCACAGTCTTAGGGAGCAGCGCCTCACCAGTTTCCCCATGGGGGCGTGACTGTGCTGAGAGGGGAGGCAAAGGCCTTTGGCTGCTTCGCTCATTCCAGCTTTAGACTGTGACAAGAAGGGAGCCTTTCAGAGCTGTTCTGGGAGGTGGGTGTGGTTCCCTCGGCGGCGCTATCCATCAGGTGGGAGGAAGGGACCCTAATATATATTGCGGAGTGGTTGAGGCAAGGCGATCAGGTTGCTGTCCACCTGTCTCCCCATCTGTTCTAAGGCTGCTGAGCAAACTGTCGAGGAGGGTTGGTGGGGAGGTGCGGGGCGGGACGCAATAGCCCGGGTCCGGTTTGCCAAGGCTCTGGGTTTGGCTGGAATCCCACACAGGCACCGCCAGGAACACGCATGCGCATATTCACACTAGCGCGCACAGCCCCCGCACTGGCTTCTGACTTCACTGCTCTGGGATGGACTGTGGCGGAGCCCCTTGCTCGGGAAGTTAACAGTGGACAGCTTCGCTTTCTCTCCAGCTCGCTCACCATTACCCTCTGCGCTTTCCCCTGAGCAGACCAGAGCCAGTGAACACTTTCACTCAGCAGCGGATAGCTGAGAGTCTGACTTTAGAACTGGACCTTTCCTTTACCTGCAGAGAATTTAGGTTCCTAAGCAGCCCCATCACTGCCTGGGTACCTTAGAGCCCATCCATTTTTCCGTCCCCAACAATGCCTGTCCCACCGTCCAACATGAATTTAGCCAGTGGCCTCAAGGCCTGCACTTTTCCATCATGTGACCACTGAGGTCTGGTTTTTGCCTCATCCTGGGCCCAGTGACCCAGTGATATCCTTTCCCCACAAGTTCTTCCCAGTGGCTTAGAATCCTAGAAAGCTGTCCTATTTGGCAACAAGAAGGATGAACCCTCAACTCCCTCCTCAACTGGAAGGGAGTTGGCTGGGAAGAGGCTTGGAAAGCTCTGGGGTTTTCAGTTTACTGAGCCCAGGGTTGAGGAGACCAGGGACTCTCCAGAAGCTTAGTCTGTGCAGCTGTTCCTCTCGAACCTGGCAGTCTGGGAGCACTGGGATGATTCCTGATGCCAGGGGAGGACTTCCCAGCATGTGGGCCAGCAGATGTGCAGGCTTACTTTCTAAGAATCTTTTAGAAACAAATTCCTTTTAAAAAATGAATGAATGAATTAAATTTATTTATGGCAAGTGTTGCCTTTTTAAAAAAAATTATTTATTTATGGCAGGAGAGTGTTGTCCCTTAAAAAAATTTTTTTTTAAAATTTATTTGTGGTGAGAGAGTGTTGTCATAGTCCCCAAACAACAGAAGCTACATTTTACACCAAAGTCTGCAAATAGTGCAACAGATGGGGGATGAATTGAGCCATCCTTCACTTCTTCCTGATTCCTAGAACTCATGCGGGAATAGTGGTTCCAGAAGATTGTAGGAGATATCTGTCATCAAACCCTTGGCAAGGTCCCAGGGTGTTCCTTAGAGAAAAATTGAGGGGTTTTGCTTTTTTAAAAAATAAACTCCCCTGAGATGTTTTCTTCCACACCCTCATGGACCTAGGGCCTGGGAAATCCAAGCTAGGATTACAGACCTCCCACTTAGATACACTGCACTGCACTGTACTAAACTGTAAATCCAGATATCTGCACTTTGGCCCTTGGCCAAGGTCCAAGGCAACTCTCTTAGGAAACTAAAAGCTTCCTCTTACTTCTAAAAATCGTTTTTAGCTTATCATAGAGTGTATTGCTAACTTGGGAGTATTTTTGAAATTAATCTTAAATGCCTTGGGTGAGCTATTTCTAGACTGTGGCCCTCTCTGTCTCCCATAGTTACTTGTCAAAGGTCAGTATCATTTTGGATGATTGGTTGAGCAGATCTTCTCAACAAGCTGCCACTGGCCTTGTAGAGATAGACCAGTTTTGCACATGGGCTGCAACACGTTGTATTTTATTCTCACGCCTTAGAATGTTATCTTAGAATAGCCCCAATTCATAATAACCCTGTAATTAGCATCACTGGCTTAATGAACATGAATTTGAACAAACTCCAGGAGACAGTGAAAGACAAGGAAGCCTGATGCACTGTAGTCCATGGGGTATCAAAGAGTCAGAAAGTATTTAGTGACTAAACAATTTAAAAAAATTAGGCTGACCAGACACAATAATGCACTTGAAAGATGTATGGTAAATGGCTAAGCCAAATGCAAACATATGATTTGATTATGGTTTTTCAAACCATTGACTGGCTTCTCTAACCTAGAACTTGCTCCAAGTCTGAATCAGTAGTGGAATCATTTGAGCTTTCTTGTCCACACAAATGCGACCCCATGCACACCCATGAGCAGCCTCCAAGAGCCTGACCACCATCCAACTATAATGTTGCTGCCATTTCGAATTTTGACTCCCACGTCTGTGAAGTTGTCTAGGAAAATCACCATCCTTTTGGTCACAGAATAATTTTGAGGCCAAGTTCTGTGTTGCTAATGTGTGTTAATTTTCATCTTGGTTGAAAGGCAGAAAGGGGACATTGGTCTCTGGTTTCTCTTTCTTCCTCTCTGTGGCTTTCTCTGTTCCTGTTTTCCCTGCCTCTCTCTCTCTTTCTTTCCTTTTTTGCTCTGCAACTGAGCAGCAGAAGAGATGGAAGGCTTAGGCTGCCCCACTTTCCTTGGCTGAGCTGCCCCTCTGCTCCCCACTTTGTGCCCCACCCAGCACTTCAGTAAGTCGGTATCAATTTGATGTCATGCGAAGTTGGGATAGCTACGTTTCCTTGTCAGAGATTCTGCTCCATGCCCAGAGCAGCACACTAAAGGAAGAAATCCTGATGTGATTCCAACAGTCCTTTGCTTTCTGGATTGGGCAGGAGAAATTTTATAACTCACAGGAAGAAAAAAATCCTTAGGACTTAACTTTATGAAATAAATTTTAAAGGCACCCTAGACTTTTTTTGGTATTGGTGTCCAACACCTGCACTGAGTCTCTACTCTTGTTTACCATGAGAGTTTAATAGATAATTTAATGCGATTGCTGGGTGTTCTGTGGTAAAACCCATCTCCCCATGTCCATACTCACACCAGAACCTGGAATAGGAAGAGCTGAATTCTATTCCTGTGACCTTGGGCAAGTTTCTTAATCTTTCAGTGGCTCATTTGCCTTATGTTTAAAGTAGGTTTAATAGTTCTTGCCTACTTCTCAGGGTTGTTGTGAGGATATAGTGCAGTGTGAGATAATGAAATGATCGGACAACGTTCAAAAACAGAAACCCAAATCACCATGGAAACAAGGTGGCTCAGCTGCTACCCTCCAGTTATTAAATGTAAAACCTATGGCTTCCTGTTACATTTCTGGCACTTTCTTTGGCATATATAAATTCAAAAGCAGATCTAGCATAAGAAATACTCACTCTCACATGCCCTTATCCTCAAAAAAATAAGTAACTTGTGAAAAAGAAATGACACGGACTTAGCTAACCAAATTGACATAGATCCAAGATGGGCTCAAAATAACCTTGCCTGTTGTTTCTTTTTGAAGTTTTGGTCTGTGCTGTTATTTTTGGTTCTAATGTTTGGGTGGCATGAGATTTGGATTCTACTGTGTCTTTGCCCATGCATGTCCTGGAGCTAGCAGTATTTGCTCAGTATTCGGACACCAAGAGGAAGCTGATCTGAGTTCCTTTGATGGTGGAGCTGCTGAAGCAGACAGGCGAACAAGGCCAGTGAGCAAGGCAGCACGATTCTCATCTCCTTGATGGGCTCCGCAGCATGTATGATTTCTTGCCCATTCACAGAAATCAAATCAAGACGTGGGGGGGGCCCATGTCTCTGTTCATCACACATGGACATTATCTGTGTCAGGCTGGGTCCCCCCTCGGAACCTCTCAAATTGTGAGCTCAGCCAGTTGAAAGTGAACTGTGTCTCTTGGTTAGGGGTCTTCCTCCTAACCTTTGAAAGTCCTTTGACCTAGAAGGCTGGCAGCATTGAGTCAGGCCAACTTGAGTGGTGAAAGGTGAGCAAATAAGCCAACACAGGCATATGCATGTGAGCAACTCTGGAGACCGGTTCAGTGTTTGTGGCTGTTTCACTGTTGCTGGAGAACTGTGGTGTGATCGCCCCTCCCTGTGCCCCAGATGGAGTGAGCACAGGGAATGGAGATCCTAAAGTCAAGCAAGACACTTTCAACCCAACCCCCCCAGTCCTCTGCTGGCAAGGGTTAATGAAATGGATGAGTTTGGGCTGGATATGGGAAAGTGCCCTAAGGCTCCATGACTGACCCAATGGGAAAAATCTTGGGCTTAGAGCCAAAGAGGCTGAGTTTGGGCCTCTGTAAAATGGGGCCACACATGCAGGGTTAAGCTGATGTTAAGTATGACAGTGGATTTGAAAACACTAACTGAAAGTGTACTTGACTAAAGGACAGGAGATAGTCCTCACCTTGAGTCCCTGGGGCCCCTGAAGAAGCTGCAGCCTCCCTCTGGCATCAGTTTCTTCATCTCTAAAGTGAGAATAATAACTGCCCAGCTCTTAGATCAATGGAATAAAGATTAGTCAAGTGCATTTGAAATGCTTAGCAGCATTAGGAAGATCAGTGCCCTGATACATCCAGAGCTGAGATTCGGTGATGTGTTTAAGCCAAAACAATGAAAATTAACCCTTCCAGTCATCTTTGAAAGTCTCTTGCTTTCTTCGGCTACAGGTTACATCTCACTCCTGACTCCCCCTCCATCTGGTTAGCTTTGCAGGATGGCAGCCTCTGACTGGAGTTTCAGTGGTTTCCCGGACATGTGCTTTGCCACCCACCCCTTCCCATAATGTAGAATGCATTTGTGTTACATGAGTCTTGGTCCTGCCTGACACTGTGGATCAGTTAAGACACTCTTGAACATCCAGAGGCCTTCAGATGGAGCATTGGGCACCAATGCACTGGGGGTTCAGGCCTTCCATTTGCATTTTGTGTTCTCCTTCAGTCGTGGGTTACAATAACGTCTTCCCCCATTGTATGTTTACCTTGGTTGCTTTCTTGATTTCTTTTGTTCCGTTTTCCCCTAGGCCCCCCTGTCTTCCCCCTAAACCACAGAAAATGAGGAGACCTAGGCCTCTCTCAGTGTGTAGCCATAAACTATTTAACGGCTGTATGGAAACGTTCATTAAGGTACTTGCTGGGGAGCCACGGAGTCCGCGAACGTGCCCAATGTAATGGCAGCCTCTCTCCACCTCCTACCCCGGCCAACCGCCCTGCCCCAACCTACTGACAGACTGACATCTGACCAACCAAAGCTTTCCATCTGGGCCCTTGGCCAGGCCATGTAGCTGGCTGGTCCTCCTCATGGCCTGATTGTAGCTTCAGAGGCACTTTTGTCTCTGACCAGTGGCTTCTAAGAGTGCCTCCCCTTGCCTCTCAGCCAGGGCTGAGTGGAGGGTGGGGAGGACTGTCAGCCCTGCTCCCCTGCTTGAAGAAGCGCAGTCCTGACCAGGCTGAGGAACAGTTAGAGAAACCCCCTCACCTCCCGTCACACACACATCTCCCAGGAGCAGACTGGTTGGAAGCAACATAAAGGAAAACCCTGCTTTGTATAACAGTGTATTTTTATACAAGTTTTTTTTTTTTTTTTTCCTTTTCTAAAAGTTGAGAATAGACCAACAAAAGAAACATATACAATTTGTGTGAGAGACAACCCTTCCACCTTGTTTTGCTTCTTGTGAGGCAGTTTGGGAGAAGGGAAAAGAGATGAAGTAGTCCCTTTAGAATTCCAGGTTAACCCTTTACACTTTAAACTGAAAAGGAAGGTTTTCACTTCAGTGAGTTTCTCTGTTCTTGCTTCTCGGCTGTAAAGGGTGCAGGATTAAGCTGTCCCGGATAGAACAGCTCAAGGCAAGTTAAGATGGCAATGGAGTTGGAAAGGGTAGAGGTGGGAAATATCCTCAGGGAAGGGCAGATGCACTCTGAACGTTACTTAGGGGAGCAAGAGGAAGGTCCCTACCAGTTACTGGAAGCCCACCGCCATCTAACAAAGACACTCACTGCAGAAAATAAGACTCATGTCAGTCGGGAGAAAAGGCCTTGAAGGCTCCCAGGCCCTGCCGGAGACACGTTTAGAGTGTTGGAGGCTGCCTCTGCTCCAGCTCTCTCTCCTCCATCCCCAGACAGGACGTTCACAGGGCTTACTGGGCAGGGAGGGTCGGCCTCAGGTGTGGGAGGGGGTGTGGGCAGAATCAGCCTGGGTCCCAGGGCTATCTCTGCCTGTGAACTGAGTTCTGGGAAAGGGAAAGGGGGACAGGAGGGCCCCAGTTGGGGGTGACCAAGGGGTGGGAAACAGCAGCGGCTGCTCTCAGATGCCTCAGAGGAGGGAGGCCTGGAGGACCCTAAAAGGCAGGGTGCTGCTGCTGGGTGCAGCAGGAAAGGGGCACTGTTGGGAGGTGAACCCCAAGTGAGCAGTTTGTCATCCAGAAGGTCATGGGAAGAGAGGCTTGTGTCAAGAGCCCTTCCTTTGTCCTCTGTCCTCGCTCCTACAAGACTTCCTTCTCAAAAAATCGCACTCCAGAGCTGAGGGGAGACTGAGGCCCATTTGCTACTCTCTGCCCTCAAGGACCTTATCGTGTCACGCAGGAGGTTTTTTTGACACAGAAGCTGAATGTGGAAGATGATTCAAGATGAGTGCTTGGTGACTGATCGGTTCAGAAATAAGTTCTGTGAGCACTCTAGACCAGGAAGAGCCATGAGCACCGGGGCAGAGGCAGCACTGAAGGAAGTGTCGGCAGAGGGGAGGATGGACGGAGGAGCTGCTGGGAGAAGGAAGAGAATGAGCAGAACCTCAGAGACACGGACATGTTTTGGAATATGCTTAGCGTTTTGGAAACAGGCAATCTATCGGGACGCTTGGAAGGCTCTCTCACCCGATTGCATTTGAAAGCAAAGGTGTTTTGTTTAGTGAAACAATTTCTGAATGGAGAACTTCTACATAAAATGTGTGACAATCAAGTCATCTGACTATTCCCCTGACAATCACAACACCCACGGGCGTGTTTGCCCCTTAGAGGAAGTCAGTCCTGCATCTATAGGCTTTGCTGCACCTGGTCAGTCTCCTGCAAACCTGCAACAAGTGTCTTTGTCAGCGGTGCCAAAACCTTCTTTGAATGGACAGTCTTTTGGAATGAGAAGTGTCATTCAGAGTCCAGCTTTGCAGCCACCGGAGGCACAGAATGGCAAGAGGTATAGGCTGCATTGGGTGCCAGGAGACTGGCTCTGAAAAGAGGCCCCAGAGAGGGGATATGGCACACCCTAGAGAGTTGGGCAGTGGCACGTCCCTGGAATAAGAGCACAGCTTCCTCAGAGGGTAGTTTGACTGAAACAAAGTTTGTTTGTTAAGCGATTGCATTTCTTTGTAGTCACATTTGCTTGTACCACATATTATCAGTGCAGTTCAACCAGCTCTTCTGTGCATCCTCTCTGAGCTCAGTTTGGGGACAGATTGCAATAGCAGGGCCCCAATCTCAAGGATGGTTAACTCTCAGAAAATGAAAAGGCAGAGTGATGCACTCAGTCCTTCAACCTTTATGAACAGAATTTAATTTCCTCTTATGATTCCCATGCTATCTGAAAGAAGATTCAGCATGAACTAAGAATCCCCATCTCTGAAATGCCAAACTTCTGAAAGCCTTGTCAGTAAAATAACATCATGGAAATGCCATGGTTATGAGGGTTTAGAGGGACAAGTGGACTTCCCTGGTGGCTCAGACAGTAAAGAATCTGCCTGCAATGCAGGAGACCTGGGTTCAATCCCTGGGTCAGGAAGATCTCCTGGAAAAGGGAATGGCTACCCACTCCAGTTATCCTTCCTGGAGAATTCCACAGACAGAGGAGCCTGGTGGGCTACAGTCCATAGAAGGTCACACAGAGTCTAACACAATTGAAGCAGTGGAACACACACACACACGTGAGTGTGTGACGAGGATCAGATAAGTAGTTCTGCCTGGCTCAGAGTAAGCACCACGGGAGCGTCAGCTGCGAGTGCTGCCTGGGCTTTCTGGAGGCATCCATGGTCCCCATCTGACCATCTGTCACTGCTGTCCTAGGTTCAGGTGGGCTTAGCCAATGTAGGAAAACCCTAACAGCTGAGACGCCAGGGGCTGGACGGGTGACACCAGGGAGGAGGCTCACATCCTCTTGATTCTCAGTCAGGGAGGTGGCCTCCAACAGGAGCTGAATGAGACACTGCGCACCCCAGACCTGACCTGCTGCCTGTACAGGAAGAAAGAGTAAGGTAGTTCTCCCCTACAAATGGGCGGTTTCAGTGAAAGCAAAGGCTCTGGTTCTGCCTGCAAGATCACCAAGGTGTTCTGACCATATGGCCCTCCCTCACTCCAGGTTTTGTCAGTTCTGGGTTCCCTGAGGGCTTTTCGGTGCCAGGGTGAGGGTCCTAGGGCAGAAGGAGATCAAAGTCTAATGAGTACCTGGGACCTGCTACCTCAGCTGTTCAGTGGGAAAACACAGTCCACCATGTGAAGTTGGAACCGGGCAGGTTGCCCTTGGGTCCTAACTGGAGGGCCCCTGCGAAACACAGTCTTGGTTAACTAAGAGCTAAGATTGAGGTTTCCTGAGCTGACTGCAGAGACAGTCCCAGCAGACACCCGAGAGTGTGTGTCCCTCCTTTCTGTGGGAAGCTGGGCTCACCTTAAGGGGTCNGGTGGGAAAGCACAGTCCACCATGTGAAGTTGGAACCGGGCAGGTTGCCCTTGGGTCCTAACCTGAGGGCCCCTGCGAAACACAGTCTTGGTTAACTAAGAGCTAAGACTGAGGTTTCCTGAGCTGACTGCAGAGACAGTCCCAGCAGACACCCGAGAGTGTGTGTCCCTCCTTTCTATGGGAAGCTGGGCTCACCTTAAGGGGTCTTAGGTGGGCTCTCATTGCTGGTGAATAAACAGCCCCTGTGTTGAGGAGAAGGTAGACTTGAGGTTAGGAAAGGGTTTAGTGCTCACTGCTCCTGCACTTTGACAAGGACTGAAAGAGGCCTCTTTCCCCTCTGGTGTCCAAAGCAGCCACCCTGGAAGGCTGGTGGGGCAGGTCCCTAGCTCCTGAGCCTCGTAGGCTGCCTGCCATCTCCCTGGCCCTTCACTGGCTGCCATTGCATTTTGGCGTTCCCGGACTCTGAAGGATCTGCTTACTCTAACTGATCTTACTCCTGCATAATCTCTTCTTTTTCTCCTGCTCTGCTGCCTGTTTATTTTTTGTTATCAGAGGAAGAAGAAATGCTCGAACCAGGAACCAGGTATTTACTGGAAAGGTCCGTTAGCCCCATTCACCTGGATGGAAATTGTCTTTAGTCCTGACTTGTAGCACAAGGCCCGCCTTGCCTGTTGTCAATGAGTCCACTTTATTATCGTCTCTGTGACTCTAGTTAAGAGTTAAGGTGTTCTAGTTAATAATTCCCAGGTGGGGTGTGGAAGAGCCACAAAACCATCCAATTTCATGTTTTTTTCCCCCTGTCCCTTTTACGTGAGCATACCAGTACACGTGCCTTCTGCTTCCTCACCTTCTGAGGAGGCTAGTATTTAATTTGGCCCATTTTAAGAAAGAGTTGTTGTTCTTGGTTTTTTTTTTTTTTTTTNTGAGGGCCCCTGCGAAACACAGTCTTGGTTAACTAAGAGCTAAGATTGAGGTTTCCTGAGCTGACTGCAGAGACAGTCCCAGCAGACACCCGAGAGTGTGTGTCCCTCCTTTCTATGGGAAGCTGGGCTCACCTTAAGGGGTCTTAGGTGGGCTCTCATTGCTGGTGAATAAACAGCCCCTGTGTTGAGGAGAAGGTAGACTTGAGGTTAGGAAAGGGTTTAGTGCTCACTGCTCCTGCACTTTGACAAGGACTGAAAGAGGCCTCTTTCCCCTCTGGTGTCCAAGGCAGCCACCCTGGAAGGCTGGTGGGGCAGGTCCCTAGCTCCTGAGCCTCGTAGGCTGCCTGCCATCTCCCTGGCCCTTCACTGGCTGCCATTGCATTTTGGCGTTCCCGGACTCTGAAGGATCTGCTTACTCTAACTGATCTTACTCCTGCATAATCTCTTCTTTTTCTCCTGCTCTGCTGCCTGTTTATTTTTTGTTATCAGAGGAAGAAGAAATGCTCGAACCAGGAACCAGGTATTTACTGGAAAGGTCCGTTAGCCCCATTCACCTGGATGGAAATTGTCTTTAGTCCTGACTTGTAGCACAGGGCCCGCCTTGCCTGTTGTCAATGAGTCCACTTTATTATCGTCTCTGTGACTCTAGTTAAGAGTTAAGGTGTTCTAGTTAATAATTCCCAGGTGGGGTGTGGAAGAGCCACAAAACCATCCAATTTCATGTTTTTTTCCCCCTGTCCCTTTTACGTGAGCATACCAGTACACGTGCCTTCTGCTTCCTCACCTTCTGAGGAGGCTAGTATTTAATTTGGCCCATTTTAAGAAAGAGTTGTTGTTCTTGGTTTTTTTTTTTTTTTTTAAGATTGTATGCTCTGTAAGTTGCCTGAAATAGCAGAAGGGTCAACCAATGATGGAATCCAAAGGAAAACGATCCCTTGCCCAGCTCTCTCTGGCCTTGGGCCAGCCTAGGGAAATGTCATTGAACTTGACATTGACACCCCAGATATATGTGTTTAGAGCTGCATCTTAGTCAACCTTCCTGACTAAGGTGGCCAGTCAGTGGTCAGTCGCTGACAATAATTTTTTCTAGAAGTTTTCTTGTAACGTGTGTACTGTTAAACCAAGTTATCTGTCTGGATGTTTAGGTTGTTACATCATGAATAGAGCTGGTCTTCCCTTCTCAGAGCTCAGAAGGACCCATGGGGCCGGCCTTGCTTCTCCTATAGTGTGCCCTTCTTCATGCCAGCAGCAGGTCCTGACAGCAGGTCCTACAGTCCTAGGCAGAGCCCTTGCTCCTTCCCTGAATGCTGGGAGAATGGAGTTGAGTTGGGACTGAGGGGAGTGGGAGGCAGAGAAGTCTTGGAGAGCAGACTCTAGCTCCCTCCATGCGGAGGGCTCCCTCCCCTTCCGCCATGCGCCTGTGAGGCCTCCCGAGACCTGATTCCTTCCCAGCTGAGTAAGAAGACGGAGCATTTCTTTAAAATTATCATAACTATGCCTTTTCTGCAATAACAGAAAACTTCCTATTTTAACTGTTTGTGGAGACTTTAGAATTAGTGGTTCCTTGCTTGTTTTCTTACTAATCTGATGGTACTAATATTCTGGCTTGAGTTCGTAATCTGTGTTTGCAGTGTCTTCTCTCCTGTGGTGGTTGCCAAGTCCAATACAACTCACGACTTTTTTTCTTAAGGATTCAGGACAAGCTATACCACTGGTCGTCGAGAGCTGTATCCGATACATCAATTTATACGGTAAGCTTAATCTCAGGGCCGTGTTTTCAGCTCTTTCAAGGACAGGTGCCTGGCTGTTCTCATAAGAGATGAGACTCAGATTTTCATCCTGGTAGATGTCATGCTACTTCTCTCCTTATGCTCCGTAGAACAGGTGCTATTCTGACTGCTGTCTATTGAGCCTTCTGTGTTCAGGGGACTGAAGGTCCTGGGGACTGGGAACACTGAGGAGCAGGGAGGGTTCATGGGAGAACAATATTAGTTCCTTCCTCACTCCCACCCAAGCCCAGGGCTCTGCACTTTGAGCACTAACTGAGGTTGGCCATCCAATCGGCTAATACTGCTAGACTGTGGCAAGCTGCATGAAGGAAATAAGAGTGTCTGGGATTTGCTACATGGTGTTCCCAGCACTTAATGTGTGCCTCCATCTATTTATTTATTCATTCCTCCAAAAATATATTTCCAGAGTGCAGAGCAGGCACTGTTTCTGACAATGGCAGCACAGCCACGAACAAGACAAGTAGGCTGCCAGTCCTCGGTAGCTTACATGACCAATTAGAAGGGCAAGGAAATGAATGAGCAGAGAGATACATAGTCTAACTTCAGCTAGTGATAATGCTTAAGAGCTAAGGGGACAGAGAATGGCCAGAGGAGGACAGGGCTGACTTGGCTAAGGTTGTGAGGAGAGCCATCTCCGAGGAGGTGGTATCTGAGTAGAAGCCAACCTTTGCAGTCCAAGTGGAGAGAATGGCGAGTGTCATGACCTAATATGGGGAGGAAGGCCCACATGCCTGGACAGGACTGAGCCAGGAGGATGGGGTAAGAGACTCAGGTGGTAGAAATTTGGCATTGGTTAACAAAAGAAATGAACGACGTTTACTGAGCACATACTATGTATACAGACCAAACTTTAAAGCCTGCCAAACACTTCTGTAAATTATAATGTGGAGAGTTGTTTGCTATAGAAAACTGAATCTCGGGGAAAGGATCCCTGTCTTAATTTCCTTTTCAGATGAGCGAGGTCCTCTAATCTTGGTTCCTGTAGGTCACTGTTTTGTCGTTACTGCTGTGTCAGATAGCAAAGTCTGCTCTTCTTTATGGCCTTGTAGAAACACATAAAAAATGAGGTTGTCTCTTTAATAAGTTAACCTTCCCCAAACTCTTTGATCCCAAGTTAGCATGCAGTCTAGACTCTAGATTTTCTTGAAGAAAGACAAAGTCTGTGATAGGCAAAGGGATGGCTGAGGGAATGGTATTAATTCTTGTTCAAAATCTCTGTGACTGTTAAACCCCAGTGGCATTTGTTAACTCAGGTCAAGCTACCTGGAACAGTGCAACTGATGAGCTTGGTAGGCAACGTTTCACTACCCAGTTATTTGATTGAGCTACCCTGGGAGTTAAAGTGGAAGTTATTCACTGGTCCAGTGTTGATATAAATTTCTTGTTTCCTTCAAGCCTGAACAAGAGGCCAGAGACATATAAAGCAGAATGTGGCTAAGAATTTGGACCAGCTGAAAAGTTCACTGTAAAGGCTCCTTTTGGGCTTCTATTGGGAGACGGCCATTGCGATGGCCCTTACAGAGGACGATGGGAAAGAGAGACAAGCATTGGGGAGGATTATCCATGTTCTCAGTGGTCTGATGAGCTCAAGGCACTTCCTCTCATTTTTGTTTATTTCTTTTAGGTCTCCAGCAGCAAGGCATCTTCAGAGTGCCAGGATCTCAGGTTGAAGTCAATGACATCAAAAATTCCTTTGAGAGAGGTAAGTACGAAGTGATCATCTCCAGCTTGTGTCCAGAGGAAGCCAGGGTGGGTATGAATGCATTTATTTGGAACCAGTGTTGCTGGGGCAGCTTTTATCAACATCTCTCGCCAGCTTCACTTTCAGGGACTTCACCTTGGTAGCTTGAAATCACCCAAGGTGGGAGTTTACACCACAGAAATTGGGCAACACTAAACCCTTTTAATTTTTCTTTTTCCCCACTGTTGAACAATTACCAGGATGACTTTCAATTACAGTTACACATGAGTGACTTTCTCTGTGAACTCTGCAGTGGTCACTGGGGAAAGAGGGCTGTGGAATTATTATGCGAATCTGTAAAGTCTTCTGTGTTTTAGAAAAGTTGGAAGAATATATATAATATGGAATGGCTTAGAACATCTTAATTCTCACCTTTTTTGCAATGTTCTTGGCAAAGCTATGCATTGGGAGGAAGAGATCATACACTCCCCCTTCCCCTTGGGGAGGTTACCTAGTTCCCACGTTGATATAAAAGCTTATCAGGAATCAAATGTCCACCAGAATGTGGCTTACTTGGTTTAGCCTCCCTTGGCCTCAGGATCCCTGATGCAGACAGATGGCCAGTGGCAGTGTCTGTGCAAAGTAAGGACTTAATAGGGTCAGGAAAAGCTCTGCCATTTTGATACTAGTGCATATCTTGCTGCTATAGTGAAACTTAGAGTCTGGGCATTTCTGTTCCAAGAAATAGTTTCAAACATCGTGCATGAATGCTAAGTTGCTTCAGTGGTGTCTGTCTCTTTGCAACGCTATGGACTGTAGCCCACCAGGCTCCTCTGTCCACGGGATTCTCCAGAAATACTGGAGTGGGTCTCTATGCCCTCCTTCAGGGGATCTTCCCAATACAAGGATCGAGTCCATGCCTCTTATGTCTCCTGCATTGGCAGGAGGGTACTTTATCTCTAGTGCCACCTCGGAAGCCACTTCTAACATCATATTCCCTGGTGATTGAACAAAGTCCATCCTGGAGAGGAGAGAAAAGCCAGTGTTGGGGCATCCTGAGCAAACCTCTGCTCTAGTCTCACAGCATTTGGAGGCATCACACCTCCATAGTTTACTCCTCAACTCTGATCTGTTGCCTTTCTCTCTGAGTGGTTAAATACCATATTTGGTCTGAGGACCCCAATCCCAAACCCATTTCCTCACAGTACACCACTTCCCAAATTACAAAGCACTTTCTTACCCATTCTTCCATATAATCCTACAAATAGCCTTGGAAGGTGTATACTTTGTCCCTGATGGTTGTGCTCTGAGGAGGCCTCTCCCCGAGGCTCCAGCTCTAGAATTCTCCTGCCTTACTGCCAAGCCTGATACACCTTTGCCCTGCCCTCTTGCTTGCATCCTGAGACCTAGCTCCAGGATGGAGGAAACACCAGCCTGTCACTCCCATTGCCTCCAGCACAGAGCCTAGCATCCCTGGGCACTCTGGCTTGGAACCGGGTGTAGAGAGCAGAGTTGGGCTGGATGTGACTCTCAGTGACCTCCTAGGGTCCCAGGAAGCTTAGGTTTTAGATTCCACTCCAGGATCTGGGGCACTTAGAACCAGAGAGCTCCAGAACTGCCCTGCTCCATGCTCCTACTGAAGCATTTATTCATCCACTCAAAAAGCCTCCATTGAGCCCTGCAGTGCACTAGGTGATGGACTGGGGTCTGGAAATACAGTAGGAACAAGAGACAAGTCACTGCTAGCTGGGAAGGTAAACAGCATGATCAGTGCAAGGATGGCATAAAAGGTGGGTGGAAGCCACGAGCTCAGCTTGGGTGAAGGGGAAGGAATAGCAAAGCCTCAGAAGGCTTCCTGGAGGAGGATATGCCTCAACTGAGGCTTGAAGAGTAAGTGTCAGGGGAAGAGGGGAAAGGGCATTCCGGACCAAGGGGACAGCATGTGCAGAGCCCACAGAGCAAGAGGTATCCTCCCGGATAGGACTGGAACTTCCTCGTTTCCCTGAGCTCCTCTTGGCATCGCTGGCCAGCCAGCCAGGGTTTGGTTTCTTTATTTGCTTTCACTCCTTAGCACCCCTACTGCCCTGTGTTCATTTTAAGTGAGCAGAGCTGGACCCTCTGGACCCTTTGCTGGTTCCTGGGAGCATCCCACTATACAGAACTCCTTTTATCTCGTGAGTAAACTCACTGCCTGGTGCCTCAGCCTGCTGACTGCCCCCAACTCCCTCACATTTTCTTACTTGCCAGTGTCTTATTAGTATGTACCCGGTTGTATCAGGCAGCCACGCCCAATCCCAGCATCCCTGCTTTCTTTCCTTCCTGAATGTGATTTCTAAGGTTAGTACCTCCTGTTACTTGCTTGGATGCCTTGGAGGGGTGATGTGCACATTATAATTCTCTGGTCCTAATAAGTCTTGGACCGCAGAGATCACCTGACCTGAACTTCAGCTGCAGAAACTGCTTTTTTCTTTGCCTCATGTGTCCAGTGAGGCTTTTCTCCCTGTCACCCTCACTCCAGAATGAATCTCATTCTTTTGCCAGCCTCGTCCTTCTGCTCCACCTGAGCCTACCTGAAAGCATGGCTTATTCTAAAATAAGTCCCTGGGATGTCTCTTTTAGAGAACCCCCTTCTGGATTCTCTGGGCACCTGGTGCCTAGATTTCACATAAATTACTTTCTGTTTCTTGACATTCACCACCCTGGGTTTGGGTTCCTGACCTGGCTGATCCTCAAGAGAAGCTTTTCTCCTCCCCCTTCTCCTGAAACTGGCTTCCCTCTCCATGGCTGGATGCTGTGTTCCCTGCAGCTCCCCTGTAACCAGGTGCCCCAAGCTTACTCCTCAGGGCCCATGTGCTCTAATGTGTGATGGAACTTTTTCTCTAAGCCAGAGCATTGTGTGTTTTTCCCTTCTTCCTTTTATTTTTAAAATCTTAAACCCTTTAATCCCTGCAGGGTGCCTGCCCTTTGTCCTTTGTTCAAACAGATAGGGGTCTTTTCCTCCTTGGCCCCTTTCTTTCTCTCTGGGTGAAGTTCTTGCCTACATACCTACATTCCTGTTGAAAGGAGCACAGATCTCTTTTCCTAAAGTTCCTGAATAATTACATGTTGGAAATCCACTCTTGGCTTATTATTCCTAAACCCACGTTCTTTTTCTTTTGACATGAGTCAACCACAGTTTTAGTTGGGATTATGGTTTTTATTGAGACTTCCCAGGTGGCTCAGTGGTAAAGAATACACCTGCCAATGTAGACGGAGAAGGCAATGGCACCCCACTTCAGTACTCTTGCCTGGAAAATCCCATGGATGGAGGAGCCTGGTAGGCTGCAGTCCATCAGCTCGCTAAGAGTCGAGCATGACTGGGCGACTTCACTTTCACTTATCACTTTCATGCATTGGAGAAGGAAATGGCAACCCACTCCAGTGTTCTTGCCTAGAGAATCCCAGGGACAGAGGAGACTGGTGGGCTGCCGTCTATGGGGTCACACAGAGTCGGACACGACTGAAGCGATTTAGCAGCAGCAGCAGCCAATGTAGAATGCAGGAAACATAGGTTCGATCCCTGGGTTGTAAAGATCCCCCTGGGGAAGGAAATGACAACCCATTTCAGTATTCTTGCCTGGGAAATTCCATGGACAAGGAGCCTGGCGGGCTACAGTCCATGGGGTCATAAAGAGTCAGACATTACTGAGCAACTGAACACACACACACACGATTTTTATTATTATATTTTCCCGTCAATACATCTTAAACTCATCGAGGTCTGAGATTTTTCCTGTAATCTTCTGGGAAAGTAAAGGGAAAACATCATGGACAGGTAGGAGTCGGTGGTTGTTCCGAGAGCTTTGGTTCACTGTTTTCTCCCAGGCTAGTCTCCTGTCTCTGTTTGCTCCCAAACCAATCTCCTGTCCTCTTTCTATGTAAAGATGAGAGAGCTGACAGTGATTGCTCCTTATGTGGAAGGGTAGCTGGAACAGGAGTCAATGGCCCTTTCACCCTGTGCCGATCAAGATAGAGTTTGGACTTGGGGCTGAAATCACTGCATACAGGATCTGACACATTCTAGATTCAGGACCTGGTCTTTCTCAGATCTGTTTCCTGCCCAAGGAAGAGGGGTGTGAGCAGGAAACACAGGGAGGGGTTGTCACATTGCAGAGCTTCAAGATGGGGCTGGGAGAGCCCTGGCTGCAGAGACCCACCCTTGAGGCCACCCATGGGCTTCCTGCCACCCCCATCCAGCAGCACTTTCCCCTAGAGCCCTGAGCACACGCTGTGTATTCACTTTCCCCTGGGTACAGCCCTGCCTGCAGCCTTTCAGCTATGCCTGGGTGACCTGGCTGAGAACAGGGTGCAGGCAGGGCTGTTTGGTAACGATTCTACCTCCCTCCCTGGAAGCTAGCTAGCAAAGTTGGAACAGCAACTTTCTCTCATATGTGCCTGGAATTTTAGCTCTAGTTCTCTCCTGGAGGAAGCCGTCATTCACACACACCACCNCAATGTAGAATGCAGGAAACATAGGTTCGATCCCTGGGTTGTAAAGATCCCCCTGGGGAAGGAAATGACAACCCATTTCAGTATTCTTGCCTGGGAAATTCCATGGACAAGGAGCCTGGCGGGCTACAGTCCATGGGGTCATAAAGAGTCAGACATTACTGAGCAACTGAACACACACACACACGATTTTTATTATTATATTTTCCCGTCAATACATCTTAAACTCATCGAGGTCTGAGATTTTTCCTGTAATCTTCTGGGAAAGTAAAGGGAAAACATCATGGAAAGGTAGGAGTCGGTGGTTGTTCCGAGAGCTTTGGTTCACTGTTTTCTCCCAGGCTAGTCTCCTGTCTCTGTTTGCTCCCAAACCAATCTCCTGTCCTCTTTCTATGTAAAGATGAGAGAGCTGACAGTGATTGCTCCTTATGTGGAAGGGTAGCTGGAACAGGAGTCAATGGCCCTTTCACCCTGTGCCGATCAAGATAGAGTTTGGACTTGGGGCTGAAATCACTGCATACAGGATCTGACACATTCTAGATTCAGGACCTGGTCTTTCTCAGATCTGTTTCCTGCCCAAGGAAGAGGGGTGTGAGCAGGAAACACAGGGAGGGGTTGTCACATTGCAGAGCTTCAAGATGGGGCTGGGAGAGCCCTGGCTGCAGAGACCCACCCTTGAGGCCACCCATGGGCTTCCTGCCACCCCCATCCAGCAGCACTTTCCCCTAGAGCCCTGAGCACACGCTGTGTATTCACTTTCCCCTGGGTACAGCCCTGCCTGCAGCCTTTCAGCTATGCCTGGGTGACCTGGCTGAGAACAGGGTGCAGGCAGGGCTGTTTGGTAACGATTCTACCTCCCTCCCTGGAAGCTAGCTAGCAAAGTTGGAACAGCAACTTTCTCTCATATGTGCCTGGAATTTTAGCTCTAATTCTCTCCTGGAGGAAGCCGTCATTCACACACACCACCCTGCTCATCTCGAGCTCTTCTGGAGCCAAGTTGGCTAGCTTTGAAGAGAGCTGAAGGCCTGGGCTAGGAGAGAAAAATGTTTGATGGCTCCTTTTATGAGTGATGGCTTCCCTTGAGGCTCAAGCTGGTAAAAGGTCTGCCTGCAATGCAGTGTACCTAGGTTCGATCCCTGGGTTGGGAAGATCCCCTGGAGAAGGGAAAAGCTACCCAGTCCAGTATTCTGGCCTGGAGAATTCCAAGGATCGTATAGTCCATGGGGTTGCAAAGAGTAGGACATGACTGTGTGAGTTTCATTTTCACTTTTATGAAAGAGAGGCTTCCCTGGGGCTCGTGAAGTGCCTTCTGGAAGGAAGAGCAAGAATGAATGGTGTATGTGTCTGTCAGTCTGTAGTCAATATGTTAACCATACTTGACAAAGGGAGCTTATATGGAGGGAATAAAATCCATGTGCTTTTGGAACATGAGACCACAATAGTAATGCATGGTACAACAAGGAAACAGCTTAATATAGCACAGAGTTTTCAGACTCTTCTGGTCCCTCAGAGGGGCCTCGGGGTTACCGCTGGGTTAGAGAGGGGAGTGAGGAGATGGGGCTTGAACCTTTCTCTAAATTCAATCAAGGCGGCTTTGTTCATCCATGGGAACTTTTTTCTTGAGAAAGAAAAAAAAGGAAGGAGAGAGAGAAGGAGGAAAGGAAGGAAGACGGTGTATGTGTGGGTAGATAGATAGATAAATAGGTACACAGGCACGTATGCAGACAGGCAGCAGACAGAACTGAAAACCACACATAGAAGAAGGAGTATTTCCCAGGCATCATGAGACCTGGGAGCTGCTGGTGTCTGTTTTTGACTCCATGGGCAAGTTGTTTCATTTTGCAGCCTCAGCTTTCTCCCAAAAGAGGGGTGGCGCTGGAACCATGCCTCCTTTGGTGCTGTGTGGTGCTGTTGTGAGGATTAAGAGACATCATATGTGCCAGTGTGCTTCTCAGTTGAAAAGTGTTATATTAGTAATGCAATATATTTTTTAATGTTTTCTCTCTTCTTTCCCCATGAGAAAGTCTTGTGGGATAAGCATTCTCATCCCCTCCTGTGGAAACATCTGAGAGTTAGAATGCAGTGCCTGGGCTGCCACACATGGATGGTCATTCAGGCTGGGCACTGCACAAGGGTACTCATCCACGAGGGCAGGAGGGAGCTGAACTCTGGCTCAGGCCCTGGAAGCTGCATGTCCTGGTTCAGAAAGGGTGGGGGTGGGGTGCTTTCTCTAATTTGCACTAAAGCATGTTGGGGCTAGCAGAGGCCTGCCATTCACACACATTCTCTTCCCACGGAGGAAGAGTATAGAGAGATCCAAGTATGAATTTCCCATTCTGCTCTTCATTGCTTACCAGTCTTAGATTGCTCTGGGCTGTTCTGGAAGGAAGAGGAGGTTGTAGGAGGTGTCAGATTGCTGCCAGCTCCAGCAGCCCCCATGAAACTAAGAAGTGCTGCTCTCCTGAGATGTTTTCCCCTCTGCAGTTGGCAAAAATTTAGAAGATATCTCACGAGCAGGGCTGTGGAGAAACAGCCTTCTCCTGTGTTGCTGGTAGGAGGAGAAAAATGGTGTAGCCCCACTGGAGGAGAATTTGGCTTTATCTGATGAAACCACACATTAGTTTACCCTTTGACCCAGCAATCCCACTTCCAGGAACCTACCACAGAGACATGTGGTAGGAATAGGAAGCACAGTTAGAAGGCTATTTGTTGCGGCAGTTTATTAGTAACAGCAAAAGATTGTAATGTCAGTCCGTGGGAGACTGGTTGACTAAGTTATGGTCTATCCATGAAACAGAATACTTTGCAGCCATTAAGCAAAATGGGGAAGGCCCAGCGCCTGGTCCAGTGAACCCAGGGGCTGATGGACTGCCAATCTGCCTCGAGTACGCCAGGCCTGGTTTCTCCAGCATCGCCACTATGAAGAAAGTGGTTCAATAGCTCCAGCTGGAGGCTGGACTCGACTGGGTGAAGGTTTCCCAGGCAGCTGCAGATTTGAAACAATTCTGTCTGCTGAATGCTCAGGCACTCTGCTGACTGGAGGATCTTCAAGTACAAATCCCTCCAGACCCCTTTTTGCAGCAGAAGGAATCTTTACATGGTTTTCTAAAACCACTTTTCATAAGCTGGTGAATATTCAAAGGAAAGCTAAATTTGAAGCCTGTACAAACGTCTCTCGCTGTAACATAGGCCATACTATACAAACTTCTACTTTTGTTAGTCCTTAACGTCTACCTTTCTGAATATTCATGAATTTCTATTTCACAAGAAATTATTTTATATATACTGGTGGCAGCATATAATAAAATCTTAGTATAAAAACATTTTTTTAAAAAATGAGGAAGATTCCTGTGAACTGACAGGGAGGGATTTCTAAGATTTACTGTTAAGAGAAGAAACAAGTATATGTAGTAATAGAGGGTATTACTTCCATTGTGTTAGAAATGAGGGAATGTAAAAATGTTATATATATATGTATTGTATTTGTTTATTTTTACAGAAAGAAAGATAGCAGGACAAATCAGAGATTAATGAAAATGGTTAAATATAAGGTGTAGGTGGGAGAAAGATAAGAATAGGGCTTCTCTGCAAGCAACTTTTAAATCTGGTTTTGACTCTTGGACCACATAAATGTGTTTTCAAAATTGCAAAGTTTTTTTAAGATTTATAAAAAATATAAAATCCCCTAAATTTAATAGAAACATAAACAAATAAGCTGTATATCAGATTGAGAACCATACAGAGTAACTTTTCAACATGTGCTCTGGTCATACAGTTTTTAACAGCTCTATTGAATTTCATACTTTAAGGCTCACCTATTTTTAAAGTGTACATTTTGGTAATTTCTAATATATTAATAGAATTGTACATCATCACTAGTCAATCCAGAGATCAAACCAGTCAACCAGTCAATCCTAAAGAAAATCAAGCCCGAATATTCATTGAAGGGATTCATGCTAAAGTTGAAGCTCCAATTATTTGGCTACCTGATACGAAGAGCTGACTCACTGGAAAAGACCCTGATGTTGGGAAAGATTGAAGGCAAAAGGAGAAGAGGGTGGCAGAGGATGAGATGGTTAGATAACATCATCAACTCAATGGACATGAATCTGAATAAACTCCAAGAGATAGTGAAAGACAGGGAAGCCTGGCATGCTGCAGTCCATGGTGTTGCAAAGAGTCAGATGGTACTTATCGACTGAACAACAGCATTATCTCCAAAATCTAATTTCAGAAAATTATCATCATCCCTAAAATGAACCTTGTACCCATTTGTAGTTACTCCATATACCATTCATACCCAGCCCCCATTGCTAATCTACTTTCTGTGTTTTTTGTTTTAATAAATGTATTCATCTATTACATTTTTGGCTGTGCTGGGTCTCTGTTACTGCACAAGGACTTTCTCTAGTTGCTGTGAGTGAGGGCTACTCTCTAGTTGCAGTGCATGGGCTTCTCATTGCATTGTCCTAGAGCATGGGCTCCAACGCATGCAGGCTTCAGTAGTGGCAACTCACAGGTGGTAGAGTGCAGGCTCAGTAATTGTAGCTCACAGGCCTCCTTGCCCCTTGGCATGTGGAATCTTCCCTGACCAGGGATTGAACCTGTGTCTCCTGCATTGGTAGGTGGATTCTTAACCACTGGACCACCAAGGAAGTCCTTTACTTTCTGTCTTTTGATCATACATGTTTAATGAGATACATTTTGAGAACCTAAAATATAAAAACAAAAGCCCTGCCAAAATATATATATACACATATGTATCTATACACTCTATATCTATTGAAAGAGCCTAGAAGTTCTTTATAACACTCCTGTGGCAATGAACACACATAAAACCTAGATCTCAGTTTCTAAATACCATTCCCTACAGAAAACAAACAGAGCTCCTTGAAGAAGTATTTTTATTGCAGATCTGGGTCAAGGAAAGTACAAGGATTCAGAGACATCTTTTATGCCAGAAAGCAAGGAAGAGATCGCAGTAGAGATCACATCAAAAGGACATAAGAAGGAACTTCCCCTGGCCAAATTTGGGGAAAATCTGAGCATCCCAATGAATAGTGGGTAGTGGGTTAAACACGTTGAATTAAAAATGATAAAAACAAGCCCATAAAATGATTTTTTTTTAAAAAGAGGCAGGTGGTGGGAGTACGGAGAAAGGTTTTCTTTGTGGAAGAATGTCAGCTAGTAATTATAGATGGAATGATAGAATCAGAAAATCACCATTTTGTTGAAACCCCAGGGTAATAATTGATTTGGAATGATGATGGAAAAATGATCATTGGATGCCCAAAACACTGGGTAAAATATATTAAGTATGGCGGTAGGCACATAGATCACTACTGTTTATAAAAATATCTTATATTTTATTTATATTGATTATTACGAAGGAAAAATTATACCTTTACAATGCAGAGATCTGGAATCCACCACCTTAACCCTATGATCAGACATCATCCACATCTCATTCTTGCCCAAAATGTTTAACCTGACTCTGATCATGAAGAAGCAGTCAGACAAACCCAGAGTGTGAGACATTGTATGAGGCAGTTGGCCTGGACTCTTCGAAAGAGCCACTATTATGAAAGGCAAACTAACAATAAAAATGTTGGAGTCTATTTTACATTAAAAAGACTAAGGAAACATAACAACTGAATGAATGGTGTGAACATGGATTAAATCTTAGCTTTTGAAAAATTCTATGACAGACGTGAGACAATGGGGGAATGTTTGAGCAGAGTCTGTACGTGAGATGGTGTTTGGAACTCTTGTTAATTTTCTTATGTGCCATAATGTTGTGTGTTGTGTGGTTATACAGGGGAAGATCATTATGCTTAGGAGAAATGAGTTGTATTTAGCAGTGATGTGTTATAATGTCTACAGAATACTCTCAAATAATTGAGCAATAATAATTATAAGTGAGAGAAAAGGGAGAGAAAGCATATATGGCCAGATGAGTTTAAGTGTATGATGATGGATGTTCATTATTTTCATTCTACAACATTTTAATAGATTTGAACAGTTTCAAAATCAGTTATAGGGAGGCCTCTAAATACACTGTGCTGGAGAGGCTGTTACATCTACCTGTTCTCCAGTTCAGGCTGGGGCAGGTCCCCTCACCTGCCATCTGCACACACACTGCCTCCTAACCACCCTGAATCGTCATCTCCTGTTTCCTCTCAGGTGAAGACCCCCTTGTGGATGACCAAAATGAACGAGATATCAATTCAGTTGCTGGTGTTCTAAAACTGTATTTCCGAGGACTGGAAAACCCACTCTTTCCTAAGGAAAGGTTTCAAGATTTGATATCTACTATTAGTAAGTATTTCCCCAGTGGAATGATCAGTTCCTTGACAAATCTTTATCGAAGCAGCACTCCAGGCTTATCACTACAGGAGGGGTGCTGTGAAAGATGCCATATGGCTCTTTTCCTCCTGGAACTTAAAACCTAATTGTGGAAATAACAAGATGGTTTATAACAGAAGGGCTCATGGGCACGGTGCACCTCTGGGTATAGGAGGAGCTCAGAAGAGGCGAGGCCAAGGGAGCCTTGGATTCTCAGATCACACCCTAGGGGGCATGATGAGTCTTCCAGGAGGACTGGACTCAGGGATCCTGGGAAGGTTGGGGACACACAGATCAATGGGACCAGCAGGAGGGTGTCCCACCCAGTACATGGTATTAAGAGATTGGAAGGGTAAAATGCAGCAAGAAAGAGGAGATACTGAATGCCTTGCAAGGATTCCAGAGCTTTTCCCTTTGGGCATTAGGGAGCCACAGAAGGTTTAGGAGTGAGGTCAACAACTTGACAAACAAGGGAAATGATAAAAAATACATTGACTGGGAGCTTCCTCTGATCTTGCTAGCCGTCAGAGTCCTTCTTGACTGGCATTTTCTGTGGATAAAGGCAAGAGCCCAGTCTCAGAGCTGAAGTAAATGCACTTTGGCTGTAAGATGCTGAAATCCAAGGCAACCTTTTGGAAATACATATATATATATTTTAAAATAAACTTTTAATTTTAGAATACTAGAATGGTAGTATTTTGGAATAAACCCGTTTTTTGAAATAAACTCTTTAATTCAAGCTGCAGAAAAGTTGCCCCACACTCAGGTTCACATATGGCTGGTTCTCACAATGTTCTGAGGGATATTTGCAGCCAAGAAGGTGTGCCAGGAGGTGATAAGCGCCAAGGGAGGCTTGGACCCTCTTATTTGCCTTGAGTCAAAGACGCTTCCTCCATCCGCCCTTCTGCCCTCATACTTCCTGTTCATCTTTCTAGATCCACTTCAGGCTCCAGACCACCTCTCAGAAATCCCAGGCCACAAAGGCACATCCCTGTCTGAGCCCAGTGTCCCTCATTCAGCCACTGTTTCCAGAAGCTCCACTAGTCCAGTTCCAGAGCAGGGCCCTCAGCAGACGTGGTCTTCAGCCTCTGGTACAAAGTCACGGCATTATGTACCTTGAACCACAGGAGAGAGGAAGTCCTTTCTCAGTTCCCTCCTAAAGCCTTGATTGCATCAAGGAGGCACCCGTACAAGTCAGTCTCCCTGCAGATCAGAAAGGGCAGGGCCTCAGGCTCAGAAACTTGTATGCAAAACAGCGTCTGTCTATCATTTGGTAGCTTTGTTTTGCTTTTGTTGTATCTATTTTTATTTTACCTTCTAACCATGGCAAGTGATCCTGGTTTCTCATTTGCAGAGTGAGGTGAAGTCTCCGTTTTTAAGGAAATGTATTCAAGAAAACAATATTAAGAAATGGTGATGGAGATGGTCTAGGGCATTGTGAATGAAGCCATGGACATGGAGGGGCCTGAATGTGGGGCAGTGGACTCAGTATATGTGCAAGTCTTCCCCTCTGTGTGGAGACCTGGGTGAGGCATCAGGCTGTGGATGAAAGTAGGCTGGAGTGTGCTGGGCAGAGAAAAGAGATAACCAGTGTGTGCAAAGGCCTGGGGCAGGGGAGCCTTTGGTGGGCGGGGGGAAAGTAGATAAGATGGCCTGGCACAGCTTCTCCGTGGGCACCACTGGCGTTTAGGGTAGAGCAGTGCCTTTTGTGTATCCCACACATTCAAGACACTTAGCACCTTGGCCCCTATATTCCAGATACCAGTGGCATCCTCTAGTCACTGACAACACGAGAAAATATCCTGCATGTTTGAAAGAGCCCTCGAGGTCCCCTCCCACTTCATCTGAGAAAAGGGTGGTCGAAGCGCCATCATGAAGGGCCTTGGATACAGAGGAGAAAGGTGGAGAACTGTGTTTTTGAAGGAACATGGTGACAAAATGTGGAGGCTGGAGAGAGAGGGGGACACTGGGAGGGAAAATCATGTTTTTTGTCTGAAAAGGAAATTGACCTGGGTTTATGCATAAGCCCTGCAGATAATCCTTGCAGCTTTTGTAGCTCACTCAGCACGAGCTCTCTCTACAGAGACAAGCCCGCAAAGCCCTTTTTTCTCCTTACTAAGTCAAATCTGCTAGCCCCAACTCTGGCTTGACTGATAAAATGTTTGTATCTCTAGGGCTGACCCTTGAAAACGGGTCAGAGACGAGATCCCAAGCATCACCAGGCTCTTTGAACAACATGCAGCTCAGGAGGTGGTTATTTATTCAGTGTTCATTTCCTGAGCACCTACTCTGTGCCGGGCCTGTGCTGCAGCTGATCTTTTTAAAGAGTTTAATAAAACCTGATCCCTGCTTGTGTTTGTCGAGACTCATAGCTTGTAGGTGGCAGAAACTCAACTTACACTGATGTAACCTGTAAAAGGGAATATATTGGCTCATATACCTGAAAAGTTTAGGCCCAGCTGGACCCAGACCTCATATAACATCTGCAGGAATCTGTCCCTTCTATGTCTATGATGCCATCACTCCTGGGAATCATCTTCTTCCCAGTGAGCCCCCAGCTGCTCCTCTACCTGGTTTCAAGAGGGAACTTCTCTCTATGTATTCTCCAGCCAAGTCCCAAGGATCAACCCTGATGGTTCTGACTAGGCCATGGACCACCCCCTGGGCCCCGCCCCATGCCCAGGGGATCATGATGCCAGGGTCATATTTCTATCTCTCGAACCAAGTAAGATTTCCTCCCCCTGAACCACATGGGCTGATCTCACAGGTGAAAGTGAAAGTGTCAGTCACTCAGTAGTGTCTGACTCTTTGCCACACCATGGACTGTAGCCCGCCAGACTCCTCTGTCCATGGGATTCTCCAGGCAAGAACACTGGAGTGGGTTGCCATGCCCTCCTCCAGGGGATCTTCCCAATGCAGGGACTGAACCCAGGTCTCCCACATTGCAGGCGGATTCTTTACCGTCTGAGCCACAGAGATCTCGCAGGTAGGCTCACAAATGTTGTTTGCATGGGTCTGTGAGGAGGAAAGATGCCCTGAAAAGCCCCTTTTGTTACAGAACTGGAGAACCCAGCTGAGAGGGTGCACCAGATCCAACAGATCCTCATCACCCTTCCCCGCGTGGTCATCGTGGTCATGAGATACCTCTTCGCTTTCCTCAACCAGTGAGTTGCCTGGCCAACAAGGGCCCCTCTGACTCAGCCCTGGCCTCCTTGAGGAGAGGGGTGTCCTGGGGCTTCTNGGTTGCCATCATGGACTACCTCAGACTGAGTGGCTTAAACAACAGAAATGTGTTTCCTCACAGTCTGGAGGGCTAGAAGTCCACGATCAGGGTGCCGTTCGGGTTGGGTTCTGCTGAAGCCTCTCTTCTTTGCTTGTAGACAGCTGCCTTCTCACTGAGTCCTCCCATGGCCTTTCCACTGTGCCCATGCAGAGACAGAAAGAGAGCTCTCCACTGTCTCTTGCTCTTCTCAGAGGGACACCAGTTCTATCATATTAGGTCCCCACCCTTATGACCTCACATAAGCTTAATTACTTCCTAAACACCTCATCTCCAAATACCATTACATTGGGAGTTAGGACTGCAACATATGGATTTGGGGGAAGACAGAGTTCAGTCTATAACAATGAGCTCTGGAGAGAAGCTTCTGGGAACCTTTAAAAATTGTGTACAACATTTTACATGGGAGAGAATCCACACACAACATCTGTTTCACCTCCTACAAGGTAAGAAGCACCAACAGTGTGATATGTGAACAAAGAGGGAAGGGGTTCATGGGAAAATGGAAACAGAGCTGGTATTTAAGGAACAGAAGAAAGAGAAATTTCTTATATTATTTTTAAAATGTGAAAAGGGGGCAGTGGAAAGTAAGGATGTAGTATTTCAACCCCACTTGCCATCTTGGGAAGTGAGATGGCCTGCCTGAGGTCACAGCACAGGGCGCAGGTCTGAGCCTAGAGCCCAGGACCCTGAGCCCCAGCTCATGCTCCCTCACCAGGCATGCTGTCTGTGCTGCCCCACGGAGCCAGGGCCCTCTGACTGAGGCTCCTGGGCTGCCATCTGCTGTCCTCATGGATGCGCTTGCCCTTGCTTTCCTTCCAGAAGTGGAGCAGATCGAGGCCATTGCCAAGTTTGACTACGTGGGGCGGTCCCCGCGGGAGCTGTCCTTCAAGAAGGGAGCCTCACTGCTGCTGTACCACCGAGCCTCTGAGGACTGGTGGGAGGGTCGTCACAACGGCGTGGACGGGCTCATCCCACATCAGTACATAGTTGTACAGGACATGTGAGTGGGCGTTGGGACCTTCTGTGAAGAGTGTCAAGGTGGATTAGTGATGTCTGGCAGGAGCACAGGAACAGCAGCGCTGGATTATATGCCAGCGATTTGCTCTCCCTGCTGTGACACACTTGGTCTTCTGTGAGAATGGATTATGTCTCAGCTTCCTTTGAATGGTGATCGATTTAACATATGAGCAAATTGTTCATACTTCACAGTCCACAGGGACACTGTTTGGTGCTCTTGGCTTGCCATCCTGGCCCACCTGATAGCCTCCGGGGCATTTATCAGCCACTCTGGTTCTCAGTGTCCACTGGATCTTGCCATATACCTTCGCCCTTTAGGGCCTCCACTGTAACCCAATGGCCATCCCACTGCCCTCTTAACTAACCACTATTCTCTACCTTGAGATAGCTCTCCCAGGAGAGGGGCAGAAACAATCATCCTCTCATTTCCAGCTAAGAGGGAACTATTTTTTTTAAAAAATAATAACTTTAGGCCTTAAAAAAAAAAAAAAATCTCTACATCCCAAACACCTCGCCCCAGCATCAGGCCCAGAAAGTCGACACCTTCCATTCTTGGAAAAGCTTTGACAGTTCTTGTGTACACTCCCTCTGAGTTCCAGTCTGGCTCAGGTTGAACTGATTTACCAGGCTGCAGGCTGGGCCTCAAGGGAAGGGGCCAAAGTCACACATCTTGATGGCAAAGCAAACCACCAGGAGCCCGAGAAAAGTCCAGGTCAGGCAAACAACAGAGGAATTTTAGGCAACCCTCTGACGTCCCCAGGCCTCTGAGGACAAGGACAGGAAGGACAGAGGAAGGGAGCAGGCGTAGCGGGCAGTGGACAGAGCACCCCAACAAGCCCCAGCCCCTTCACATTTGTCCAAAGCCAAGGGTGGGGGAGGGATGGCAATGCCTTCCTCTTCCCTGGCTGAACCCCAAGCTGCTGCTCTCCGAGTCACATGAGACTCAGTGCCCAGGGCTTAGCTTGCAGGCCCACTCCCCCATTTTTCCTCCACACTCAGCTTGTGCTAGCCCAGAGCAGCTTGGAGAGACCAGTTTAGTCGACGGGAGGAGCAGATAGGGGAGAGTGGTGCCCCAGAGCGCCTCCTGCTGGGGAAGCGGCAGCGGCGCAACCACGAGCTGTGGGTGTGGATCCAGCCCCTCGGGTCTCAATACATCCGGGTTGTTGGGAGCGAAGCCCTGCCAGCTCACATCTGTCTTTCTCCCCAGGGACGACGCCTTCTCTGACAGCCTGAGCCAAAAGGCCGACAGCGAGGCCAGCAGTGGGCCGCTGCTGGACGACAAGGCCTCCTCCAAAAACGACCTGCAGTCCCCCACGGAGCACATCTCGGATTACGGCTTTGGGGGGGTGATGGGCCGGTAGGAAACTCGGGTTCATTCTTTCCTGCTTGTGCAGTGCCCATTCGGGTCTGATTCGGGAGAAAGAAGGGCAAGGGAGGGACAGAGGGAGGCTGTTGTGGCCCCTTGTTTCCCATAGGATGTGACGCTGGGCACGCCTGCTGGGCTGGCTGGAACTGGCCTCGAATGGCAGGTAGAAAAGCGNTTCTTTCCTGCTTGTGCAGTGCCCATTCGGGTCTGATTCGGGAGAAAGAAGGGCAAGGGAGGGACAGAGGGAGGCTGTTGTGGCCCCTTGTTTCCCATAGGATGTGACGCTGGGCACGCCTGCTGGGCTGGCTGGAACTGGCCTCGAATGGCAGGTAGAAAAGCGATCCAGCTTGGGACAAAGGTGGAGAAAGAGGAAAGACTTATACAGGCAACCAATCCTTTTACTAAAAATACTAATAACGTGGGGGAGGGAGAATTACAAATTGGCAAGTACTTTTCCTCTCTCTCCAGTTCTTAAACCTCCCCCCCACTTTCTGTTGAAAACATAAGTTGTTATATTTTAAAATGTAAAGCTGTCTTACTCGCTGAAGCACACCACGTAAGTAGAAGTCTCACACACATTGCGTGGGGGGAAATTGACACTCGGCTCCACCCACATATTTGGTGGGAGTGTGTTTGCCAATTTCTTTACTCCCGTGTGAGCAGGGCTGTCACATGACCTTTCTGCCAGGTAAGGAGCTGGGCTCCTCACTCTGTCTACAGATAGAGTCCAAAGCACTTGGTGGTTTAAAAAACAAACAAAAAACCAACCAAACAAAAACAATAAGGAAAAGAGGAGAAAAGAAAAGCTGGCAGTTTCTCACTGCTTTCTTAATCAGATTATCAAAATGTCATATTTTTGGTGGAGAGGTCATGGGATCAACCCACACGCTGGGTGCTTGCAGATAGAGCCAGAGAAATCAGCTGCAATAGGAACCTAGGTTTATGAATTTATTTCAGCAGAGGTCCCAGTACCTCTCTTCAGTGAACTCTGTTCAGTTCAGGATGTCGATAATCAGCAGATAGAATCAGGGGAAGTGTATGGTTGAGGTAGGTGGATGACAGAGTTGAGGTCCCTTGACATCTCGGGGGCCGTACCTTCTCCTGCCTCAATTTCCCTCTCCCTCTGTCCTCCCTTGTCTGCCTTCCTCTTCTCCTTTCTTTCCCAGTACTATTCCACTCCAACACCAATGCTGTGGTCCTGTTGGGCTGAGCACAGGCAATGCTTAGCTTGGCTGGTGGCACAGAGTGTAAAGCACTGCTGACTGCATTGAGCTTGGTCGCATCCCTGCACTCTGTCCGTTCTCCCCACCTCTCACCCCTCCCAGCCTTCCTCTCCTCACCGTGCCTTCAGGTCTTTGCTGATCTCCCTAGGCTGGAGCAGAATCCCCAGTGGGTAGAACTGCTTCAGAGTGGTCTCCCACCCACTGGACCTCCCTTGAAACTGGGTGAGGAATATTAGATCCATTTAGCGGATGAATAAAGTGGGTCTGAAAGAAGTCACTGGAAAGTCAGTGACAGAGACAGGACAAGAATCTGCCTTCCAGATAGATACTTTAGGCCCCTTTTCTCTCTGCCACAGCCTCCCTGAAGGGTGAAAGTTATCCAAATGTGTAAAAGGCATTCCAGTGATACAGTTTTTCTCTTAATGATTGGAAATGTTCAGGGTCTGGAAAAGCCTCATGGAAAACAGCCCTTTTGGGTGGATTGGGTGACAGTGACAACCCTGGACTGTGTTGAGTTCCCAGGGGCCCTACTGTGCTTGCAGGGAGCTGGTGACTTGTGGTACAGTCAAGCCTCAGTGCCTCAAACCAATCAGAAGCCCTCTGGAATCATGGAGACATCTAAACCGCTTAAAAACATATCATGAACCCAACTAACCGTAAGCAAAGTGTTCCCAGGTTGCAATCCTCCTGGCCCTGACAACATATAGATGAGATTCGCTGTGCAATTAGCACCAACTGCAGCTTAGAAGCAGAAGGCCCGATTCCTTCATGTGTGCAGGTTAAACCTGCGGGCCTGAGTTCTGTGCTCAGACAGTTCTTCACTGCAGAATTGCCAAGTCTGGCTGAATGAGGCTTTACTATACCCACTCCCTAGACTAGTGTGTAGTATGTCTGGACTCTGGGGGATTGGCTGACCCATGTGACACCGGCCAGGGTTGACCTCTGCCCCATGCCCCTACCCCCTGGCTCCTTTGCAGAGTGCGGTTACGATCTGACGGAGCAGCCATCCCCAGGCGCCGAAGCGGGGGCGACGCACACAGCCCGCCCCGGGGCCTGGGCCCCAGCATAGACACACCGCCCCGGGCCGCCGCCTGCCCCAGCAGCCCCCACAAAATCCCCCTCACTCGGGGAAGGATCGAGAGCCCCGAGAAGCGGAGGATGGCAACGTTCGGGAGCGCCGGCAGCATCAACTACCCTGACAAGAAGGCGCTCTCTGAAGGGCACAGCATGAGGTCGACGTGCGGCTCCACCAGGCACAGCAGCCTGGGGGACCACAAGTCCCTGGAGGCCGAGGCCCTGGCAGAAGTAAGGGCCAGCAGGAAGCAGGCGCACCAGCTGACACCCCCAGAGGGGTAGGGGTGGGCCCCTGCAGACTGGGGAGTCACTTCGCCCTTCACACCGGGTCAGGCAGAGCTAGGACACAGGATGGTGGGCTGGCTTCCTGTCCCCCTGCTGGCCTACCCCTGGGAGCGGAAGTTAGATGGGTGTAGCTCCTGGCTAGGGCTTCTGTAAAGACTCAAGGCCCCAGTGTCTAGGCTGGAGGTGGGATTCCCAGATAGGGAATGTGGTAGTGGCAGGTGTCTCCATAAGATGGCAAGATTGTGCTAGTCATGTTTTCATTTGTTCATCTTTTCATTCATTCCTTGATTCATTTGTTCATTTATTTATTGATGAATACGGATTGAGCATCTGTTGTGCTCAATCACTGGGTGGCACTGAGAAAGTAATAATGACCTAAAGTGGACCCAGGTCCTGCCCACATGGAGCTTAGGGTTTAGAGAAGCGAGGGATGGCAACCACCAACACACACAGCTGTGAAAATGGCAGCTGGATCAGGAGTCTTGAAGGAGTGGAACTCTGTGTTCCGAGAGCCTAAAATGTACGGATTGCTCGTAGGCAGTGAGAGATGTCTCTGGGGGGGACAGTACCAAGATCCAAAGGGTAGGCAGGATGAAATAGCTGAAGCTGGAAGCAGAAAATGTTCCATGCTCTTCCAAAGTGCTTAGAGTTTTATGTTTTGTTAGATAACTTCTTAAAAATTTGGATGAGAAACCTGTGTGATTTTTACACTTGCCAAAGAAAGCACACAAATTCGTTCAAGAAATTGTTACCAAACAGTTTGTTTGAATTGTTTAATAATTTGCATAACTACTTTCATGTGCTTTTGACAGTTTTATCATAGTTCAAGTTTCCACTTTTCTCCCTGGAATTTGGCTGGCAGCCCATTATGTATCCCCTTCCCAAAGTTTTCTCGCTGTTAAGAAAAGAGGGACAATCAGAATCTTTGGGGGCAGTGAGGATTCTATTGCGAAGAGCAGGATTGGGGACCTTGAAACACCCATCCAAGGTGGGAAGGTCTCATTTAGGACAAAGTGAAAAGTGAGCATTCCCTGCCCCCCTGCCCCGCCACTGTCCACGCTTCCTGGCGCCTCTCTGCAGCTCCACTTTGAGATCATGGCATCACATCTCAGACTAACACCAGGCTTGTGCCTAAACACCTCAGCTGATCTTTTTCTGAGCTTGCTGTCTTTCTGGCCCACACTCTGCAAGGGTGGAGTGGTGGGGATGGTAGGGATGGTGGTAGAGGGGCGATAATTATATTTTACTTCTTAGTTTTGCCTTTTGGCGCTGCTGGAGTAGAGCAGACTGAGCAGTGATATCAGTGGGGGACTTAATTTAAGCAGCCTGGGGCATGGAAGGTGGCCATTTATCTGTGCAGGGGTGGGAGGTAGCAAAAGTGGGGATGGGACTGCCTTCTCTCCTGTTGTGCAGGACCCCACCCCCACACCCCCACCACCACTGCTAATCCTTGTGGACAAAGGCACAAACAGTGTCTTCTAAAAGTAGACAGTATTGTGGGCAAAGGATGAAGTATCTTGGCGAAGCATATATGCTAATATTGTGTTTGGTGTTAAGTTGCTTCAGTCGTGTCCCGCTCTTTGCGACGCTATGGACTGTAGCCCACCAGGCTCCCCTGTCCCTGGGATTCTCCAGGCAAGAATACTGGAGGGGGTTGCCATTTCCTCCTCCAGGGGATCTTCCTGACCCAGGGATTGAACCCGTATCACTTTACATCTCCTGCATTGCCAGGTGGGTACTTTACCACTAGCACCACCTGGAAAGCCCACAGGCTAATTTTGGCTGTTAGCCAGTGGTCTCTTCACAAAGCAAAATGATAGGCTGGGACGGATTGGAGCCTGGTATGGGGGCCCAGCAGGCAAGAGCCACCTGAGGACGGGGAGGAAAGAAGGTAAAGGGAGACCTGGGTGGGGAAGAGGCTGTCTGGGACACCTCCAGGCACCAGCCCTATCAGTCTAACCATATTTTCCATTTTTTTTCCAGAGTTGCCCCAGGGTGGAAAACCTAGTTAGTGTGTCTCAATCGTGATGTGGAGCCTGAAGTGGGGCCAGCATCTTCCATTACCAGCTCTAAGCACTGTCCCTCATTGTCCCCGTGGTGGCCCAGCTCAGCCTGAGTAGAGGCATCCCTGGGAAACCCCATGGGAGCTGAGGACTCTGGCTGGGGGAGAGCAGAGGTCACTGTCAGGCAATTCACACACATCACCACGTCAGCTGTCTCCTCCGTCTTCACTGCCAGTGGGGGGCTTTCAGCTCAGGGACCAGGTGTGGTGCAGAGTGACAGCCTTGCCCGAAGTTGCCCAGCAGTAGTGGTAAAGCAGTCTTTCTCCTCCCCACCCTGGGCTCTGTATCTTGGCCCAGAGCTCCCGGGTTAAATGCTGCAGTCCAGTCCCAGCTCCCCCTCCTGGAATGCTGAGCCCCAGGCCAACCCTCTGAGCTGTCCGAATCTCTTTCATTCAAAGTGCTCTCGTACTGATGAGCTCTTCCACATCTCAGTATCCATAGGAACTGCATAGGCAGATGAGGATTTTTGTTGCATTTCAAATTTTTCATTTTTTTCTAAAAAAATTATAATAGAAGAAAGTAACAGTCCCATCACCCTGGGGTGAGCATTGTGAATGTTCTAATATATAACCTCTGAACACTTTTCCTATGGACGAAGGAGAGATATTAACAGATTTGTTAATATTTATGCTTAGGCGCATGAACTCTGGAGTCAGACTGCTATGCTGCTGAGTAGTTGTGTGACCTTGGACAAGTTAACCAGTCTGAGTTTCCAGTTCCTTATGTGTGAAGTGAGCATAATGGTAGTTCCTACCAGATAAGTATGAGGATTAAATGAATTATTAGGGAGGGTGCTTACACTGGTGCTCTGTGTTACCTCCATATTATTTGGGAAGTACTATGTACCAGGTGCCATGCCATGCTCTTCAAAGGGACCATATCATTTGGGGCTTCCCTAGTAGCTGAGATGGTAAAGAATCCACCTGCAGTACTGGAGATCTGGGTTCAATCCCTGGGTCAGGAAGATGCCCTGGAGAAGGGAATGGCTACCCACTCCAGTATTCTTGCCTAGAGAATCCCATGGACAGAGGAGCCTAGCAGGCTACAGCCCATGGGGCTGCAAAGAGTCGAACACAACTGAGTGACTTAACACTTTCAATTTTCAACACTATGTACCAGGTGCCATGCCATGCTCTTCAAAGGGGCCATATCATTTCATACTCATCAACTCCCTGAGTTCAGTATTATACTTAACCTTCAAATGAGAATTCTGAGACAGAGAGAGGTAAGGTAACTTGCCCAGAGTCACACAACAAAGAAGCCGCAGAGTCAGGATTTGAACATGTCAGTCTGACTGTGGAGCCTGCCTCTGAGAGATCTACAATGCTCAGATTGATTTTCCCTTATGGTTATGAGACACCCTGGGACTGATTCTCCTGCCCAGCCAGTGAGATTTGTGGGGAAGCCTCCCTAAGGAATCCAGAAGTCGGTCAGCATCCTGGAAAGGTTAGTCCCCAAACTTCCAGCTCTATGCCAACCAGAGCTCTCTTTGTCCCCAGGACATTGAGAAGACCATGAGTACGGCTCTGCACGAGCTTCGAGAGCTGGAGAGGCAGAACACGGTCAAGCAGGCGCCAGATGTGGTGCTGGACACCCTGGAGCCCCTGAAGAACCCGCCAGGCCCCATCAGCTCGGAACCGGCCAGCCCCCTGCACACCATCGTTATCCGCGACCCCGATGCCGCCATGCGCCGCAGCAGCAGCAGCTCCACCGAGATGATGACCACCTTCAAGCCAGCCCTGTCCGCCCGCTTGGCCGGCGCCCAGCTGCGCCCGCCCCCCATGAGGCCAGTGCGACCCGTAGTCCAGCATCGGTCCAGCAGCAGCAGCAGCTCAGGAGTAGGCAGCCCAGCCGTGACGCCCACCGAGAAGATGTTCCCCAACAGCTCGGCCGACAAGTCGGGCACCATGTGACCTACGGGATGGCGGGCACCGCCGTGGCCCACTGCGGCCCGCCGTGGCTGAGGGCGGCCTCAGTGACTTCCGCGCCCTCCTAGGGCTCCTGGCTTTGTCGGGCAGGGACCAGAAGGTCAGCCTGGGAGCAGGTCTGTGCGGAGCTGAGTCCCAGGTCCGAGCCGCAGGGCGCCTTCAGTCACGTGGATCCCCGCCTCCTTCCCTCGTACACACAGATACCCGAGCGGTGAGGAGAGGTACCCCGGCTGGAGCGATTCCCAGGATCACGGCCCGTGTTAAATGGCTTCGCCCACATATCGTCACTGGAAAGTTATTCTTTCGACATTCTCTCTACATGCATATATACGTGTATATGTGTGCGTCCGCATATGTACACGTATGTATGAATGTATGTGTCTGTAGGTGTGTGTATATATATATATATATTTATGCATCTATATACATATACTAGATCTGGACACACATACAAAATGTATATAGGATCTCCTTTTTCTTTTTATGAAACTTAGATTTACCTCAGACCCATGCCACCAAACATCTCCCGCTGAGTTATTTGGTGGGATTTGCAGGGACTTTTCTGGGAGAATTTAAAGGCCCACAGTAACTGCGAATGAAGCAATATACCACTAACCTGCAGAAAAACAAAACCAGTCTCCCACTGTCTCCAGAAGTCGTGGCCTTCCAGAACAGTCTGCCCCTAAAGGAAGTGTGGGGCAGACGGCACCCTGGGCAGGCTGCTCCCACAGGTGGGGACCACTTCACAGAGCCCCCTCCCTATCCATGCCCCAGAGACCCTGCCTTTCCAGAGACCCTGCCTTTCCACCTGGAGGCCAAGACCAATTGCACCCCCAAAAGCATGGAGGACGTTGGCAAGAAGAGCCCTGACCTCAGCGCCCTGTGTTCGTTAGTAGAAGAGGGGATGGTGAGAGCCTGAGCCCCGTCGTAGCACAGTATTCTGTGTGGTTGGGAAAAAGGAAAAAAACAAAAAACCAAACACAGTGGTGTGGAACACTTCAAAACCTAGAAACGCTGTAGGAACAATTCTGTGGTAACTATAGAGGTTTAACTTATACCATTTTCAAAATATTTAATTTTTTCTTTTCCTCTTTCTACTAATTATACTGTCAGATTCTGGAACTAAACAGGCAAGGAGAGTTTGAGTCCCATCGTTTTTTTAATTTGAAATCAGGCTACCACGCGCTTTGACTGGCGGCCTTTTGCATGAAGCACAAAGGGCTGTAAGTATGCAGCTCAGACCAGGCCTGGGGAGGGAGTCCTTGTCATCTGCCATCCAAGAGAATGCTTCGGTGGAGTTTATGCAGTGAAATAGCTGCCTCTTCCCCCTTCCCTTCCCTTTCACCCACCTTCTCCAGCGCATTTAACACAATTGAAAATATGGGGAAAGAATTGGGGGGAGGGCGTGTCACCTCATTGAGCCTCAGTTTCCTGCTCCATAAAATGTGAGCAAGCAAACCATGCAACCTAGGAAGCTCTGCATTGACACGGTCGCTCTTTTCATGGTCATCAGTAAGGTGAAAGCCACGTAGCACCTTCCTCTTGAAACCTCCTAATGGCATTTGAAAAGTGGGCAGTGGAATTTTCCTACCAGCTTCATAAGCATCATGAAGCACAGTCCTGCAGATAAGTCACCTCCTGACATTCCACCATTACCATGTCAGCCCACTGGATTAAGTTTTGCCCTCTCCTCTGGTCCCCAGAGAGGGAGTCATATGAAGCCACATTTACCTGGGTGTGTAGGGATGGTGAGCCACACTGCCTTGCCTGAAGGACTGGCCTCGAGAGTAGGGAGGAATAAGAAGGGCTCAAAAATAGAATGCCAGGGAGAGGCTAGTGACAAATTTGACCTTCTTTGTTTGCCTAGAGTTGGAAATGAAAGAGCCTCAGATCGAGCTAGGAGCCCTCTGCCATTTAGTATATAAAGTAATCACCCCTCCCCCCACACTGCATTACAGCTTAGTGAAGGAAACAAGGCCTTAGGATGGCTATGACTTGCCCAAGATTTAATAGATGGCTGAGGGTGCAGCTGGGTCTGGCTCCTAAAGCCATTTATTTGCAAGGATTCTGTGATGTCCAGCCAGGACCAGAGACTTCTCATTTCTACCCCAGAGAGACTCCCAGACCTTAAATACAGTGGCCTCCTGTGCAAAGTATCACATTCTCTGCCATGACTACCAGATGAAACATGAAAATTTGAGTTGACAGATCTGTTGCCTGATATACATAACACTGGTCAGGTCATGTGGGTTTTCCTCTGAACTATCTTCATCTTTCCTTACTGAATATAGGCCTGCTTTTCACCAAATTACCTACCTGAAGGACAGGGTCTTTCTGTTTTCTTTAAGCACCTGTTTTTCCACTGGGAAATGGCCGATGAGCTCACATTTAGGCAAACTCACACCCCACTCATCCAGCTCCAAATCTGAGCCTTGACGCAGAACCAAATGGAAAAATATTGCCCCCAACCCACCCATCTGGCGCTCTGCATGTCTCAGGCCCCCTCCACACACACCCAGGCCCGCCCACCGTCATGAGCATTGGCATTCTCTTCTGACTCCTGCCTGTGTTAGTCCACTATATATTGCTGTATTTGCTTAAATGCTGGAAAGTAACTGTTAAAATGTGAAACTGTAATTTTTAAAAAGGCTACAATGAAATTATAGCCAATGCCACTCACCAAATCTTTGCACCTAGTAGATAGATCAATGTAAAAAAACAAATACCAGAAACCTAACTGTACAGTGAGTGTGGGGGAAATGTAGTAACCTAGTTAGTAGTCCTCAGTATAACCAATTGTACAAGGGGAAGTGGTGTTTACCTACCTGTCCATCACCATTACTGGAAGCTGTGCTGATCAGTTCATTGATAACGGGCAATTTTTTTGTTTTGTTTTTGTTTTTTTTTTTTTGCTCTTCACAGAATTATTTCTTAACCTTCAATTTACCCTGAGGTCAAGCCTTTTGTGTTTCTGTGTTACCGGTGTTCAGTCTCTTTTAGGAATGAACCAGCAAGATGTTCATTTTAAACTGACCAAAGAACAAATTCATTCCTGGTCTAGTTTCCTGGGCCTGGGGCCCAGCCTCTGGCCGCTAAGGACCTTTCTTGGATAAAATTGAGAACGAGCCGTGCTTCCTACCCCATGCCCCCTCTCTCCCTTTAGTCCCCTTTCCTCTTAAAGAGCTGCTCTGAACTGTGGGATTCTGTGAAAAATTCTTGCCTTTCCTTGTTTTCAGTGCTAACGACTTCTCACCTTGAAGCGCCTTTTGAACCCCGGACAGAGCGCACAACTGGAGGGAATTGTCAGCTTGGGAATTAGACTTGTGTATGGGGGGTCTTTTCTCTGAAGTCACTGGGCCCTCAGGGGCAGGAGAGAAATGGATTCCCACCAGGTTCCTATCCCATGAAGAAATCTGAGTGGGAAGAGACGCAGGGAAGTGGAGCCATCCCTCAGCTGCTGGCCGGAACCAGCAGCTCAGTGATCTGCCTTATAAACACTCCCCAACTGGTTGGTGGTACCCATGTGGGGCCAGTGCGGGGAAGGGCCTGGCGCGGGGCTTGCTTCCCTTTTGGAGGCCCTCAGAGTGCCTTGTCGGGGGGGGTTATTTCTTTCTCATTCAGGAGGCATGGATGCAGAGGACTTCCTGGGTCCTGGTCGTTATCTGGCGCTCAGTGCGTGGACGTGGCTGTTGGAAAACCACAAGGACTAACGTAACGGTTCTTCCTCTTAGTCTCTCTGTCCCTGATTTTTCACACTAGAGCAAATGCCTCATCCTCCCGAGAAACCCAGAAAGAAGACATGGCTGGCTCACGACTGTGGGGGGAGGGAAGGCCACTGGGTTCAGGGAGGAGGGGTAGGGAGGAAAAGCTAGGAAGGGGTGAGCCGAGGTGTTGCTGAGATGATTTTCTGCTGTGCAGAGCTAGTGCTGATGTCTCATGTCAACTTCCCTGGTTCTCTGGGGTCCCCGCTCCTCTGAGCAGCTGCGTAGAGAATTCCCCACATATCCAAAGCTGCTGGGGGAGCTGGGGGCGGGTGAGGGACTTTGCTGCCAGCTCGGGGTCCTCCTCACCTCTCCGAAGTTGACCTGCCAGCCTCCTGCCGTCTCATCCTTTGGGACTGCTCCTTGCTGATGCCTCCTCTCCGTGTGAACTGTCCGAGGCAAACGACGACCTTGAACCAGAACGGCCAGGGTGCACTTTACTTTCCTTGGAAGGAAGTAGCTTCTGGCCAGGGTTTCTGCTCAGGCTCTAGTCCCCGGCAGTGTGACTGTTTACACGGTTTGGCAATAGGTTCGGTTCTGATTGCTTCAGAGTGGCTGGTCTATTTAGTTTCCTTTGGTTTCCTTCCTCCCCATACTGTCAGGAAAATCAAACTGAAACCACCCTAGGAAATTGCTGGTTGCCTGTCCCCATGTGGTGATAAGTGTTGCCCTCTCCCGGACATTGTTTCTCTCCCTTACAACCCAGCGCCCGTGCCGTAGAGTGTCTGACTGGATCCTCTGTTGCGTATTCTCATGGTGCCTGCTGGTTTGACGTGGAGCTACCCTGTGAAATAAAACAGCTTAACTTTTCCCAAATGTACTCCGGTGGCTTTTTGGAAGGGTGAGGTGGCCGGTCGGGGATGGGGAGGGGGCAGGGGTTCCTACCCTTTAGTTCGTGGCCCGTGTGCTTCCAACCAGGAAGCATCCCTGAAGTATCCTTTAGCTCAGACCCAACAGGGTGAAGGCCAAGGTCCAAGGAAGGCTGCATCCGCTGCGGACCTAACTGGAAGAGGTAAGTGAGGGGTGCCTGCTGGGAACTGTCAGAGCAGAGGCAAGTAGGAGAGGGAGCTGTCATCTGCAGAGAGGCCTTCCAGAGTTTATGACAAATCACCAGAGGCCACAAGATACTACTTCCAGTGTGAGCATACGTAGCATTTTAGCGTCTGTTGTGTACACACGTGATACAGCCCCTGGACTTTTTTATGTGTGTGTGAAGTGTCCGTTGATCATTTACATCTGCCCCATGCACGTGTGCTAAGTTGCTTCAGTGGTGTCTGACTCTTTGTAACCCTATGGGCTGTAGACCCCCAGGCTCCTCTGTCCATGGGTTTCTCTAGGCAAGAATACTGGAGTTGGTTGCCATCCCCTCCTCCAGGGGATCTTCCTGACCCAGAGATCAAAACTGCGTCTCTTAGTCTCCTGTATTAGCAGGCTGGCTTTTTACCACTAGGGTCACCTGGGAGACTATTTCTTGCCCAGGCACTAGATTAAGCCCTTTCTGTGCATTTTCTCATCAAATTGTCAAAACTGCTCTTGAAGGTAAGTAACTGGCTTCCCTGGTGGCTCAGCAATAAAGAATCTGCCTGCAATGCAGGAGATGTAGGAGACAAGTGTTCAATCCCTGGTTTAGAAAGATACGGTGGAGAAGGAAACGGCAACCCACTCTAGTATTCTTGCTTCGGAAATCCTATGGACAGACGAACCTGGCGGGCTACAGTCCATAGGGTTGCAAAGAGTTGGACACAATTTAGCAACTAAACAACAAACCCTTCTTAAACCCCATTCTGCAGAAGAGAAAACGGAGGCTCTGAGAGACTAAACAACTTGTCCAAGGTCAGGATAGGAAGTGAAGTGAAGTGAAGTTGCTCAGTTGTGTCCGACTTTTTGTGACCCTGTGGACTATATAGCCCACCAAGCTCCCCCGTCCATGGGATTCTCCAAGCAAGAACACTGGAGTGGGTTGCCATTTCCTTCTCCAGGGGATCTTCCTGACCTGGGGACTGGACCCAGGTCTCCTGCATTGCAGGCAGACGCTTTAACCTCTGAGCCACCAGGGAAGCCCAGGAAGTGAAGGAGCCCTCATCTAAGCCTAGTCCATCTAACCCTGCAGCCTTATACGTTCATTGTCCTGCCTGCCCTGGAGCGAGTTCACCACAGCAGGGTTAGCAGCAGGCTCCCATGATTAAGGTAGCTTTCTGTGGGAAGAAGTCCAGGAAGTCTCCAGGGCCTTGCCTTTCCCGAGAGCCGTCTGACTGATCTTGACTTTGAAGAGAACAAGATCTTCTGCCAGCCTCAGGGAGTCCATCAGTAACCCCACAGCTACTCAACACTCCATGGCAGCCGCTAGCTAATTCCAGGCTCTGACAGGGTGAAACGTGCTGAGGGGCTGGATTTGAGCAACCATGCTCACTTGAGAACCCCAAAGCAGAAGCCTCTCGTTCATTCAACAAGGATGTGGGAAGCACCTTTGTGTGAGCCTTGCCCCAAGCTGGCTGCTGGGGAAACAGATGAATGAGACCCATTTCTTACCCTAAGGTTTCTCACAGTCTAATTGCACAAGACTATCACTCCAGAATCCTGAAATCAACTTTGGCTCCTTATGACAGTGTTCAAAATGACGGCATCTCTGATCCACGGAGGCACAAAGAAAAGGCATGTTTTAGCTGCCTGATGGCTTTGCCAGCCACAAAGCAGTCCATTGCTGGACTGCTTACTTCAGGGCATGTCTGTTTAGGATTCTGTGAATGACAAACTATCCAACCCAAACAGCCTTAAGGAATATATTGGCCCACACAGCTGGGAGCTCCAGGCTAGAATAAGGTCCAGGCACAGATGTTCGAGCATGGTGCTGTCTCCTAGCCACCATCCCTTCCTCTCAGGCGGGTTTTGCTGAGCTCTGCCTGTTAGCTTAAACAGAGCCTAGGGACTCTCTGATATCTCTCAACTGCCCGATGGCTACAGAAGCTCCCCCTGCCTGCACCTCCTCATCTTCAACACAAGGAAAGTCTTAAGTTTAATTCACCTTAGTCAGAATTGCCCTGCAGGTCATCCCTGAAGCAGCTAGAGGCAAGCAAGCCCCAATGTCCAGGGTGGTGTCAACCCCACCCACACTTTCTATCAGGAGATCCTGGGGGTTGTCCTCATACTCTAGACCGTGGTAAATAATAAATGGTCACCGAGTTGTAGGGTGATTAGTTATGCAACAATAGCTAACTGATACGCTAGAAAAATGCTCATGCAGATACATTCCAACTTTGCGTTCAGCATCAGTACATAATAAAGCTAATTCTCATCGATCATATGCTGGATGCTCTTCCCAGAACACAGTGCAGAATACTTCACATACTCCACCTCCCTGAACACTTAAGACCACCCATGGGTTATTTCTGTGAGCATCCCTAATTGACACATGAGGAGGGTGATGTGCAGGGGCTTTAAGTCCAGGATTCCATATCTGCTCTGCTCCCCCGACCCCCCATCTCTAGGTAAACGCTTTGCCTCCCCACAGCACCCATGGCCTAAGAAGAGTACAGCCATCCCCATGCATGTGAATGAGGACTCTAAGGCCAGATCGCCCGGCCCTCCCCTCCTTGCCAGCCAAGAAGCCTCAGGAAAGTTCTCTACAGTCCTGCCCCTAAGTTTCATCACCTCTAAGGCAGGGACAGTACCCGTACGTACTGCGGAGGCTTGTTGTGAGAAGTTAGTACATAAGACGTGCTTGGGACAGTGCCTGGCAAAGAGAAAACTCTCAATACGTGTAACTGCTATAAAGATGATCTTTCCTTCTGGAGAGTCCTAATTCCAGTGCCCCAGGCCCAAAGCCAAATTTGTCCTTTTCCACAATGGGCCTTGGGGCCTTTGTGTAAGCTGACTGACTGCTTCTAGTGCAGAGCCCCCAAATGAGAACATACATGTTTATAAAGCATCTGTACTGAGCGCTTACTGTGTGCCATGCACCATTCTAAGCAACTCACATGGACGATCTCATTCTCCTCCCACAGAGAAACTATAGGGTATTAACTATTATTGAGCCCCATCAGGTTCAGAGAAGTCGTTACTTTCTGCAGAGCACACAGTTGAAAAATGGTAAACTTGAATACCTGTGGAAGAGGCCAACTCAAAACAACAGAGGTGGCTTGCTACCCCCTGGGCCCCCATCCCTGCCCCCATATAAACTATCTTGTTTCCAATATGCCCAGCCTAGGTAATCACTTCAGCAATGTCAAACACATAGACATCCATGTCTGTTCAGATCCTTCAAGATTCCTGGTGGCCCCCAGATACACAGACACTACTCAGACAAGTGGCTGCAGGATGGCAGGATCAGGGCTGAATGTGACGCTTTGACGCTTAGAGGCCCAGCACAGGCCCCTTAGTGAACGCTCAATTAAATGCGAGAATCAGATGAAATGAATACTTGTGGAATGCACGGGGTGATTTGGCCTCTGCATCTCCTCCTCAAAGCTTGGGCCCACATCCAGCCCAATACCCTACTGCCATCATGTGGCTGTTTGTAAAATAACAGGTGGGATCCATGGTCTCTGATCTAAGGCTATTGGTCAGGAGCCCTGGTGATGATCACTTGAGCTTCCGATTGGTATCTGAAGGGAGGGAGTCTTGGGAGAACTGAAACCTCAGGATCTGACATCATCTCTGGGTAGACAGTGCCGGAACTATGTTGACTTGTAGGACACTCTACAGGGGTTATAGAGGATTGCTTATTGTGAGGAAAACCCACACATTTGGTGTCCAGACGTGTACAAAGTGAAGTGTCCTGTGTGTCTAGTGAAGGAAACTAGGGGCAAGAGAGATGCAGTAGGGAGCAGTTGGGTGTTCCCCCAAATAGTTCATCTAATTCAGTCTTGTAACTTGAGAATTGGGTTTCAATGTTTGATTAGGTCCAGTTTCACCCTTTCCGGGCAGCAACACTTCCTGGAGGGTGTGTTCTCCACATCATATCACATCAAGGGCTCTGTGCTGTTTGGCTCCCCCTTTCAGGATTGCTGAGGTGGGTCGGTAGGTTCAGGGGGGTTCACCCTCAGCCCTTCACTGTGGCCTGATCATTTGGAACCTAAGTATCTCACCCCCCAAGAACCCCAATGGTCTTACAATGATTTTATAATTTTATTTCTTCTGTATTGATCAACTAAAATTCTCATCAACAAAGGCTAGTTAGTATTTGCTTAAAATACAGTTCATTCTGGAAGAGAAGAATAAATGCTTAATTCTTTCTCCTTATTTATCAACTTTAAGAGTAAGGAACCAGTACAATCCCTACCTCCATTGGTAGAAAATGAAGACTTTGTTTCTGCTGAGACCCATTATAAATTCCTGGATTTTGAAATAGTCAGTGCATTCCAGTGAGTTACAGTCAATATTCTTTTTGTGGCTTAAGTCAGCAGGGACAGCTTTAAGCTGTCTCCATTTATTTTGGGCAACTTCCTCATTTGGGCACAATAAGGTTTCCCAGGCTCCTCTTGTACCTATTCTGCCCCAGGTCTAAAATGAGCCACGTTTCCAAGGAGCTCTGATTCCTCTTCATGGGGAGAGTTTTTAGGGACCCCCAACCTGTGCACTAGTCAATGGTGGGGCTGAGACTTGAACTCGGGCAGTCTGACTTCAGAGCTGGTACTCTTAACTGCTCTGCCCTCTGCTTAACAATGGGTATTAATGATAATAATAGTCATATTTATTACTATTACTCCTACTGCCATACCAGCCACTCACTATATGTCAGACACCTTAGTCGTGCCTCCCAACATTTAAAAAACAAAAAGCCCTTGGACACAGGCATTATATTCTTATCTTACAAAAGAGGAAACTGAAGCTCTCAAAGGTAATTGACCATCCAAGATCACCTGGTCAGTGGCAGAGCGTGGATGAAAACTGAGGTCTGTGTGACTCTGAATCTTGTTCCTTTAGTCAACAGAGAATTCTGTCCTGAGTGATTCCCACCCTGCCTCCTTCTAGTGGTCCCTAGCTCTGCTGTGGGACTGTCTGTGTCCCAGGGTCCCCGGGCCAGGTAATCCACACATCCTCATTCGAGGTAGGGCAGGGATCCTGGAGGAAGAATGGGCGACAGAGAGGAATGTGATGAAGAGAGACCTCAAAAAGTAAGGTGCAGAGAGGGCCAAGACCTCTCAAGATATAACCAGACCAGACCCTGTATTTAGCTGGAAGATATTTCCCTGATTAAGGTTGTCAGATTTGGCAAATAAAACTACAAGATGCTCAGTTAAATTTGAATTTCAGATACACACTGAATAATTTTTTAGTCTAAGTATGTCACATGCCATGTTTAGGATCTACTTATATTTAAAAGGGCTTCTCTGACCTGATAGCTCAGTTGGTAAAGAACTTGCCTGCAATGCAGGAGACCCTGGTTCAATTCCTGGGTCGGGAAGATCTGCTGGAGAAGGGATAGGCTACCCACCCCAGTATTCTTGGGCTTCCCTGTGGCTCAGCTAGTAAAGAATCCTCCTGCAATGTGGGAGACCTGGGTTTGATCCCTGGGTTGGGAAGACCTCCTAGAGGAGGGAAAGGCTACCCACTCCAGTATTCTGACCTACAGAATTCCATGGACTGTATAGTCCATGGGATCACAAAGAGTCGGACATAACAGAGCCACTTTCACTTTCTGTNCTCAGCTAGTAAAGAATCCTCCTGCAATGTGGGAGACCTGGGTTTGATCCCTGGGTTGGGAAGACCTCCTAGAGGAGGGAAAGGCTACCCACTCCAGTATTCTGACCTACAGAATTCCATGGACTGTATAGTCCATGGGATCACAAAGAGTCGGACATAACAGAGCCACTTTCACTTTCTGTACTTAATCTGGCAGCCCTGTCCTGGATCCTCACAATCATTGAGTCTACTGAGCACTGACTTGAGTTTTTTCTAAAGAACATTTTGTTTTTACTTCTGAATAAGGAATACAATCTCTTTATTGATCTAACAGAAGGAGAATGTCTGTGGAACCAGTGGCTTGTTATAGGAGATTGACTCCCACAGGTGGGTAACTATCATGGGGGGAGGGAAGACAGATGATTTTTTCCTAAGCTAAAAGTAGCTTTCAGAACCTGCTTGTGCCCTTCTGTGGACTTTCCTTCCCTGGGCTCAGAGGTGGGCTTGAGCTGGTGCTGATGAAAAGGGTGGGAAGGGAACTGCTCAGCCAGGGAGATTTATGAGAATGTGGGCTTATTCCGGTGATTCATTCAGTCATTCAGTCTCACCAAGCAGCTTGTGGCAGGAACTCAGAGGTGAATGGCATTGTGTGCCGCCCTGGAGGCTATTCAGAGCCATGGGTGGATTTGGACCCCAGGGTTCAACAAGTGATGCCTGCTTTTAAATCTGTCTTCATAGTTGAATGAAGAGTCTGACTCTTTGCAACCCTATGGACTGTAGCCTGTCAGGCTCCTCTGTCCATGGGATTCTCCAGGCAAGAATACTGGAGTGGGTAGCCATTCCCTTCTCCAGGGGATCTTCCCCACCCAGGGATTGAAGCTGGGCCTCCTGCATGGCAGGCAATTTCTTTACCATCTGAGCCACCGGGGAAGCCCAGTTGAATGGGAAGCATGCATTTCTCGCTCTGTCTTCTCTCTCCCCTTCCTTCTCCATTCCTTTTTCTCTTTTCTCATCTCCTCTCTATCCTTTTCTCACTTCCTCAGAGCTTTGCTACCTTAAACTGTGTAACAAACTAGTCCCATAAAGGAACAATTACTGGTGCATTCAGACTTGGGATCTGCTCTTGGTCTCATTTTCTTTATCTTCCCAAGCCTACCCTCTCTCCCTGCATCTAGAACTAGGCAGTGCATCCAAAGAAGCCTGGATCCAATGTATCCAGTGCATCCTGGAGTTCATTTACATTCCCTTTTCTGATTGGCTGACACAAATCCACTTCACCCCCTAACCTGCCACTGTCCACCTTCCTTTTGGAGCCCACTTCTTGGATCTCTGCCCTGAGATCTTGTCTGCTCAGTTATTCCTCCATAAAGTGTCAGTGGGTGATCCCTTCTGCTTTGGTGCTAAAAGATCTAGATTCAAGGCTGGACTTTGCCACTGATAAGCTGTGTGATCTTGAATGAATCCTTTTGCCTCTCTGAGGCTCAGTTCCTATATCTATAAAAGGGGAATAATTCTCATGATGAGGGCCTTATGAGAATATTCTGTACTGGTTAATAGAGACTCTTAAGCTAGACTGGCCAAGTTAAGTCCTTCCTCTTTCACTTACTAGCAGAATGCCCTAAGTCAGTTAATTTGTATATTTCCCTTTCCTCATTTGATTGGAGTGAGCCTGAAATAAGTCAATATGTGTAAAAACATCTAGAACAGTGCTTTGTACACAAGGGCCTCATAAGTGTCAGCTATTATTATAAAGGATATTAAAGTCCTCTGTACAAATGCTGTTAATATCGTTACTGCCCAGTGAGTTTTTGGGCATAGACTGAGAAAAATCATTAAGTACATCTCTGGCTCAGTTAAGTACAAATTCTGGTCAGAATTTCTTATGAAGAGGGTCCAAAGTAGTAGAGCCTTAACCTCTCTGAGCCTCAGTGTCTTTGTCTTTAAAATGGCAACGGCAGCCTCACTTCTGCCTACTTCAGAGGGAAGCTGTGACTGGCCAATGGTAAACACTTCAAAAAACGATTGCAGGAATGGATGCATGGACCACCTGTGGTGGCAGTGGCAAGCCACAGGGGTCTTCCTGAGCAATATAACTGTGCTGACTTTCTGCCCATGAGACCTCACATGAGAGGCACACATCAGGCAGCCTATCCATGAGTGCTGAGTTGAGCAGACAGACTGGGTGATGTGCTGGTCAGTGCTTCATGTTTGGATAACAAGCACTCATACTCACTTGGTGAGAGTACAAATGTATCGGTTCAGCCTTTTCGGAAAGTCATAGGGTGCTCGCTGTTGTGGTGTCAAAGAGCATACAAACTGACTCAATAGGTCCATTAACAGGAAATTATCCACAGATATTCTGGCTCAGGTATGCTAAGATTTATATAGATAATGTGTTCATTGCAACTGTTTGTAATAAAGAAAAACTGGCAACAACCTAAATGGTTGTCAGATGGGCATAGGTAAATAAATTGTGGTACATCTGCATTACGGACTACAGAGCTAGTAAAAGGAATGAGGTATATCTCCATGTATTAACATGGAGAAATCTCAGGATGTCTGTAGGTAAACAAGCAAAAATTCAAGTTGACAGAGGTGCGCATTTAATATAATATTTGTGGGGAAAGAACACTGTGTCTGCGTTTCTGCACAGGAAATATTTGGAAGGCTACGCTCCAAAGGTAAGATGTTAAATTAGGTTAACCATCCTATGTGAGAAAAGAACTTCTATTTTCTGTCCAGAGGCTCTATTTGTAGCCTGGTCAAAGACATTGTGTAACTCGAAGAAACTCTATTCACTTTTTCTGAGCCGAAGCTTTCTCCTGAGTAAACTAATAATGATAACACTTGCCTCGCAATGTTGTGATGGAGTGAGATGGAGAAATGGATGTGAAAACCCCGGCTCTGAGCAGTGACAGATTTTTATGGCAATCAGAGAGGGCGACCGAAATGACGAGGCATGAGCCTAGACTCGGAAAGGTTTGACAAGGCCTGACGCGGTTTGATTCTAGGCTGTCTTTTTCTAAAATTCAACAGGCTTTCATTTAGTAAGGGTGCACTACAAAACCCGCCTGCGGCCTTTTTAACCACACAGGTGCGCACAGAGCCGGGGCGGGAGCCGGGCGCTTGAGCAACAAGAGCAATAAGGGCGGGCTGTGCTCCGCCCACGTACTGCAACTCCCAGCATGCTCTGCAAACGCGTCGGGCGCGTCTCGGGCTGATGACGTAGCTCGGTAGCGCGGGGAATTTCGAGTGGCTGAGGAGCGCGGGAGACCAGCGGGTAGTGGACCCCCTCAGTTTCTTTAGAGGAGACCATGGACTTCCTGGTCGAGCCCCGGTGGCCTCCGGCCCTGGCAGTCATGAAGGTGAGTGCCTTGGGGAGGTCGGGGCCGTCTGGGCGACCGCGGGAGCCAGCCCCACCTTGAGGAGAAAGAACCGGGCGCCAGCGGCCAGCTGCGCCAGGGTACTCGGCTCTGCCCCGCTGCTTGCCAGCGCGTGACGCTGGGCCTGTTTCCTCCTCCGGCAAGTGCCGGGGACAGGCTTCGGTCACTGATGGTGAGCCGAGATTGGCCGTCGTATGGAACGGGATACTCTGCGGTTCAGTGACAACAACAACAATGATCCTGAGAGAAACATTACTCCAAACAGTGGAAACGACGGTGACACCTAATCTTTTCTTAGAGCTCACGGCGTGTCAGGCATTATGTAAACTCTGCCAGGACTTTAGTGGAGAATCTCCCACAGTGACACCGGACAGAGTTTGAGTGGATCTTGCATCAAAAACCATTTATTTAATCACCTAGCAGAGCAGGTGGTCTCCTTTACATCTTCTTTCATTTCTTTTAATTAGGCTCAAGAAGCCTAGTGGTAATTTGCGTTAAGTGCTCCCTAACTGTGTTCTAACTCTTAACTCTTGCGCATCTCTTTCTCTCTCAAACAAATCTGGATTCTCACTAAGACCAGCCTTTCATTTTATTGAAGTCTTTTACTATTAAATAACTGATTTTTGCTCCATGGACAATAGTAGTGAGTCCTGGATTCCTACAGTGTTTGATCGAGAGCGAATATACTGTGCTGTACTAGCTAAGAATCAGTTGCCTGGTTTTTCTTCTTGTTCTGTGATTATTTCAGTATGTGACTGAGCAGGATCACGTTCTCCTGTTGCTCAGTTTTGTTAACTAGGAATTATGATATCTGCCCCACTCACTCATAAGATGAGTTTGAGGATAATGTGAAGGGACTTGGAAGAGGTTAATATCTGCTGTCATCAGTATCATCTGAAGTGCCTGGTGACTTGAGATCTCCCCATAGTGAAAAGCTGACATCGTGGGAGGATTTTGGAAAGCTGTGGTTCTGCGTTTGTGGTGGCCTTGGCACCAATGTACAGTAAAGAAGAGCGTATATTGAGTTCCAGTGGTTCTATGTTAAATTAGTCTCTGCCTCCTATTTAACTGTGTGACCTTGATTCATTTACTTAACTTCGCTGAGCCTGAATTTCTTCAACTATAAATTGGAGACAGAAATAGTTCATATAGTTGGTTAAATGAGTTGATGTATATGGGTGGGGATCCTGTTTGGTTTATTCCAGGTGCCTAACACAATGCTTGACACATTGTGGACGCTCAAAAATTATTTCCTTATCGATTGAAGGTTTTTTTGTTGTTTAGTAGTGGCTAATTCGTATCTGACTGTTTTGTGACCCATGAGCTATAGCCAGTCAGGCTGCTCTGTCCATGGGATTTCCCAGGCAAGAATATTGGAGTGGGTTTTTATTTCCTTCTCCAGGGGATCGTCCCAACCCAGGGATCGAGCCCATGTCTCCTGCATTGGCAGGTGGATTCTTTTACCACTGAGCCATCTGGAAAGACCATCTAGATGGTAGTAAGCATTAAATTAATATATCTTTATTATTATTATCAACACATAATGTATTTCTCCCCCTGCTTTTTATTTGTTGACATAAAGATTATAAGTTGAATAAGGGAAGTGAAAGCTCTGTAACTTGTAAAGCTACCTGCTTTGTAGATTTAAGCATATTTTATGTATTCCTACAAAACTTCCATAGTTTCCTTTAGTGGCAGGTTCCATGTCTCTGGGTTGGCTGTCTCATGGCAGCCTGAGTAGGATTCAGCACCAGAGAGTGTTCAGTGGTATAACTGACTGAGCCCATATTAGAATCATGGAATCTGAAGTTTGGAAAGCCAGCCCCCCCCAACCCCCCACTATTCTAATTCCTTTTACAGTGTGTCCACCTATTTCTCTTCTGGTGTTTGCTTGAACTCCTCCAGGGACAAAGAATTAGCTGTTTCCAGAAGTAGCTCTCTTTGGAGTTCTTTCTTATAATGAATAGAAATCAGACCCCAAATCCCTGATTCCTAACTGAGGATTCATGGAAAAACTTTGGTGTTTGGAATTACTGGTATATTGTTTTCTGTATGTATTTTTTTTTAAAGGGGAGAATTCACAATTTTCATTAANGAATTAGCTGTTTCCAGAAGTAGCTCTCTTTGGAGTTCTTTCTTATAATGAATAGAAATCAGACCCCAAATCCCTGATTCCTAACTGAGGATTCATGGAAAAACTTTGGTGTTTGGAATTACTGGTATATTGTTTTCTGTATGTATTTTTTTTTAAAGGGGAGAATTCACAATTTTCATTAATTTTTCAAAGGGATCTGTGATCCAGAAAACTTAAGAACCATTGCTCGAATGATTCAGTCTTCTTACCTATTCTGTACTTCCCCCTTCTACTTTCTCTAAATTGAGGAAACCTCAGGGCATCCAATGAACTGGATGTTTGTAGAGGAATGTTATAGCTCATCGAATGTGGTGTCACCTTCCACGGATCTTGCTCAGCATATCTGGCAGAACCACTCCTAGGAGAGGATGGCAGTAGTGAAGGAAGCAAGTAGACCAGGTGCCAGGTCTTTGGCTTCTGGTTCTGCCTCTGCTCTTAATTGATTTTCAGCACAATCCTCTAGCTTTTTGCATCAGTGGTAGATTACCACCCAAAATAATTGTAGATTTGGGCATTTGAATGTTTATTTCCCTGCTTTTACTGTTCCATAAATTTGTTTTTGACAGATTATAGATGTTTGTAGATAGTAGAACAGATTAAAATTTAGAGTAGGATAAAGGAGAAAAATGAAGTTACGTAGCATCCTACTATCCAGAGAGAACCACTGTTTAATGTTTTCTCTTATCGTCCTTCAGTTTTTCTCATGTCTGCTATGCACACACATACCCACAACGTGTATATGTATTTAAAATTTGGAATCACCGTGTAGTCAACTTCTTGGATTTGACTCTGTTTGTAATCTCTATAGGCTTCATCTGTAAAATTGGCATACGGATGCTATAGACCTCCTAAGACTATTAAACTACATAGTTCTGTTGTTATGTATTATTGTTGTATATTTGTTCTCCAATTAATCTTTTTGTCTGTACTTTTAAATTTGGGCTTTCCAGGTGGTAAAGAATCCACCTGCCAAGCAGGAGAAGCGGTTCAATCCTTGAGTCAGGAAGATCCCTTGGAGAAGGAAATGGCAACCCACTGCAGTGTTCTTGTCTGGGAGATCCCACGGACAGAGGAGCCTGGTGGGCTCCTGGGGTCACAAATNCTGTACTTTTAAATTTGGGCTTTCCAGGTGGTAAAGAATCCACCTGCCAAGCAGGAGAAGCGGTTCAATCCTTGAGTCAGGAAGATCCCTTGGAGAAGGAAATGGCAACCCACTGCAGTGTTCTTGTCTGGGAGATCCCACGGACAGAGGAGCCTGGTGGGCTCCTGGGGTCACAAATAATTGGACATAAATTAGCAACTAACAACAACAACTTTTAAATTTAGGTCAGACACTCACATGTTTCAAAAAGTATGTGAAACAGTGACTTGCCTGGTGATGGAGCAGTTAAGACTCCACCGTGTGGTACCGTGCAGAAAGCTCTGGACTGACAGGCAGCAGGGAAGCCAGAAGTTTAGTCCTGATTGACTGATATGCAGTGTGCAGTAGCCTGTTCTAGATACATGTTGACTCATTTGTGAAGCAAGGGTTTTAATTGGATACTTTCTGATGTTTGTCTGTAGTATTCCCTGATTTGGGGACCTTTCACCCAGCAGTGACTGTAGGCCAGGAAGTGGGGTCTGAAGAGGAGAAGGGTTGGGATAGAAGCTGGAAACACATGGCAAGTGGAACCAGAAGAGAGTAGGCCTCATTTTTTGTGAAGGGCTGGCAATATGGAGTGGGAATCTGAATAAGTCATATGGAGGAGGTTTTTCCTCTACCTTGCAGTTTACGTAGACTTAACTTTTACATTGGAAAAGGCAATGGCACCCTACTCCAGTACTCTTACCTGGAAAATGCCATGGATGGAGGAGCCTGGTGGGCTACAGCCCGTGGAGTTGCTAAGAGTCGGACATGACTGAGCGACTTCACTTTCACTTTTCACTTTCATGCATTGGATAAGGAAATGACAACCCACTCCAGTGTTCTTGCCTAGAGAATCCCAGGGATGGACGAGCCTGGTGGGCTGCCATCTATGGGGTTGCACAGAGTTGGACACGACTGAAGCGACTTAGCAGCAGCAGCAGCAACTTTTAAATTTATATATATGACACACAAGTATTATTAACTTAGTTTTTTTAGGGAATGGAGAAAGAATTCTGTGGCAGATGTTCCAGCTGGCAGATGTTCCAATCTTGGTGGCTTTCTGATAGGTATATATGTATTTTTGTATTTCAGACAGTAGATGATTTGCTGCGATGTGGAATTTGCTTTGACTATTTCAACATTGCAATGATGATTCCTCAGTGTTCACATAACTGTAAGTATGTATTGTTTCTCTGAGTTAGAAAAATGTGATTTTTACATAACTTAGTGTTAATTTGACGCCAAAGATAAGTACACATATTTATTTACACCTTTAGCCCCTCCGTCTTGAAGTTTTTGGAAGGTCTTTCCACTATCTCCCTCTTGGATACTTTAAGCCTTTTATAACATTCATGAGAATGAAGATTTTGATCACTGTATATGGTTATTTGTCCAGCACTTTTTAGATTTTAAATTTCATAATTTTTGTTTTTGACAGGGTAAGAGATAGATGGTTCAACCTTGGCGTAGAATTTTAAAGTTTAAAAACTCTGGTGGACGAGTTCTCCCACTGAAGAGTATTACAGACAGTTTTATCGCTTAACTTGCTTTTGTGATGGGGAAAAGACTCACATACTGAAATGTGTCTATACTTCTCTTTGTGAGTCTAGTATGTATGCATTTTTTACACTGTGGTTTGATGTATTTAGTACACAGGGGTGCACCTGTCCTGTTCAGTATCTGGCTGTCCAGTTTATGGCTTATCTAGGCTTATGATTTTCTTATTCTCTATCTTTGAGTTTGTTTGTGTTGGAAAGTTAAAAAAAAAAAATTTAGGATTAAAAATGGCTTTAGTGGGTAGCAGTAGTTTTGGTGGAAAAGTTTCCATAAAGAAGACTTATGGTAACTAGGTGGGTGAGTTTGCAAATGCCTGTCATTTCTTCAAATGTGAAACTTTAGAGAGTAGTTTCTGCCTTAGCAGATGGTTGGGAGAGTCAGATGTAGAGAGTCCAGGGTCTGGCACATTATAGTGCCTTAATAAGTCTTAGTCTCCTTCTAGGATAGATTCATATTAGGAACCAACAGAAGTTTTGGGGATTGTTTCTAAATCTGTGTTAAAATCTTGATTTAGATATAATTTACATGTAACAAAAGGCACCCATTTCAAGTGTGCAGTAAGTGTCAGTAAGTTTCAACAAATGTTTATACTATATAACAATTATGGTAAAGCTGGAACATTTCTGTCACTAGATAGAGTTCTTTCCATGTCAGTCATTATGGCCCCAGGGAATTTACACGTGGGTCTGTTTCTGGATGCTCCTCTGTTCTATCGTTCTTATTGTCTATGTCCTTGTGCCAGAATTACACTGTCTTAGTTATTGTAGCCTTTTTAGTAAGTCTTCAAGTCAGGTATTGTCACTACTCCAACTTTGTTTTTCTTTATCAACATTGTTTTGGTTCTTTTAGGATCTTTGCATTTTGTGTGCATTTTCATATAAATTTTAGAATCAGATTGTCAGTTTATTTCCAAAAAAAGCCTGCTGGGATATTTACTGTGAAGTGAAGTTGCTCAGTCGTGTCCAACTTTTTGTGACCCTGTGGACTATAGCCTACCAGGCTCCTCTGTCCATGGGATTTTCCAAGCAAGAGTACTGAAGTGGGTTGCCATTTCCTGATTGCACTAAATCTAGAGATCAATTTAAGGATAATTAACATGCTATTTATGGGGTCACAGAGTCAGACATGACTGAACGACTGAACTGAACATTTTAACAGTGTTGTCTTCAATATATAATCTTTTGCTTCTTCTTATATCTGTGGTACTGCACAGCTTCTGGAACTGCAGCAAACTGCCCAGCTGTCTTTTGTTCCTGGTGGCCCCCAGGCACCCATCAGCACTCTGAGTCAGGCAAAGTAGAAGCAGTCCCTCAGGCAGTCTCTGGAGAAGCCAAGATACTGGTCACATCCTTCTCTCTTCTCTTTCTTTCCAAAGGAGAAGCCACTGAGCTGTGTGAGGCTCCATCTGTACTGTGGGTCCTCTGGAGCAATGGTCCTGCTCTTTTCTCTTCTCATTAGTCTCCCAGCTTCTAGAGTAAGTTTGTTCAGTGCTATGGGTTGGGTGAGATAGAAACAAGTCTCTTAGGCAGCCTGCTGAAAAGTGGGAATGTTGGATGCATGTTTTTCCCTAAAGGGAAGCCGAGAGCTGGGAATTCCTCCTCTGTTTACTCCCAGGGGAGGAATAATGGTGAATGATTGAGTCCTCACCCAAACCTTCGTTCTCAGTGACTCTGACCTGGTTCTTTTTCTTATCTGCTTTGATTCAGGCATGGTGGAAACCAGTTCCTGGGACAGCCCCATGAGAAGTCTGAACATTCATCTGTGATTCAGTCTTCTCTCTCTCTCCTTCCCCTGGGAAAAGCTGGGAGTTGTGAGTCTCTCTCTGATTATGTGGTGCTGAGCCAGTGATAGGAACTGTGGCAAATGAGGGCCACATATTTCTTACCAGCTTTGATGTGGCTGATTTTATGCTTGTCTTGGGGTATGTGAGCATCTGAACTGGTATCCGTATTTCTCACAAAGGGAGTTGGTTTCTGTCTTATTGATTTATGTTACCATGGGGAAAACAGTGGCTGGCTTCCTGTTCTGCCATCTTTCTGACATCACCCACTCGCTCTGGCTAATCTACTCTCATACTAAGGTATGATGCTCTGGGGTGTCTACTCAATGCCCAAGTGTTTAATGAGGTTTCTCCAAACCGGCTGCTAGAAATTTTATGAACTCCTGGCCCTTTGTTGCCACTCCAGTTATGGTTCTTTCCCTGGAAGTTGATTTTTATCTGGCCTCACGGATCCCTGTATGTGTGCAGATTTAAGTTCAGTCATAGAATTGAGTAGATATGTATGCATGTTTCTGGAGGTCTTTACATATATGTAGCTTCTTTCTTTGTGGTACTCTGCTGTGTGAATTACAGCTGCGTGGATTGCCCTGAACTCTGATCTCTGATTTCTCAACTAGCAAGACTGATGGGCCTTTGGCTTTCCTTCTTGTGCTCTGGTCAAGAAATTGCCTATGGGCAGGTATCTTGGGCTCTGGTAGAACTTCTCTCATTTCTATAGTTGTCCAAAGTCTGAAAATAGAGTTTTTTTCATATTTCCCTCCAGTATTTTAGCTGTTTGTAGAAGAAGAGTAACTTTGAATATTGGTTACTTTCTCTTGGACAGACATGGAAGTCTACTCTGTAGATTTTAATTATGTCATTTTAGGGAAGAAAGATGACTTTTTAAATGAATTTTGTGAACCCTACTTAGCTGAAAAACTGGTCTTTACTTCTATTCTCTTTTTTTCTTGTTTCTTTGTCACATACAGTTATCACTGATGTCATTCTTTATCTAAGAAGTCGGCGGAGAGTACTTCCAAGAGTGATAATTTATTTTATGAGTGGTTATTTTTCATATTCTACTTGTCATGATTCAGTACACTCTTCTACTAATCACCCATTGTCACAGGTTCCCTCAAGACTAAAAGTTGCTCTGGGTCTATAATTGTGTTAATGACACAAAAGCCCCCAGACCTTAGTAGGAGCCAGCCTTAGCTGTTGTTTTCTGCTGTCATCCTGGATTGACTGGAATTAGTGACCCAGAATCCTGGCCACTTTGCTGGTTCTTAAACATTTCAGGATTTGTCTTTTTAAATTCCTTTATTCTGTTTTCCTATGTTTAGCTTTTTCAGTATGGGTAACAAACACTACATTTGCATATCTGCTGCTATTAAGGTTTGAGTGAGGTGCAGTGGCAGAATGTGGGGCAATTAAATTGATCCAAATTCATGTTGTTAAAGAGTACTTTTGCGAGGAGAGGGCCTGGGCTTACTCCAATCCATAAAACACCATTAAGTGAGAAATCTTCTCATTAATAGATTGATCTGCTCAAGTACCAGTTTGCTTTGCAGTTACACAGTTTTCTGACTTGATGGTGGGACATGCTCACATATTTACTGCTAGATGAAATCATTGGCTTTTAGGTACTATTAAATTACCACTATTTTAGAGATGAACCAGCAGTCATTTTTCTTTTCTTTTTGTGAATTTTGACTCACTAAATTAATTGAGGCTTATATTGGAATAAAAAGCAATTTAATTTTACTAAAAAAAAATGAAATGTGAAGTGTTCCATTTATTGATGTTTGCTCAATTAAGAGGCAATGTAATATTCTTTCAGACAAATAATCAGTGTTATTCTTCTTTTTCATTCTTATGAGGCAGCATTGTGAAACAAGACGGGGGAGAAGAGAGAGAGTTACATATACGGAAAGGACATGCAATTATGCAGAACCACACTTACAGAAATGCTGGAGTGCCGGTCGTTAGTTGAAAGAATGTTATTCTCTTATCAGCTCACTGGTCACTTAAGACTGGAATTGGAGGCAGAGGTCAGCTTTGAAAGGATCTCCTATTCCTTTCAAACTTGGAACTGGATTTTCTCTTTTTTAATTGGACACTTCAGAATTATTTTTGAGATGGTTTATTTTCTCGTAAAATCCTTAAGATCACATGCCAAAAGCTTTGGTTTAAGTTTCAGAAACTTGATTTTTATTTTCAGGATGCTATGCTCTTCTGATACATAAAAGCCAGCAGATGGCTGTATCTTGTTGGAGATGAGAAATACCTCTTTCCCTGGGCTTACTTGTTTCTGTGAAGCTATCCTTTATTTCATTGTTTTACTCTTCCTCCACCCTATACACATGGCTCACAGTTGAGCTTTGGGAGTGGAAAAACAAACTTCACATGTGATTTAAATAAAGCCGCCTAGGGATACATGGTTTGAAGGTCTTCAGCTGCTCTATTTTGAAATATGGTTGCTCACTGGAGAATAAATTATGCTGGTCTGCAATTCACCAGCACATATTTGGTAGTAGACTGGGAAGTTGAAAGTAAGCCAAGGGCTTCATCTACTTTGGACCAGCATCTGGTCTCCATATTTCAGAAGAAAGCACATATCAGATTATGCAGAAGAGGAAGAAGTTGCCTCATTTTACATACCCTAGTACCTGTGGAGGTACTGATTAGATACTTATTGGTACTGTATAGGTATATATAATAAGTATGTGTTATAAGCAGATTATAATATTTTAAATAATTTGTTAGAAGTATGTTAAAAGCATGGACTTTGTTACTTGCCTTTGCCATGTATTAACTCCATGATATTGGGCAAGTTGGCTAAGCTCTATGTTGTGTTTTCCTTCTCATAAAATTGGATTCAGAGCTGCTGTAATGATTGAAAGTGTTAATACATCTACCGTGCTTAAAACAGAGCACGCAGTAAGTGCACAATGTTATATTAATGAAATTGCCAATATTTGTCTCTTTTCTTTTGACTTACCATAAAGTTTCTTATGGTTCAACCTAGTAACAAAAACATATTAATTTTTAAAAAATAATTGTTATTCAATCAGAGTCACATACTATGGATGTGATTTATTGGTCACAATTCATTGATTCAGTATGATTGGGGATAGAGCCTATTAGACTACTTCACTAAGAAGGGTGTGTGTGTGTTAGTCACTCAGTCATGTCTGACTTTTTGCAACTCCATGGACTGTAGCCCTTCAGGCTCCTCTGTCCATGGGATTTTTGAGGCAAGAATACTGGAGTGGATTGCCCTTCCCTTCTCCAGGGGATCTTCCTGACCCAGGGATTGAACCTGGGTGTCCTGCATTGCAGGCAGATTCTTTACTACCTGAGCCACTATGGATCCCCTTCACTAAAGTGAATTTGTGCTGTTAGCACATTAGCCACTAGTACAGTACTATTCAATTTGTCAGGTTTGGGAAGATAATTTTACACTGCCTTGGGTGTGAAGAATTGCTGCTACTGACTCTGTGCAACCCCATAGATGGCAGCCCACCAGGCTTCCCTGTCCCTGGGATTCTCCAGGCAAGAACACTGGAGTGGGTTGCCATTTCCTTCTCCAGTGTGTGAAAGTGAAAAGTGAAAGAGAAGTTCATGCCAATTTCTACTTAAATTGTTAAAACTTAGTACATTGTCCTTAATACACTGAATTATATGTAATTGCCTCACTGCTTTCCTTGAGGTCAAAAACCTTTCCTTATAACAGCTCTTGCTACTAAGAAAGCTGTGATACATATACACGATGGGGTATTACTCAGCCATTAAAAAGAATATATTTGAATCAGTTCTAATGAGATGGATGAAACTGGAGCCAATTATACAGAGTGAAGTAAGCCAGAAAGAAAAGCACCAATACAGTATGCTAATACATATATATGGAATTTAGAAACATGGTAATGCTAACCCTGTATGCAAGACAGCAGAAGAGACACAGATGTGTAGAATGGACTTTTGGACTCTGAGGGAGAGGGAGAGGGTGGGATGAATTGGGAGAATGGCACTGAAACATGTATACTATCATGTAAGAAACGAATCGCCAGTCTGTGTTCGATACAGGATACAGGATGCTTGGGACTGGTGCACTGGGATGATCCAGAGAGTTGATGTGGGGTGGGAGGTTGGGGAGGGGGAAAGTTAAGATGGGGAACTCATGTACACCTGAGACGGAAAAAAATTAAAAAATAAAAAAAAATAAAAAGAAAAACGTTATCCAGAAAAAAAAATTGA